>WOVY01016131.1:0-408998 GCA_013436015.1 Rhipicephalus annulatus
AAAGGATTCCAGATCGGCCGTATAATTAACGCAAAGCGTCCGGCATTTCTAAGCTTGTTATCATAAGGAGCGTCTGAGCCGAACAAAGATATAGACTGACGTTCTGAATTTTTCGTGCTGATAGCGCGATGTGTGATTAGAGGCTGATCAAAGTCGCGAGCTCCAAAATACCTTTGCCTATACACGTGGCTCTGCACCGTGCGGCAAAGCAAAAGGCAGATTCTATTTGTTTTTGCATTTCACTTTCGTCGTTAGTAAAGAATTACCTATTTGTTTAGAACATTATGTTAACTTGTAGAAGTTGTCATCGAAGCAATATGTATGTGTGTACACAAATAGTCGGTTGGTTGAGTTACCCAGGCAGTCATCTCGGAACTCTGGCTTCCACATTAGAGTAAACCTGTGCGCCACTTAAAATAGTTTGTTGTTGTTTTTTGGTAACAATCTCTCAAAGAAAATTTGACTCGAATGACAGCCGGCCAATTCCTGCGTGCCCCCGTGGCTTGCAGGGTATTCTGGAGAAAATTAACCGCAGAAACACAAAGTAGAGAAACATGCAGGGGACAGACGGTAAGTTCCATCTATGCTGTCTTGTTGTTTCTCTACTTCGCTGGTGTCTCGTCTGCCTGCAATTGTAAAAAGCTATAGTATGCATCAACTTTCGCAGTGGCGAGTTTCGTTGAGCTGGCCTACAGGAGTTGACCCATTGCCGATCATGCCTGTGCTCGCTGATTGACAGCGGTAGAAGTATTTGTTCCAGCAAGGACATCGGAACCCAGTGTTGTTTTTTTCTCTTTTTTTTGCTTTGTCAATGAACAATTTGGTATGTGAGGTCTCTATATGTCTGGAACACTTAACAGGCCATTGATGACAAGGCTCCTTTTCATAATGAGAGGTTCATTTATCCAAACATTGGAAAGCATGTCTGAGGCACCCATTCCTATTGATTCAACTTCAGAGCACAGTTTGTGATCATGCGGGCACTCCCACCTTTAGTATAGAACGTCGGCGTGCACAGGAGTCTCCATTAGGGTAAAGGGAGGCTTCCTCCCTCCTCCTCCGTCAGCGTAAACACCCTACCGTTCCACAGTTGTGCCCAAAGAACAAGCTTCACAATAGATGCAGAATAGAAAATGGTGTGGTGATGTTCCTCTCACAGCGGCTTGTCCTTTATTCTTGGATTAAGCAGAGTAATGTTAACGAAGACACAGTCCTTGCATCGCAACTTCACAGGCTTTCGTCCATCATTGTCCTAAAGATGTTGCATGGTCCTAACCCTTCACATTGAACAAAGACGAGGCAGCTACTACCGAGTGAAGTGGGGAGCAAGCTCAACGGCCCTCTTAGATTATTTAGGAAGCAGCCCCTCCTCCTTTTACCCTGTATTTCCGCCTCCCATACACGCACACATACACACACATGTCCCTAAGTACATGCGTGCACTGAACCAGCCAACCAGTGGGCTCCTTGACTCATCCCAGTAATCTCATACGTTTCTCGTAAGGCACTTCAATGGCATCTCAAGTTGTGTGCTTAATATCGAACATTTTTCGCTCAATTGCATGCAAGAACGTATGTTTAAGGAACTAATGAGCGTCATTGTGTTACACAGGTACACGTACCCCAAAACATGATAAACTAGCGCTTCATTCTAGAAGCCCTGATTGCCACTCAGGAACCCTTTCGACCATTGTCGCTTGGTAATTTGCGCAGAAGGCACCCGAAAATTGCAGACTGGCTAACACTCTCTGGGATAATTGGGACACGGTGAGCGAATCGCCACCATTTGTGCGTATACAGGTCAAGTAGATGGCTAGACCCAATAGGCAGGTCAGTACGTATAATGGGCTGCAGGCCATCTGCCACAGAGCACTCACTGATTAGCTTGTCAGCAAAATGACGCTGATGTCGACAGAAAGAATGTTGCGTTGGCGGACCCTTTCTTCTGAGAAGCACTGCGCTACCTCGTGCGAATCGGTAGACACGCTGCGGACAACGTTAGATTTGCCTCGTAAGCTGCTGCTTCCACTGCGAAACGAGTAGAAATTCACTCATTGCTACTCAAGCCGAGAGGCTGCTCGTCTCCCTGGGCATGACGCGTTTCAGTGAAGTCCTTCAAGACTGAAATGACCGTTTCTTGTTAGAGATTGTTACACATAATGCATGCTACTTACCGCTTATAGAGCAGAAGCTATGCTAGCCGATATAGATTGATCGTAAGACAAGCTAAAGCACAGGTACACGAATGCAAAAAAAAGCCGGAAGAGCGCGAACATCTTCTCCTGCTTCGCATGTATCTACTTCAGATGTATTCCGCAATTGCCTTGTGGAATGCATGGAAGGCATACATGACTCACGAACATTACAAGGAAAACGTTACAAGGAAACATTTCAAGGTCATTGAGACCTTGAAACGATTGCACATAACCATTTCCGGGGGACAGTAGTGTTTTAACTTTCACACCAACTGTAATGAATCTGTATTTGGCAAAAAAATTGATATGTTGTGCTATTTACCTGTATCAATTTTCTTCAACTTTCATGTGAACGGTCAAGCATAAAACGAAATAAAGCCGAGATACTTCATAGCGATTAATACCAAAAGACTGCAGGTGTACAAATGCGCAAAGAGTGGTCGGGACCATGCAAATGCAAACGCATGTGGTGTTTTGTGTTTCCTGCATGTTCTTGTGTTTCCGATCTTGCACGGTTGTAGTCACTTATCAATACCTTGTGCGTATGATTGTACGTAGGTCTCATGACGCAAGTGTTCTGTTTCTTCTGTATGATTTCTGTCTTCCTGCGAGGCTTAAAGCTTGTTTTCATGAAACAACAACTTCAAAAGCGATGTTTGTGTGGAAACAAGTGGAACACAAATGGTGTGGAACTCAAATGAAACCTTTAAAAGCACTTTAACGCGATACAATAAATTGGTTTATATGATTAAAGTGTACTCTAAGAGCTATTAGTGTAGTTAGTTACACTGTATATATTTACTGATATAAGGCAAAAAATCGTTTCTTTTTAAATGTCTCTTGAATATTGTTGAACGATGCTTCATGATTCCGAGTCATGACTAGTTGTCACGTCACGTTACATTAATTTTATTCACTGGTCCCGTGAGGTTATGTGATTAGAGGTTTTTAGCAAGCTACGAAACATGTTACGGAAAGGCGGCAATGTGGAACTGGCTGACTAGAGCACACGCGAGAACATTCTACGCGCCTAGGACAGGCACCCTGTCGTATTTCCGTAACGTGTTTCCGTAGCTTGCTAAAAACCTCCCCTTATAGTCGCGTGGCTATTAGTGTAAGTTATGTTATGCAGTTTCTAGAGACCTAACTGACTCGACTTTCATACCTATTGCATTTCACGCTGGCACTTGTGGTAGCGAAGCAAAATTTAAAAAGATGAAGTGAGCGCCTACCAGTTCGTGATAATGATAATTTGCGTTCGCACTACCCAGCGCAATGGCAAGCCCCCCCCCCCCCCCCCACAAAAAAAAACTCCGTTCTAGAAAGGATTTTTTACGGTGTGTACTCTATTAGCACTTAAAACTTATGACGAAATATTTTCGAAAGAGAAGCGCTATCCCGTACAAACAATACACACTGTACGCCATAGTTAAGTAACAGTAATTCATCTTTAACCGAGCCAAAGCTTGGTTAACCTTTCTGCCTTTCCTCTCCTTTTCGTTCTCTTTTTTTCTTGTTGTTTTAAATGCACAGAGATCTTTGAAAACTTCACCAGCGCTTGCACAAGGTGTTGGTTGCGCAACGCGATGCTTTCGAAATGGATCCGGAGTCGCACCTTGTTTTCAAAGAACCACTGTGCCTTCGCTGATGCGCTAACTTCCTAGTGACGCTCTTTGCAACATGGCTAAGTGAGTTTTTGAAATTAGGAAAACAAGGGTGTTTCCTTTCAAGCACACCTCTTGTTCAGCCAGTAATTGCTGGTATCACGTCACACACCACTTGCCAAGTGCGCCCACGTGACAAGATAAAAGAATCTCAGATTTCAATCGTTCGACGTAGCAGAATGCGCTCCTTGATTTTTGTCTCTGTGTACGAGACTGACTCCCGTATTCACAAACGCTCCTCCACTCGACTTTCACCCTTTACTCGACAGAGTTGAGCACTGCGCTACTACTCGGATGAAAATGACGCTGCGCTACTCAAGAATCGCAGCAGACTATCGCTGATATGCAGTGACTTGCCGTACCTAGATATGGCGCTCCCATCGGCTTTCTCAAGTGGAGGCGAAGCCTCGAGTGAAGGGAAGTTCAGAATACGGTGGTGAGATCTGTCGGCTGAGTTGGCTTAAATATCACCTGCTCGGCTTGTCCTTACGAGCCTCCCCCTTTCCTAGTGTTTTATCTACGAAAACATTCAGCATTTGTACCTACACACATCACCAACAGGCACTGCGCCGTGCTCCCGACTGGGCTGCAGAAATTAGGTGCCTTTTCTCATCTTCTAACCACTACCACCACCACATCACCAATGAAGGTATAGGCGCAGTGTCGGGTATACGTCAATTATATTGTAGAGTACTAGCTGAGTGGCTGACCGGAGGGACCAGCGGAGCGCAAGACGAATGGGATAATAAGCCAAGCGAATGCTCCGTTTGTTTCAGCGGAGGCATTCGAGCGTATGGTTGCGCCACCTGTTCAGCATAGTTGAAGCTATTGCCCATCGAGCAGAGGCTTTGAATAGAAAACGTTCTCACGCTGGTCCGCGGCGCACGTTCCGCTAATGGGACCAATTGAGCGGGCGAGCGACTCGCTCCATAAAATGACTGGCTCACAAAGCTTGCCGCTCCCGTGCACTTTGCGTCTCCGCTCATTCGCTGGGCCCGCTGGCCCGCTAAGCCTTTCAGCTAGAACTCTATATTGAGATTCCATTTTGAATCTTTGACCACTCCTTTCGAATAATTATCACATAAAACAAGCTATTATGTTGAAATAAGCCTATTGCTCTGAGTTTCAACTGCACTGAACGATGTTATTGCGCTGGCAACTGGCAAAGTAATCTTTTTCAACGAACAAACCGATTGGGCCTAGGCAGGCCTAATTGCCGCGCCGCCAACGGCTGCACACCAGGCCAATCGTAAAAGACGAAAACGAAGGATAATTTTTACCGAATGTATATATTACAACGAGGCGTATTCGATGTCAGAAAGCCTACAGCGCGCTTGGATGGGGACAGGGGGGAATGAAACAAGTCTTGCATCTTCACTCTGTCTTACTATATAAACGCTGTAACCTATCTGCGCCCCAAAACCTACTTCAGCCGGTTACAACGAAGAATACTTTAGCCACAACCTAAAAATAAGTACTAGTTCGGCCCCCAGAACTACGGCCCACGTGCTGTTCATCTTTTCAAGACTGTAGGAGATTGCGATTTTGTTCACTGCCTACGTTCTCTTTTTTTTTGCTAATTTCATTGCTAAGCACAATCAGAATAAAAGGTTGATGCCACTACCTAAAATAACACGTTTGCTTTAGCAGTGGTATTGAAACCTTTGCTGAAATATTACAAACAATGTTTAAGTTTTCAAATGGAAACCAGCGTCACCTGCATGTGTCTCTCCTGGCATATTTTCCTGAGTAACCGTGAATTGTGGTGCATAAGTCCAATGTATTCATGCTAACTTTTGGGCTGGTTTAATGAGGTGCCCACGGGACGGCTTTCAGTTCTCCCATAGTATATTACCCGAGCACTCTAAATCATTAACAGATACAATGTATTCATGCTAACTTTTGGGCTCGTTTAATGAGGTGCCCACGGGACGGCTTTCAGCTCTCCCATAGTATATTACCCGAGCACTCTAAATCATTAACAAATACAATGTATTCATGCTAACTTTTGGGCTCGTTTAATGAGGTGCCCACGGGACGGGCTTTCAGCTCTCCCATAGTAAATTACCCGAGCACTTTAAGTCATTAACAAATACAATGTATTCATGCCTAACTATTGGGCTCGTTTAATTAGGTGCCCACGGGACGGCTTTCAGCTCTCCCATAGTAATTACCCGAGCACTCTAAATCATTAACCAATTCAATGTATTCATGCTAACTTTTGGCTCGTTTAATGAAGTGCCCATGGAACGGCTTTCAGCTCTCCCATAGTATATTACCCGAGCACTCTAAATCATTAACCCTTTTCTTCTAATCAGGCACTGGGGATTGGCCTCTCCGGTTATGAGTGCAGCGCTCTCATCAAGTGTGAGGCCCAAGGGACGGCTTTCACCCTCTCACAACAGAGTACCGAGCATTCTAAATCGTCAACCACTCTGTCTAAAACACAGACGATGTGTCATCCTTCTCCTTGGTTTCAATGGGCACTGCACACTTACCAGAGAGAGCTGCGTTGCTCACGTTGCCGCGGCGTCTTAATGTTTCCGACATTCGCCGTTAGGACACGCAGAAAAGAGGAGGTGGAGAAAGACTTTATCCCACGAGTTAATTAAAGGTGTGGTGGTGGAGTGTCAGAGGAGCCTACCCAGCGTAGGTCTCCGCTACCCTCTTGGCCCAATCCAAGATCTGCTCCTGGACCTCGGGTGCCGAGCTGCACATAGCAGCCTCCCACTGCTATTTACTATTAATGTGCAGAGAATTGGGTGGTGGGTTTCGAGTACACCCCCACAAGATATGGTCTAGGTTAACTCTTTGTTGACAGAAAATGTCCAAATGGGAGGGGTATATTGCAGGGCGTATAAGATGGCGAAAAGATGGGGCAGGAAACGTACGCGTCTTTACTGGCGCCATAGTATTTCATGGCAGTGCGAAGCTCCATGGTGTAAGGGGAGGTATATAGTGCGCTGTAAGCGGTATTGATTAGTTATATCGTGGAAGGTCAAAACACCATCTCTCGCGCTGAAAAAGGTCGCGTAGCCTAAGGCGCCATCAGAGGCCTGCGCTCGACTGGTCATTCCTCGTGCACGGGTATGAGCCGCCTCATTTCCACTCAACCCCGCATGCGCGGGCGTCCATATGAGAGCAACGTCTTGCGTGGGAGGATGTTTCTTAAGAATTGAAAGAGCAGTTGATAAGATGTGACCTGCAGTGAAGTTACGTATGGCAGTTTTGGAGTCACTTACAACCATAGTGATATTGAGGATGGATAAACCTAAAGTGATGGGAGCCTCCTCTGCCTCCTCCGAAGACTTGACAGTGACAAATGCCGTTGTGAGCACCTTGCCGTTATAATCAACAGGAGAGAGGGCATAGGATGGGTATTCTGCCGCATAGACATAAGAGCACGTGATTGGCTCCATGCAATTTTTCTGAAGAGGTTTTGCTCTTTGAATTCGGCGCTTAGTATGATATGTTGGATGCATGTTTTTAGGAAGGGGCGGTATGAGTAATTGTTTGTGTATGTCGTGGGGAATGTTGTATTTAGCATTGATGAGTGAGGTGAAGTTAATTCGGGTAGACGAGAAAATGTGGCGACCTGCGATAATGGTCGCGAGCCTTGCGTATTGAGCTAAGAAACGCGTGCTCGCGTCCCCGTTGTATCCCGGGCACAATCCGCCGACAGATGCAGGGCGCGAGACGCTTGCGTCGAGTTCCATGGGCACCGAAGCCGTCTCAAAGTTTCCTTTTTTATCCGCTAGGCTATGTATTCTGGCGCTGTAGTCAGTCTGAGAAAAAATGGCAGCATATCCACGGGGGCAATAATGGAGAGTGGGGCGAAGCATCCGTCCGTCCATTCGTTTTGCTTCTGTCCGTCCATGCGTCCATCTGTGTGACCATCCATGCGTCAGTCCGCCCGTCCGTGCGTGTGTCTATTTGTGTGTCCACACGTCCATCCGCGCGTCCGTCCCTGCGTTCGTCCATGCATCCGCTTCTGCATCCGTCCATGCGTCCATCCATCCGTGCAGCCATCCGTGCGTCCGTCCATGCATCTGTCTGTGTGCCCGTTCATCCATCTAGTCAACACTCCAAGTACCACCATCTCACATCTTTTCTTCATATATTCCACATAGAGAAGCACCGTCACGAGTGGACATTCCATGGAATAAACGAGAGGTGCCACACACACACTTTCTCACGGCTTGCGCTTCGTGTCTACTTCCCACCTTTAACTACCTCGAGTTCATAATATATACTAGTTCACTGTATTCATGGCACTGCGGTTCAACACTCGCTAAGCCTTTCTAAAACCAAAGAGGTTAGGCCCTGCGAGTATAACGTAACAACTCTTTCTTGTCAGATAGTGCTTAATGTACATACCAATGGCTGCTAACGGGGATTTAGAGACAGGAGACTTCAGCTTTTAGTTAACGCGCACGCTGCGAATTTTTTACTGTTCAACAATGCACAAGAGAAATCTCCCACCAGCACCACCTTGCACGTCAGAGCGTAAGACATGTTACTAGCTACAACTAGCGACGAAGGGGTGCCGCTTCAAGGAGCTTCGCCTTTAAAACTCGACTGAACGATGCCTCTGGAGACGAAATTTTACGAGTGTAGCTCGTTACGCCCGGGTAGGTCGTCCCGTGTTTGTAGTAGTAGCAACCTCTCGTTTAGTCTTTTTAATGTCCGCTTGGTGGCGGTACTTGCATATTATGAATATATGATGAAAATATGCGAGATGGCGGTACTTGGAGTGTTCACTGGATGGACAGATGGACAAACAGACGGAAGCACGGATGGACAGGCGGACGGATGAACGGACGGACGAGCGGATGGATGAATGCACGGACGGACGGACGCACGCACAAGCGGAGGGATGCATGGACGCTTCGCCCCATTAATCAACATTCACTTCGTAGATATGCTGTGATTTTTTTTCAACACGGTCTCAGCAAACGTGAGGCTCCCGGGTCGGCTTTCAGCTCTCCCACGGTAGTACCTAGCACTTTAAATCATTAACCACTTTGTCTAAACACGACAACCTTAAATATTTATATTCGTGAAGGCTCACTGTTTTCCCATAGCTCGAGAACGAAGTACTCGAAATTGTCAAACGCTTTTCTAAACACATACTGACACGATTTCAAAGTGTTTAGTGTTTACTGCTTGAATAAACTTTCCTTTACTAAGCTTCCTTGTTTCAAGTTTGAACGGCTGGCAGTGGAGTCATAGAACACCCATACGCAATCTAGAGAATGGATACTGTACTTTCGAAAATGCAACAGAAATAATAGCAGCGGTGGCTCTCTGAGCTAGATTCGACGACCGACAGACGGCGCTGCTAAAACTGTCATCATCATTACAATATCGCATCATGGCTGCCTCACTGTCAGCGGGTGCAGGTGCCCGTGACTCTCGTTCACTTAATCACAGCTGTTGCGGGGTTGCTTATGTATACCCCCGCACGGCAGCCTACGTTATTACAGGTGTGTCCAGTTAAGATATAGCATGAGGTTGAAGTCACCATTCCCGACTTCGATCAAATTTGCTGTAAAAGTAGGTGTTAGTGCCAGAACAGTTGTTTTAAAATTTGTTTTGTGAAAACAAAACTTGCCTGAATAAAGTATGAATGTCCGCGATGAAAAATGCTTTACTGAGAATTTCGCCATTTTAGAAATTTGAGCTCACGTAGTTAACAAACGTTGCGCATGTCTATATAGTACCCTAATAAACAAGTGACAGACGGTGTTTGGAGGCAATTATTTGTTTGTTACTTACAAAACTTGAGAGGAAAAAATCACCAAGATGGGAAACTGCACAAAATAGGCGTAATTAAGAAAGTTATTGTTACAAACAACCTAATAGGCAAATATTGAAAGCCGGTACATATTAACTTTCATACTTGAGCTTTGTTTTCAATTAAGTTTCGTGGTTTTGTTGCACTCTGCTTTACGGCATAATTGGGGTTGAGCGTACGTAATTTATCAAAAACACAAGGATTTGAACATGTTTTTTTTTTCTCAAAAGAGGCCATTTTAATTTTTTTTAATTTCTCTGCCTGAAGCCAAAATTTAAGTCTGCCGCCCTCTGTAAAAAAAACTTGCATTATTATTGTTAACAAGTTGTAGTGCGTCACATGTTAGTTAAGGGATCAAAATGCTGTGAAAGTTGTTCAAAATAATTTTACGGAATGCAATCACGAATAAGCAACGCTAGAACAAAACGTGTAGTCAGTATTTAGCAGAAAACTTTCGCTTGCCATCAGCCGCTTGAAAAAGCCGCGATAGCGGTAGCTCAATACGGGGGGCACGCCGTGTCAGCACACAAGTGTCCCTTCAGTGGCGGAAGAGCTCTGCTTCAGCGTGAAAACTGCGTCAAGAGGAAGAATGGTATGGGGAATGCAATACTGTGAAAAACGTAAACTCTCTTAAGTGGAAGGGTCATATTTACAACGTTTAAGAGTAATATACGTTCTTGGTTAATGCTAATTGAATTACCGAGTTACGTGCCTATATTCTTCGACATGAAGTGAAGGGCAGCCACGAACGACTCATAGGGGAGCACTCAAACGCACTTTTTCTTTCTTTTATCATTCTTCTCTCACTCCCGTTTTCTCTGGCAAAATTATATGCGTCATCGATGTTTCTCTGCCATCTTGACGAAAATCTCCCTTCAGTTCTTTTTTTCGAAGCTACAGAAAACAGAAGCATATGTTGACATGACGTAATAAAAAAGGTTGCCTTGGTGGCACATGGTTAAGCCAAGCACAGCGAGCCATAGCTTTTGAGTAATGTAATATTCGTTGCCATCTAACTTTCCAAAACCGCAATATTGTTGTGAAAGACGCCGTAGTGTGCTCTAGAAACCTCAACAACCTGTGTTTCTTAAAAGGGACACTAAAGAGGCACAATAACTTGATTTGGATCAATATACTGGCCTACTGTCATCAATCATAAGTTCACAATCACAAGTTCTATATTAATAGAAAAATCAAGGTTGCTATTGCATATTTATATTTCGCGTTGAAATCTTTGCGTGTGATGTAAGAAATTTTAAAATGTATTTGCAGTACTTCTGTAGAAAGGGCTTGATGAAATTTTATGAAACTTGGCATGTTCAGTCTATGGCACCCGCATATTATGATGTACCTCATTTTTTATTCATTTGAAGCTAGGTCACAGCCAGTAGAGACATTTCCAAATGTCTTACCTCATAGTGTATGGTATAGTGCAGGAACCCCAAGCTGGCGTCGCCACGCGCAATTTAATTTCGCGCATTTTCTCACTTACTATGCGTCGTGTCGCGGTAAGACTTGGGTTTCCAGGATTTTAAAACTGTACTTTACTAATCCGCGAAAAATCCTTTTTGCTCTTTGGTGCCTCTTTAATGTGCACCTAAATCGTAGTAAACAAGCCTCGAGTATTTCCGCCTTCATCGGAAATGTGGATGCCGAAGCTCACTTTTGAACTCGAGAAGCGTATGGGGTGCTAGCTGGTAGGTAAATCATGTTATGTAAACTTAAACTGCGTTCGGGACAGGACGCCACAATAGAAGCAGACAGGACGAACGCAGATATGCGATCGCATGTCTTGAACGTGAACTGTGCACCTAATATTGCGTTATAGCGCCGTTTTAGTGTACACGATGGCTTTTGAACCCTAAGACTAGACAGCCCCGCTCTTCTTTTGTTCTCAAAGGGCAAGCAATACCAACAATGCCCACTGTAGCCTATAATAGTTCCGAACGTACGCACCATATTAAAAAGCGATTAGCTGCTATTCTTTCTTGTGTTTTCTGTTCCATCCTTTTCTCCTTACTAACTTTCTACATATAAAAAAAAATTACAAATACGCGTTGACTCTCCATTGACGCGCCGTGCGTCCTGCGACTCACCGAACAGAACCTTAATTATTTGCCATATATGGCACTTATATAGGTTATACGTCGCCAGACATGATAATATAAGACTGCTTATATAGCTACCGCTTCCCACATATGCACGTAAATATGGCCATATATTTCAAGGCTGATCCATATATAGACAAAAAATGCAGCCCAATCTGGCTATGCTGGTCGTATATGGAGGAAAACGAAGCCATATGCTGGAGGCCACACAATAAAGTAATTGATTTCCATGATGTGTGTGCCACTGCTGACTTCAGAACTTCATATAAAAAGACACATTATTCCTTGCATTTCCGATGCGTAATATTGGAGTGTCCCTGCGAAATTCAAGTTTTATAACGCTTGCGCTGCGCGCTTGTTAGGGGCTACGTGATTTTATGAACCACAATTATAGATAAGTAGTAGTCGGTGCCTTACTTGTGTGAGAACATTTGATATCATGCTGCTAAAAATATCTAAAAAGGTCTTGTGTGTATCATAAGAAGTTTTATCTGGCACTCACAAATCGAGAAAAAGAGCAACAGGTGATCTTTTCAGGGCGTGTAGATAAATATGTAATGGTAACTTCACCTCGGCGATTTAATTCAAGATAAATAGTTGCTAGCAATTTAGATGCTTATTTCTGTTGACATACCATATTCTTATTATTTATTAATATCTCACAGGCCCCGGAAGAGGCATAAGGTACTGGTGGCATACAGTATAGTACAATTCTTCATATGTGCATATTAACATATTGCAATTTAGTGTTGATGTAACACGCGGCCATGTACATCAACACTATATAATATGTTGCCATTCGTAATATACCCACTCTCCCAAGTGACATAAAAGAAGCCATGCGTAAATTAGGTATAGACACAACGCAAAAGAAGCAACGCCGACACGTAGCCTTCGCCTAAACGATCACACGGAGTGTAGAAATGACATGACAAATGATATGACGTATGTCCTCGTATGCGGAGAAGCTGAGGTCGGAGCTAGCACGTATACGCACTAGCTCCGGTAGTGTATGCACCTAAAAGTGCACACAGTGTATGCACCTATAGGTGAATACACTCTCGCTGTTGCAATCTGTTCTGTTTCCAATCATTTCCTGTGGGCTCCCTTGTTTTGATTTGATCAACAGAGTGGACTTCCTATTCCGACCTCGGTCGTAAAGGCGACACGTGTGGTTATGGATGGTGCGTGCTTGTTTTGTAGCCTTGACGAGATTAGGCAGGGGGTGAGGCATGGCTGGTACTGGTTTCGCCATTACGACGCACATCATATGCGCCGCCATTGATGCACTTTGCAACTCTGAATCCCCCTCGACAGGGTCGTAAATGAAAGGTTATGTTGCGCTGCCAGCACTGACATCCTCAATTAAGGAATCCTATGGCAAGTTCACAGAGTAACCGAACCCTGGTAAACCGGCCAGCCGTTGAACTAAGCCGGTTCACTTTAGTGAGCTAAGCCGATAGGAGCCGCTCACTGAAGTGAGCCGCTTTGCACATCTCTAAGACGGACTTTCAAGTCCCGCCGTTGCACGCAAAACTTCTGGTCACACACTCTATTACCTCTTTTAGCACCGGCCACCACGTTTTCGGAATTATGAGCGGAACTCACTCGGTATCGATCCATAGCTGGAAACAGAACAGGCTTAGACCGACCAGCTTGCGCGAAACCTTTTTTTAGGGGCGAAGTTCCTTAGGGCGTGGGCTGTGCGTCCCCTGTAGCCTGTATGTAGCCACCTCTAGTTTAGTTCTTGCAGTGTTCACTAGATGGCGGTACCGTCCCCTGTATGTAGCCACCTCTATTTTAGTTCTTGCAGTGTTCACTAGATGGCGGTACCGTCTCCTGTATGTAGCCACCTCTCGTTTAGTTCTTGTAGTGTTTACTAGATGGTGGTACTTGTAGCTGATGATGAAAAGATGCAAGATGTTATAAACTAGAAAGCGGTACTTGTAGTTGATGAAAGACGCGAGATCTTATAAAATAGGAATGATGTCACATATGGCGCGTGTCATTGGTTGAAGGCAATCGTTCGATTTAGTGCGGCGACGTACGCTAGGGGGAGCGATGTAATAAAATCGAGTGGGCAAAATGTACAGAGGATTCATGGTTTACCAGGTTTACCTCCGGAGCTTCGCCCACTCATCATCATTCACTTCGTGGATATGGCGGAATTTTTTTTGTTATCGAACAAAAGGGTCACTGCTTTGCATTATCTCCTCTGGCTTAGGGATAAGCCAGAGGGATGAGAGTTAGGGATAAGAGTTAATGGAGAATACCTTAATAACCTGCACTTCGCCGATGACATCGCATTGCTGAGTAACTAAGGGGACGAATTGCAACTCATGATTACGGAGTTAGACAAGGAGAGCAGAAAGCTGGGTCTTTATTTGCAGAAAATTAATATGCAGAAAACGAAAGTAATGTACAACAACCTCGGAAAGGAGTAGCGCTTCGAGATAGGTAATAGTGCACTTGAAGTTGTAAAAGACTGTGTCTACTTAAGGGCAGGTAATAACCGCAGAGCCTAACCACGAGATTGAAGTAACTAGAAGAATAAGAATGGTGTGAAGCACATTCGGCAAGCACTCTCAAATTATGACAGGTAGATTGCCACTATCCCTCAAGAGGAAGGTATATAACAGCTGTATCTTGCCGGTACTTAGCTACAGAGCAGAAACCTGGAGACTTACAAAGAGGGTTCAGCTTAAATTGAGGACGACGCAGCGAGCAATGGAAAGAAAATTGGTAGGTGTAAGCTTAAGAGAGAAGAAGAGAGCAGAGTGGTTTAGGGGTCAAACGGGGGTTAAGGATATCATAATTGAAATAAAGAAGAGGAAATGGACATAGGCCGGGCATGTAGCGCGTACACAGGATAACCGCTGGTCATTAAGGGTAACTAACTGGATTCCCAGAGAAGGGAAGCGGGTTAGGGGGAGACAGAAGGTTAGGTGGGCAGATGAGATTAAGAAGTTTGCGGGTATAAATTGGCAGCAGCAAGCACAGGACCGGGTTAACTGGCGGAACATGGAAGAGGCCTTTGTCCTGCAGTGGACGTAGTCAGGCTGATGATGATGATGATGATGATGATCATGATGATGATGATGATCCCCTCTGGGACTGCCGTTCGAGTGACACAGCTGCAAGAGGGTCATTTATCACGTTTCAGGGTATTTTGTGTTTTCTCAGCTATATTTTTCATTCACAGGCCGCATCTCTTGCACACTCCTCATGCGATTGCAACGACCCGCTTTCTGTTTTATTTTGTTCTCTTCCACAACGCCACGCATCGAAGTCCACTAAACATGACAGCTATTTCAAAGAGTCCAAGGTTTTATTCGACAAGAATCATTTGTTAGTACCGTCTTTCATCTTAAATTGATGTTTTTATGGTGTCATTCACTCAACAAAAGGCCAGGCTAATGCAGTGTTCAAGGAATCATTGATGTAATAAGCAACCTGAACAAGAGCAGATTAATGTGTTTTGATTCCTTGCAACAAAAGGAGAAGGAGGGGAGTGAGGGTTAACCATAGTTGGCACGAGACACGAGCAGTGGGGGTGTAGACGACACGGCCGACGCCAGATGTGTGAGTAGGTGCGACTGTGAAAGCTCCACATTAAAAAAAAATTAGCAAGTGAGCTAGTGCACAGTAATAAACTGTTACTATGTACACAACAAGTGAACCGCACATGCTACAAAAAACCTATATAATGAGCTCACTCGCTCTCAAAACTATGTCTGCCATACTACGAAACGAATGATATAATGATACGCTTTACCTGGTTAACTTCTATAAAATCGCGGAACCTATAAGCTTTCGAAGCGCCCTTTAGTGACGTTTGAGGTGAATGGAAGAGGTCGAGCTTCCACCCATTTTGTGTAGTGGCATCTACCTCACATTGGACAGTTTCTTTTAATGCGTATTATGCCGTCACCATAGTAAACAAATTAACCAGCCGCAGTCAGCTAAATCTGTCAGAAAGAGCATCCCCACCTAGCGTCAACTATGTGCATGAGTAATGTCGTGAAGTATAGCAACTGCTGCCTCCTGAACGTGGACAAAACTAAAAGTCCATGAAAAGGCAAAAACGTATCGGGTTGTGAGATTACTATTAGCGATAAAACCCGCTCTCACGCGTAATTGCGGTTTTGGGAAGTGCTCTGTCGGTCAGGTAGACATCCGGGGATCTCTTTCTTAGGATTTTTGCTAATTATCATTCAAGGTCGAGAAGTTTCTCAGATATATCTTGTCACCCTCGCTATTTTCAGTTAACTCCAACTCTCAAGGTTCTCTTTGTCCTACTTTATTGCACTGAACACCTCCGAATCAGCCTCGTTTAATGAAGTAATTTAGTCCCATAACTTTCGTGAACTGAACGGCCGTAATAAACAGTCATAAGCAGGGCCTGTTGTATGTAAGGATACGCCAGGCTTCTCCAAAGCATTGTTATGTTACAGCCTCAGAGTAGATCCCGGAGAAAGGAATAATAACGTAACTAAGAATGGCAGATAAAAATACATCCTGCTGTAAGATTACGAATTTCGTGAAGCGTAACTGAGTGGGTCAACTGGCACCACACAGAGGCAACTACAAATTTTTCTGAGAAACGTTTCCACTAGTAAAAATGACGTCAAAATTACGTCTCATCGTGGCCTATTGCCTAAGTATTTTGCTCATATAAATCAGTCTTATGGTTGTTTTTAAAAGTTATGTTTGTATTTTTGTCTATATAAAAAAACAGTGATAATTTGAACACCGGAAAAAATACATCACATGAGGATGGGTGCTCAATGCCACACATTTTTGTCATTTTCGTTTTATCGCCACACCTGATAAGTCAGTGGCTCCTATCGGGAACCACTAAGCCTGACTTGGGTGCATATGTTGCTATCCTCTGTTTCATAGAACTGGTGCGTTGTACAACAGAGATGACAGCTTCAGAGCTGCTGCTGCTGCTGATGATGATGATAATGATGCTCCTAAGATCATTGGCACCTACGCACTCTGGGTGATCGGCTATGAGTCGGGTGGATCATACATACTGAATTTGTGATTAATGTTTAGTAAGAACTAAAGTAATTTTGAGAGGATTTTAACGTTAATAGCGTTAATTATGAATAATTGTAAATTTAAGTCTCACTATTATGTGTAATATCCCAGAGACTGAAGATATTTTGACTAGGAAGTCTGAATAAAGAATTGTTAGTAGTTGATACACCTACCAAATCTATTCGAGTCGCATATAAACTTTTCGAGAGATTTGAAAATATTCCTGTCCGAGTGCCCCAGCGCAAAGGCCCCAAGTGATTGCAAAACGGCCGACGTAACCAGTAGACCACGTTGCCGCAATATAATTTCGATACGTTTTCTGTGTAAGGAAAAACGTTGGCAGTTCAACAAGAAGTGTTCGATAGTTTCGAGTTCGTTGAAATATGAGCAATAAGGGGTGACCGCCAAACCCGCTTTGTGCATGTAAAAATTTAGATTTGAAACTCTACAACGCATTCTGGTTATTGCAACTTCAGCTCGTCTCGCTGCACACCATTTCCTGCTCCAAGGGAACTGTTGGAGCAAAAAGTTCGGTGATGAATCGAGACTTAAAGTAAACAGAGATAATGCATACTTTCTGACCCTTGCCACAGCAACAAACGCCGTAACAGGAAGGAGAGAGAGAACTGAACTTGTCAGAGAAGCTTTCGCCAGAGAGTCCGCAACTTCATTGAGTACAATTTCTTTGTGTCTCGGTGCCCAAATTAATCATAGGTTTCACAAATGATAAGGAACAAGTAATCGCAATTAGAGTATCCAAATCTGTTGAAGCAGTTAGCGCCGAACTGCCAAAACTTCATTCAACAAAAAGACAAAGTATTGTCCCTCTTCCATCAAATCGAAGTACAATACGGAATACACTATAACAAACCCTTGTTTCCCACAGAATACCAAACATATTCAAGCCTAATCAAACATTGACATTTCTATGCTATTTAAATAAACCTGAGCCCGTAACCGAAACAAAAACTAACATTCTTTTCTTCTATTTGAGAACAAAGCGGAAAATTTAAAGTGCGAAGAACTTTAAGGGCTAAGGCTGTCGTGTGTGGACTTCACTTGACGTAACGTAGGCAGAGTCCTCTATAAAAATAAAAAAGAAGGCGCTGAGACAGGGAAAGAGAGAAAAACAGAAAAGTATGAAAAAAAGCACAAAAAAGAAATAAACAAAAAGCAATGAAAACGTAAAACAAGAAAACGGAAAAAAAAAAGCGCACGAGAAAAGGAAGAGGAAACCATAGAAAAATAAAAAAGGCTGCCAAATTTTGCCCTTCCCTCAGGCATGGCACGTCAAGAACGAGGATTTCCTTTTTTTGTTAGGAATCTCAGCCAATTATATTCGGTTACTGTGTCAACTAAGATACCGTAAAGTACCTAAAATGCCGTACATATGCTAGTACAAGGAGAAACAAAAGGGGTCCCTAATTAATTCGCCTACGATGGGCCGGAGGTGAAAGCAATCTTCTGTTTCTTTTCTTTCGATGTATTCGTCTTCTTTTCCCCTACGAAGAAGAGAACGGATACAGGAAAAGTAAAGAGGCTAATTATCCTTCTGTGACACGGCCAGTCTACTTTCATTTACAATGAATGACATTAAGCGGACCTAATGTCCTTTCACATGCATGCTCACGCACAACGAAAACAAGTGCCATTTTGAAATGATGACCATGACCTCAGCCTTCCTGAGCCCTGCGTATAGGGAGAAATAAAAAATATACTAACGCTTGCACGTAACATGCGTGTATCCACAAAAATAATATTTTTGAGTGAAAAGTTTGCTCCATGAATATAAATGCGGTCGTTTTACACAACTGCACGACACATTCGAAAAACAACATGACCGACAATATGACAGGGCGTAAGTACAGTAAACTGAAATGGGGTGCATTACTGACTTTTCGGCAGCAGAATTAAGACGCTGGCAGTGATTTTACGTAGTCACCACCTTGGTCACCGCGACACGTGCAATCGGACGATAAACATTCGCGTTACAAGCAACGACAACAGAGCAAAAATGAAACATGGCCGACGCCCCGACGCTTTAGTGGAGAGTAGCTTTTTTTAGAAAATTTCGCGCGTTCATATGTCATCAAACCAGTAATCAGTCAATCTAGTAAACCTCCCTGTCCTTCCTCATTTATTCCTCCTCCTCCTAGTAAAGCACGATATACCTACAAGCGATAAAAGGTACGTATACATAAGTTGACACTCATCTCCCTAAAAGTCCCTGGCATCGAAACTATTCATTCACTCCGAAATCAAATGCGAATGTGTTTAGGGAACTCATTCGACAGATATTATCATTTGCATCAAATGACATTAGTTTCCACGTGTAACAACAAACAAATGAAGTTACAAACGAATTTGATTCGCTGTAAATGACATTATATTCGCCGTGTGACGGGAGGTATTATACTGTGTCTAGTATACCCATGGGCCTACTAAAGCTCCAGGATTGAGGCATGCAAGCTTTCGGCACTTCTCTTGGTTTTCAACTGTCTCATTCATCAATCTGACCAGGAGACAATGTCATGTAATCACATGGTCAGGTGACGTCACGTTACGAGATTTTGCTTGTGATGTTATGATGTTGTCATAATGGCGTGTCTGGTTTGGCGATGTGTGGTCTTCATGTGGTGGCGCAAGAGGGCCGTTTGGCTAGACCTGCTTGTCCCCACGTGAGAAGGGCTGGGTGGCGCGGGGCAACCACAGCGTCTGTGCCTGATCATATTAAAGCTGTACTCGCTCACTCTTTCACGCACTCACTCATCACATGATCATGATTATGACCCTTGCAGTACTCCTGTTGACGCTAGCGACGCCAACGGGCAATTTGCACGTTGCCATCAAACCAGTAAACAGTAGTAAATCGCAAAATATCTACAAATTAAAAAGCTACGTATACATAAGTTTACACTCAGTTAACACAGCTAACACTCGGTTAACAACAGTAAGGCTTTTGCCCTAATTAATTTTCCGCACTTTATCCCCGACTTTGGAGATATCCATCTATAAACGGTGCTGTGGAGGTTAGCGCGCCGTGTCAGCACGTAATACCACGACAATGTGCAAACAAAAAACTAGTCACTTTGACAATTGCGCAGTTTCTATATGTGGCTGTCTAGACGCGCGCATCAAGTTTGCACCACACCACACTTTTAGCGCAAAAGAACAGGCACGCGATTGCTGGCACGCCCGAATAGTGTGTGCTAGCCTAGAGCAATCACCAGACGTATATTACTAGATCTTTTTTTTCGTCTGCAACAGCACCTTGTTTTACGAAGCCTTCATTCGAGACGATGGACGTCGTCCTCAATATTGTGTCTCCTATAGGCCTACTCGCTTTAGTTCCCTGGACTCCTACTGTCTCGGTGTCGTCTACAACAGCGTTCGTTTGCACAACCACTGTGTACTTAAGCAGAAGTCAGTGCTTTAAGATGACTTCGGTGTTTTCCAGGCTACTTGCCCTCGGTAACACACTGGCTATGTACCATTTGCTTTTTTCTTGGCTATGTACTATTTCCTCTTTTCTGTATTATAGCGTGCGGTCCCTTCCCTTATTCTTCCCAATTCGTGAACGAAGTAAGCTGCCACAGATGCAATCGAGGGCTCACTTGCACTATGCCAGTGCGGGAGCCTAATTCGGCCTCAACCGCTCTGGATGACGTGCTATGAATGCTAATATCGGGTGTGACGTCTCACAGATGCTGGAAAATTTGCATTAAAGGCCAAGTTGTGTCTGGCATTTTCTGAGCATCGCTATTTCGCCAGTGTAATTGGTTCAGTGCCGTAGCTCATAGGGTGGTTGTGGTGGTCTGAAACAACAACCGCGATTTTTTTTCTCCTATTGTCTTTTCTATATGTACCTACACACACACACAAACGAATGCCTACACAAAACGAATGCTTAATTATAAGGCAATTAGAAATTAAAGTAGTGTAAAATATTTACTAACTGCTCCAAGGGAAAATTTTTCCTGGCCGAACCGAAATGGCAGTATCTCTGTGCAAGCGCTTGCTACCGGCTTAACGATGCATCAGAGTCTCAAGAATATGATATGATATATATATATATATATATATATATATATATATATATATATATATATATATATATATATATATATATATATGAAAAATGGTTTAGAATCGATTACACTACTGTGTTTTCGAAGCTAAAGGACAGGAGTCTAAAGCAAGTGGAAGGAGGAGGAAGAAAATTTAGGCGGAAAGACAGAGAGGTTAGCCAGTTCTTAGACCGGCTGGCTACCCTGTGCTGGGGAAAGGGGTGAGGGGAATGAAAGATGTTAAAAAGAAATGCTGCGAAGAGAAGGAGAAATTAAAAAAAAAACTACGACAGAGGAAAGGCAACATCAAAAAGTATAAGACACTAAAGTCTGTCTCTGAGGCCAGTTGTCCGCAAAAAGCGCAGCAAAGCTTTCAAAGCCTTTTGGGCTGAGGATGGGCTTGGCCAATGACCCAGAATCCTTTGTTCCGACAAAGGCCGATTGTCTAGTCTATCCAGAGCTGCAGTGAGTTCTTGTCTTTGCACGTTGAAATAGGTGCACTCACACAGAAGGTGCGCGATGGTTTCTTCGCAACTGCAGTAAGTGCATGTAGGAGAGCTGGCCATCCCGATGAGATAAGAGTATGCGTTCGTGAAGGCCACTCCAAGCCACAGGCGGCATAGAAGAGTCTCCTCAGCTCGAGATATCCTTGGGGGAAGACGAAGCTGCAGATCGGGATCCAAGTTATGCAGGCGCGCGTTTGTGAAGTCTGTCGAGTTCCACTGTACCAGTGTGAGGTCACGTGCAAGCGAACGAAGTCTTGTAGCTGCGTCGGTTCTTGAGAACGGGATGGCTGTGTATTGGGTACCATCGTGTGCAGATCTAGCGGCCTCATCTGCGCGGTCATTGCCATATATACCGCAATGACCTGGTATCCACTGATACACAATGCTGTGCTGTTTTTCGGTTGCTTGGTGATGAAGAAGCCTTATTTCAGCTACTAACTGTTCATTAGGTCCATGGCGAAAGGGTGATATAAGACATTGAAGAGATGCCTTCGAATCCGAGAAGATCGACCAAATTCCCGAAGGTTCTTTCACTATAAACTCCAGAGCTGCACGAATGGCTGCAAGTTCTGCAGCTATCGACGACGTCAAATGCGATGTCATGAATTTAATTGTGATGTTCCTCGCGGGAATAACCACCGCCCCTGCAGAGCTTACTGAAGACACCGAGCCATCCGTGTAAATGTGAAGGCGTCCGTTCTGCTTCTCTTGCAGGAAAAGTAATGTGGCCTGTTTCAGGGCTAGATGCGACGAATTTTTCTTATTTTGGATGCCAGGAATTGTAAGATGGGCTTTGAGTGGGTGTAGGCACCATAATGGTATCGGCGGCTGTGCTGCATGCGTGAAGTGCAATGGAAGCACTGCGCAATGCTGAGCTACAGTTGCGCTGAACGCTGAGTGGGGCCTGGAAGTTCGAAGTGAGGCTAGGTGATGAGATGGAAGCCGAGCGAAATGTCTTATGTGCATTCTCAAAGCGTCTACGCGGATGTATGCGTTGACTGGATAATCACGCGCAATCATGACTGTCGCTGCTGTAGATGCGCATCTCGGGAGACCAAGGCATATCCTCAGGGCTTGGGCTTGGATCGACTGGAGGACGCGCAAGTTTGTTCTTCCGATCCCGCAAAGCACGGGTAAGCTGTATCGCATATAACCGAGGAACAAAACAGTGTAGAGTTGGAGCATTGCTTGTACCGATGCACCCCACGTTTTTCCAGCAAGAAACCTCAGTACGTGGGTGATCATGGTGAGTTTAGTTTTCATGTGGGCGATGTGAGGGCTCCAGGAGAGGTCGCGATCAACTATGACTCCGAGGAATCGGTGGGTCTTCACGTAGTTGATCGTGTGTCCGTTGATTTTAATAACATATGGGCTCATAGCCTTATGCGTGAATGCTATAAGCGAGCATTTCTCTGATGACAGCTCTAGTCCCCGTTCTTCCAGGTACTTTGTCGCTATTTTTGCCGCTCTCTGAAGCCGGGCACGCAAATGAAGGCGTGTTACGCCTGACGCCCAGATGCAGATGTCATCTGCATATATTGATAGATGGACAGATTTTGGAAGTGCATCAACCAGGTCGAGTAGCGCTAGATTGAAAAGTGTGGGGCTAAGAACGCCGCCTTGAGGCACGCCTCGACGGTTGCAATGGTGCGTTGTTGTGCCACTCTCCGTCTGTACAAAGAAAGTTCTGCCTTTCAGACAGCTGTGGATCCATTGGTAAACCCGACCCCCTAATCCAACATTTTCCATGACATCCAGAATGGCTTCATGTGATACGTTATCGTATGCACCTTTCACGTCCAAGAACAACGCCGCGGATAAACGTTTCAGTCTTTTCTGATGCTGAACAGATGAGACCAGGTCTATAACGTTATCAATTGCGGACCTCCCACGCCGAAAGCCCGTCATAGCATGAGGGTATACCTCGTGGCGCTCCAGGTACCAATCTAGACGAGTCAAAATCATCCTCTCCATCACTTTCCCGAAACAGCTGGTAAGCGCGATGGGGCGATAAGAGGTCAAGTGCAGAGGAGATTTACCTGGTTTAAGCACAGGGACGAGGCGGCTGGATTTCCATGAATGAGGGATAAGTCCGCTGCTCCACGAGTCGTTGTACACGGATAGAAGGGCCTGTCGAGCTGCTTCTCCGAGGTTGCAAAGAGCCATGTACGTGATCCCATCCGGACCAGGCGATGAAGATCGTTTGCATGCCGTCAAGGCCGCTTGTAGTTCCTCTAGAGAGAAAAAGGTGTCCATTCTTGAATCTCTGGAAACTGGAGCGTTTTCTAGGTGGCGCGTGGTGCACGTGGACGCATGACCGGCAACTTTCATGCAGAAATCTTCTGCTACTTCAATTTCGGTGCGTCCTTGGTGGAGAGAAAGGCACTCTAAGGGGCGATGTTGATGTGGCGATGTTCGTAGGCCACGGACAATCCTCCATGTCTGCGTCAAAGGCTTGTGTGGATCCAAAGATTCGCACACATGTTTCCAGCGAAAGGATTGAAGTGAAATGATTCGCCGCTGAATTTTTTTCTGTAGGCGCCTTGCCTCCCTCAAGTCGTGAATGGACTTAGTGCGCCTATATCTTCTTTCTGCGCGACGACGGATCGCTCTGAGCCGTTCCAATTCCGCCTGATATTGACAATAATCTGAAGTATGTTGAATATGATAGGTCGCTTCTTGAGTAGCACCTCTAATCATATCCTCGAGGGTGTCAAGAGGAGGCGTTTTATTTTCTTGACACCTTTTTTCCGTCAGTGACCTGAACTTTGTCCAGTCGATGCGAGTCGAAGTGTCGTAGTTTGGCGATTTTTCCAGGCCCTTGATCTTCAAATAAGTTGGTATGTGGTCGCTTCCATGAGTTTCATAGTCTGCGAACCACTTGACCTTTCCATTTAGGCTTCGTGACACAAATGTCAAGTCAAGGCAGCTGCTGTATGTCGTTCCCCGTAGAAACGTTGGGCTTCCGTCGTTTACACAAAGCAGCTGCTGCTCCAGAGCAAAGGAGAATACTTGCCTTCCGCGACTGTCTGTCTTCTGACTTCCCCATAGTGGGTGGTGAGCGTTGAAATCTCCGGTGATGATCCATGGTCCAGGTGTGGCTGTTAACAGTGCACGTAGTCTTTCAGGTTCAAAACGGTTCGAAGGTGATATATATGCACCTACGAGCGTGAAATTGAGGTCTCTACGTTTAACTGTCAAGCAGACATACTGGTTGTCATCGTGAGGTGCTACACGGTGCTCGATATACGTAAGGTCACATCTGATATATGCAATGACTTTACTCTGTTCGTTGCAGGTAGCGGACTTGAAGGCTTCGTATCTGGATAGTCGTATTGCATTGTGTAGCCTTGGCTCACAGATAACAATAATTGGAAACTGGTTTTTGAACACAAATTGTCGTATATCAGAAATTCGGGGCTTGAGGCCTCGGGCATTCCACTGAAATATCGAAGCTTCTTTGACCTCTTTACGAAAGGCTTGCAGAGGCGGAGCCATGGTGCCTTTCCAGACTTGATAGCACCGGCTTCAGCGCGTCAACTAACTGAAGTGCACTCTTTGCAGCCGGACTGTCAATGCTAGTGAGGAGCATACGAATGGTATTCATAAGGGCCTTTACCATGGCTACGATTTCTTTGTCGCGACTATCACCGCATTCTCGTTCCGAAGTGATTGTAGACGAGCGATGTGGTGGCTCAGACGGTGCGTCTATCGTTGGCAGCACTGGCCATGCTTCAGGCGAGCCGGTGATGCTCTTGTCTTGTTTGGAGGATTTGTTGTCGGTGTGTCTGGACGCTTGAGGTGGTATGCCGGTGGTCGTTTGGTGAGGTTCAATCCTTGCTTCAGCACTGGGTCTCCTCAGGGGCCTCCGGCGACGAGACCGCCGGCGTCGTACTTGGGCAGCGGCCTCCCTGTGAGTTGAGCCATCCCGGACCATTTGCCTCAACACTTGCATTTCCTTTTTCATGATTGGGCAATCTTTCGACGATGCTTCGTGAGGGCCATGACAGTTTCGACATTTTCGAAGTTCTGCCTGGCAAGCGTCTGCGCTATGTGATTCTGAGCATAGCGAGCACACAGCCAGGTTTGTACAAACAGCACTGACATGTCCCAATCTATAACATTTCCGGCATTGAAGGGGCTTCGGTACGAAGGGTCGCACTGTGTGTCGAAAATGTCCGACCTTGACTTGCGATGGAAGGCTGTCACCCTTGAACACGAGCTTCACGCAGCGTGATTTGCCAAGGCGACGAGCTTGCAGTATAGTAGGTTCTGCAGACACCGGTTTGATGAGAGCAGCAAAGTCACTTTCGCTGATGGAAATGTCGACGTCGTAAATGACGCCTGCCGTAGAGTCGCGGCCATCAGGTATATATGAGCGAACATTGATGTTATCCAACATCTTGACGTTGCTCAGCACTTCCAATGTGCTTCGTTGAGTGACGTCTACGGCGAGGATATTCTTACGGCCATTGATCCGCACGTCCGCGATCTCTCCCTGGGCGAGTTCCTCAAGAAACCTAGACGTGACTTGACGATTGAGCCGGTTGAGACTATGAGCCGCATCGACCGGCACAAACAGAATTGTGTATGTCGTGGGCTCTCGCGTCATCGTCACATTCTTACTTGTTGTTGGAGACGGCATCACTAGTCTTCTTTTTCGCTGCCGCCTTGTCACAGGCACGAAGTCGCCTTCGTCGGAGCTCTCGTCGCTGGCCGTAGAGTAAATCAGCGTGTCTTCGCTGTCGGCATCACTCGGGTGGCCCGTACGCTTTCTCGTGGTAGCTGCAGACGACGTCGATGGTTGCGGTGGAAGCCCAGGCGAATCCACGTCCATCGCCACAGTCACTGGAACGGTGTCTTCCACAGAGTCGCAGAAAAACTTTGAAAAATTACAGACAGTAACAGCAGTGTTCTACGCCAGAATCACTTCGTCGTCCAAGCAAGTGGAAGCATCAAGCGGCCGCCGCGCGCTCTGTAGCTCGTAAGCTCCGAACTGATGCTTCCCAAGCAAGTGGAAGCATCAGTTCGGAGCTTACGAGCTACAGAGCGCGCGGCGGCCGCTTGATAGATTCGAGGTGGTCGACAACTGCATTCGAAAGGCCGGGCAGTCATGTTTCTAGGAAGCTAAAATGCCTCGCCGGCGAAGCTTGCCGTGCACGTCGAACAGCTCTCCTGCGGACAGCGCAGGAAGCCGTAGTCTACGGCGCCGCGTCGTCAGGGCATTCTTGCCGCCAGCGTGAACCGGCCTCTAGGAAGCTCGGGCCGCAGAATTCCGCTGTCAGCGTCGGCACCGTGGATTCTGAGCGAAAAATCGTCCGTGAGCGCTAAATTGAGAAAGCAAAAAATATAGAATAAAATGTTCGCTCCCAATTAGGATCAAACCCGGGCTGTTTGCGTGGCAAGCGGGTGTCCTACCACAAAGCCACGATGTTACTTGCCGCAGTTTTGGCGGGGGAAAACGCTACCTTAATGTCATGTAGTGGAAGGAGTCTCCGTAACGCATTCTGTTCGACAGGTGTCACGACCAAAACAAGCCCCTTAGGTGATTTGTAGGCGCATTTGGGAGACCATCAAACAACGTCGAAAAGGGCCGGAATAGTGCAGCCATCACCGCTAAAAATACACAGGAACTTTCAAACAGCTCTCATAATGGACAACTATGTC
Organism: Rhipicephalus annulatus; assembly: GCA_013436015.1. Classification (NCBI taxonomy): domain Eukaryota; kingdom Metazoa; phylum Arthropoda; class Arachnida; order Ixodida; family Ixodidae; genus Rhipicephalus; species Rhipicephalus annulatus. The sequence continues at coordinate 27,051 of WOVY01016131.1, forward strand.
CATCTAGCGGAAAACTTATCATGCTTTTCCAGAGGCGTTCATCAAGCCAACAGCAAACGCTAAATAACGTGCTGCCATCTGTGAGGCATTGCGAGACGCTTGATGGCCTCAAAGATGGTGAGCACGTAGCGTGTATCTTGAAGGCCATGCAACTCTTGCATTAGATCAAAAACCTGTGTGTGTGGTGTGTGTTTGTGTGTGTGGTGTGTGTGTGTATGTGCGTGTGTGTGTGTGTGTGTAAAAACATGTTAATAAGTATGCACTTAGCGTTTGAAGGGCGCACTACCACAATTTTCGTTGTGCAAAGCACAAAGAAAATGTGTGACCTATTTGGAAAAACACATAAAAGAAGCATGCTTTAGTGCAAAACCAATCACGCCAAGACACACGCTGTTGTACAATCGCCTGAAATTTTCCGCAAGCTGTGTGATTTTGATCGTTTATACTGCAAGCTAACCACTTCGAATAAACAAAGTTTCGGGCTGTGTCTTCTTTTACAGTTTACAGTGAGGCGGGCACTGACTAAATGCACTTTGCTACTCCTCAGATCTGTGGCGTGGAGAAAAGACATTTAGAAACAGGCAAACATAGAACAGAAAAATTTGTGTGATTCGCCTGCTATTTGAAAGCGACTGTGCCCGACTAACCAAGCCACTGCCGAAGGTCACTCGTCCAGCTGTTCCTATTGGGACAGATCAACGTGGAGTGTGGAGATAAGGCACCGGCGTGGTTACTGTAGGGTGTTTGAGCTAATTGGAGGGCGTTAAATCTTCAGGTTGTAGTCTATTCGTGTTTCACTTGGTTCGTTGGTTTGTTCACTGTTTGTTTGTTTTTCGTTCTATCATGCCTTCCATAAGAAGAACAGGCAAAATCGACTCCTCAATGAAGATGAGAGCTGACGGATGGTGGTACGTAGTGGGATGAGCAGAATGAACACATGAAGTGGATCTGACAGACTAATCTGTTTTAGGCACTTCCTCTGTTCATTCTTCTTATCACCTGAAAAGAAAAAAATACCGAACATCTTTCAACTTTTCCCTTGATAATTCTTGTTTTATTGTCGAAACCAGGTTAACGCTTGGGCTTCATTAAAATAAAATAATCGAGGCAGGCTTGATGTTATAAATTCTTTGGCTTGTCAATAAACCAATACATTTTTTTATTTCGAGCAAGACTTTATCACCTAATACAAGTGGACCCAGTTTTCAACCAAGAATGACTCGGCTTTATGTCTACGCGCACGCAAAATCACCCTTGAGTTGGTGCTTCATTTAACCCTATACTTCCGTGATAGGGCAGACTAGCTGACATGGATCGACAATGTAAGATACGCGTAAACATTTAACCAATATTACTTGTAGATTGTTCACTCATCATGTGACAACATAAGAGAATATGTACCAACTCATAGCACCACTATGGAGTTTATAGGGCACATTGCGGGACTGGTTGGGTTTTTTACATTCATATGGCTACAGCGCACCACGACAGGTGCACAAAAGACACACACACAGCCTCTACGTTTCTCTTCTGGGTCCTTGTCGTGGTGCGCTTAAGCCATATGAATGGTAAACCACTAAGTAACATTTGCGCTTTTTTTACATATGCAACCAATGGACGGTATTACCTTACGTTCTCAAAGAGAGTCTATCAACGTCTGGTCACTGCCACGTGACGAGACATGTCCGATGAGGTGAAGTGAGTTCGAGCTGTCAAAATTCAAACTCCCCCCCTCCCCCCAATTGCCATCATTCAACCAGGACTAACAGACGTTCGCCAGATATAATCACTGCTGGTTCTACCTGAGCAAATCCGTCCTTCCAGTACACAAACACTCATCAATCACTTTTCACGAATGAAGTAGCGCGGTTGTTCTAAACTAAACTCTCGCATGCGAAATCTTGTTAATAAAAATACGACACAGCTACGCTGAGGAACTTCAGAAATGGTCTGTGTTTACATTTGTGTTTACTCTAGTGCGACGACCCCACTATTTGATTAAATTTGCAAGGTGGGTGTATTGGTACAGAATGTTTGAATAATAAAGGTAGCACGATAAAAAATATCGCCAGAAGGCATCAAAAATTAGAAAACGCTCTACGTGCTGAATGTGTATTTGTTTATTTGTGTTCTATGTCTTTGCATCACTATTGCTATACAAAGAAGATATCGATCCACGCTCGTTAAAGTTTTGCTCGTTCGACGGTGTCTTATGCAATGAAATCACGTTAAATTTGTGAATTTATATCCCGAATTATTTAATGGGTAGAGTGCGAAAGTTTGAAAGAATTTATGCCACTTCGGAACTTTCAGGGATGGCGCAGCCAACGTCTGCAGGACCATCATCGTGTAACAGTAATAAAGCTTGCTTCTCACTGCAGGGTCTGGTCTGCGACCACCTCAAATTTTCTTTAGGTGTAAGTGCCAGCGAAGACATCACCAACGCGACGCAAATAAAAATACTGTAGGCAATAACACGGTTTCTTCTATTCAGTTCCACCGACTCCGGAGGCCGCAGTATTTTTGTGCGCTTCGAAATCAGTTTAGTTGGGTTTTCTAAAGCAGCGCAGTATGCTACTTAAGTTCACTGGCTTCCGAAAAGAACAGCCATAACAGAACCCGTAATATTCCACCTAACAGACAAGCTTCGACAACCGGATATTACACAGGAAATAGTTTGGCAAGGACATCCTTTCTCCGGAAAATCAATTTTGCGGGTCATGGCCAAGTGACGTAAGGTGAAAGGCACCTGAGACTTTTTTTTGTAAGTAGCAACTCTAGCGGAAATTGGTCAAATGCATCCCATCAACCTTGTGAACCTAAAGTTGGAAGAAGTCAACAATCTGTGAATAAGAAATTTAGAGCTAATGTTCATGTTTCTACAGATATGACCAGCGTGTTGCTCAAATATGAATCGCACGCACCGCCTGCAAACATAATTGCTTATACTGTATACTACCGCACTGAAGTATAAGGTTTTGAGGACCATGAATCGGCATTTGTATTTTCACAGTGGAAAAATCACGTGAAAAAAATCTTTATAGGCAAATATCTCCAATATTAAGTGAATGTACCACTTAGAGATAAAGTTGCACAGCAGAAACTACATGCAGTTGAAGTTTTATATATGCATGTAACCATCTGCGGCATTTCCTGCTTCTTATACAACCTTCCATCAATAGTCGGTGTGCCGAGAATTCTCACGTGCTTAAAATAGTTCACTAACCACCTGAGAGCACATTCCCCTTGTGGTAGCCTCGCGCAAATAGAAAACTTATGAACACTCAATAAATGTAATTCCCTAGCGTAATGGCCTCTGCTTATGAATTCTACAAGCCGTGAGCAAACTGGAACCACTGGATTCGTTGCAGTTGTTCACTTGGTTTAATTTGCTTTTTTGATTTGTGGGGTTTTAACGTCCCAAAACCACCATTTGATTATGAGAGACGCCGTAGTGGAGGGCTCCGGAAATTTAGACCACCTGGGGTTCTTTAACGTGCACCCAAATCTGAGTACACGGGCCTACAACATTTCCGCCTCCATCGGAAATGCAGCCGCCGCAGCCGGGAATCGAACCCGCGACCTGCGGGTCAGCAGCCGAATCCCTTAGCCACTAGACCACCGCGGCGGGGCTGGTTTAATTTGCTAAGAAAGTGGCAACGTGGCTGTGCGCACACCTCTCAATAAAATAATGATTAAGCAAAAAGAGGTACCGGCTGAGTGGAATGCTATCGATCACTTGAAACATGCCAATCAAGTAACAGAAGTTTCAGGGGCACACCTGGCTTACTAAAACAACAACATCATCATCATCATCATTACCAGTAGCAGCCACAAAATGTAAAACAAAAAAAAATTGTACAAAATATTACCTGTTTTATGCTATCTTTGCAGCCACTCTACAGTTTCTTCCCAGTCAACTTTCTAATGCGATCACAGCGAAAACGTTCACAACGCTAATAATCAACCTCATCTACCTCACATTCATCGCTCGGCTTAGGACAATGGAATGACTTAATAAAATATACGTCTTCTCAATCAACTTACCCTCGCGCCTGGGCTTTGTTTCAACCCTTAAAATACCACCAATTTTCATAACATCGTCTTTCCATTGATGTTATAAAAAATGTGCGTTTTTAAACGATGGTTAACGACTGGTGATTCTACTTTTCCCGAAGTCTAAATCTAACTACACCTTTTTCAGTCAAGAAAATATTCTCTCAGTTCTAAGTATAGAAAGATCTATATCCGCCGATTTAAAAGTACTTGCACGACGCATATCAGTTTTCACCGAGAGCTTCCCTGATGCTGCTCCCATCATGTATTAATACGCTACCTGTAAATGTTGTAATTAAAAGTTCATGTTAACAGCTCCAGCTACTCTCCTCGATATCTCCTCGACACTCTGACAGGTTCCGGTTCTCTCTGAACAGACCTCCGAATACATCAATTGGTGGCAGTGGTGGGATGGATGCTGCTGCCAACGCAACTGCGTAAATATTATGAATGGTCCAGTGACGCATAACGAACGCTTAATAAGAATGCAATTACTCCGATTTGAAATTAGGATTGTTCGACTGCACGTTCTATAAATGGAGGATTCTTTGCTTGGCGTTTTAATACCAAATGTGAGATTTGACAACATCTCGGCATTTTAGAATCAGGTTTTTTAGGAATGCACACATACGAATGAGAAGATGATAGAAACAAGCTTCAGGCACTATATTCTGTTTCTATCGCCACCATATGAACTTTTCTACCTTTTAATTTTGGTATTTCCTGCGCTTGCCGAGAAATTGAGGTGAAACATGTCGATACAAAAAGGCCATCTTCCTTCGTTGACACGGGAGACCACCGGGTATGATTTTTTTTTTTCAACTGTAGAGTTGTTTAGCCTCTGCGCATGGCCAGGTACTGTGAACATAAATTATTGTAATCAATCGTCACGCACATTTTCCTCCTCTTTTAAACAGCGAAGTCGTTCTAGCTCTGAAGGGTAGAAACTTTGACATGTTGGTAGAGCATAATGAATACAAAACCAGCACAGCAGACAAGAGCTGACGAAGACGACACACAGCACTGTTTTCAACAACGTTTAACAGTGAAGTGATGTGCACATATATTATTAATTTATTTGTTTCATCATACACAACAGCGAAAGCGCAAGGAACAAAGTGAGCTCCGTGAAACACATAACGTGCTTTGTTCTGCTGTTGTGCATCTGATTCTGTGGTCGGGTGGGAAGAAATATGAAGTGTTAACCACCGCCTGAGCCTTGGCCATATCGTACACCGATGAAAAACTCACGGAGACCATTATGCATGCATTCACGTTAGGCAACTGGAAAGTGAACGCTATCTTCTTTTCAGTCGGTGACTTGGCCCTACTCCAAAAGCTCTCCTCAGGTCACCTGGTTTTGTACTGCCATCATGATGTTCTATGCCCAGGGCTTGCAAGCCCTCCATAGGCATCATGAGTAGATGATCTGCAGTAGAACGTCATATGCCTGAGATCCTGTATCCCTTACTATCGAAGGCAGCAGTGTAGTGTGGCACACCTGTATCTTTAGGCGTGTTCCCTTTCCATTCCTCTATCTCTTCATCCCTTAGTCTGCTTCCCCCAGCGTAGGATAGCAAACCCGCCGCGCGTCTGGTTGACCTTTCTGCCTTTATTCTTCCTCATTTGCCTCCTCCGCGATCAGCCCTCTTTTAAAGAAGCAGGGATGCCATCTGATGGGTGTTGCATCGGCGCGGTGATAGCGACACAAATTAGAGCGATCTTTGACACCAAAGTGGTGTATAGCGGTGGCGTCATAACGGGACGATTTTTGCATCACTCGTATTCCCGCTATCGAAGCGGGATGCCGCTCAAATTTCACGGTTGGTGAGGCATTCAAGGCTGTAGCGTTGGAAGTCTAAGAAATCATTCTATAAAGATGATTTCGAAGTCAGCACACTTTTCCTATTCCGTTGTCTTATCCTCTAGGTTCGCGTGCTGTGCTACACGCCGTCATGCATAGCCTAATTTTTTCTGTTATGAACGTCCATTCAAACTTGGGGGGGGGGGGATATGAGTGAAGGTAGTGTTACTCTAGTCAGAATGCCGGAGTACAGTTGAAAGTAATCGTCACGGTAAGCAGCTCGCTGATAGACAGCCCGGCAGAGGTGGCCGCAATTTCGATGTAAGCGATAGTGCTCTATAGGCCCGTGTTATATTTAGGTTCACTTTTAAAAAAACCCATGTGATCAAAATTTCCGGAGCCCTCCTCTATGGCGTCTCTCCTCATCGTCGTGTGTTGGCTTTGGTGTATTGAATCCCAACGATTATTTTTAGCAATGACGGCTTGTTGCAGAAGCAGCGTAATCGAGTGGTACTGAGAAGAAACGGTGGGGCCATTTGAGTGACTAAAAATAAACGAAGGTATCCTGTGCCGGAGATTACCAGCGCCTGAGACAATGCTTATATATCCGCCTAGATTGGTGGTGGATGAAGCAAATTAGCTCGTCGTCCGCTACACGCCATTCAGACTGGTTGCAGAAATGTAGCTGTAAATGAATAAACGAATGAACAGATTTTATTTCTGGAAAGTTACAGAAAAACGAAGCGAAGCTAAAGGCCATTTGGCCTGACGTGGCTTCGCTACGCGAAATTTTAAACCTTCAGCAAACAGTGATACATTGAATAATAATAATAATTGAGACACCAATAGCAGCAAAATAACTGAACACAACAATAGCATAAATGCAAAAATAGGTGACCCAGACATAAAGATAGGCTACAATGCATACAGAATCGGACATCAAGGCTCTTTTCATTACATATAAAAAAATTAAAAAGACACACACTTACAGTATTGTATTCCATATTCATACATTCATATATTACACTCATATATTCATACATACATCTGCACAAATGTACGTACATATTTCTGTATGTACATGCACTTTGTACCTAGAGGTGAGACAGCATAATATATGTGGAACCTAGCCAGGAATTTCGTGGAAGCATGATGTTTACTTCAATCAATTAACAAGGAGATATTTTGTGTGATATTTGAATTGCGTTAATGAGAGGTTAAAATTAATTGATCGCCTAAATGATTTAGAAGCTGTGGTGCGCGATATGCAATTAGGGCCCTACCATACCCAGTCCTGGTAGCACGAACGTGAATTATTTGCCTGTGGAGCGAGTATGTGAGTGCACCCTCGAGTGTTGTAATAATGCGGAGTTTATTTTCATTAATGTAAAATAATGGCTTATATTCATACACCTGTCTTGCTTTGAGTATACTATGTTGGCGAAGCCACGGATCATAGCCTGTACACAGCACCACGTCACGGTGTAGCCGGCGCAGCAATGCACCTTTCCGCCACGCGCTGCAAGTCCCGCAAACTTTTGCGGCGGACGGCACAGTCAACAGCAAAAAGTTTGCGGTGCGGCGGGAAACTACAAGGGGCTTTACGGAGAACTACATCGCTGCGCCGTCTTCCGTGCCGCGGCGTGATGCGTGGCCTCGGTGAATAGCAACGGCGCGTTCAGACAACGCGTCACTGCTGGATCTAATCTCGGAAGCCATCGCCGATAACCTCGACACCATGCTGCTGTTCACGGTAGGCGGCGCAGCAATGCAGTTTTCTGCATTGCAGTTCTCTGCTCTGCCACGCGCTGCAACTCCCGCACTGGTTTGCTCCTGACTGTTACATGGGCCCTTCGCCTTTTGCCGCCGTCAAAATGCGGCCACCAGGACCGGAACTCGAACCCGCACCCTTTCGGCCAGTGTTCATGCGACGAAGCCGTCACTGGATAATGCTCCGAGAAGACAGGTAAGATGTACGTGGGCGAACTACTGCCAGTGAACTGCCCGAATCATTGAAATGGTGGCTGCTGACGGGGAAGCACGACTGTACTAGAAGGTAACCGGTTAAGCGGCCCGAATTGCCTGCTCACAGTTATTGATAATATCTGGGCTTTTACGGGCTAAAACTGCGGTAACATTACGAAGCACGCCCTAGGGGAGCCATTCGAAATTTTCGACCACGTGGTGCTCGTTAACCTGCACGGACGTCATGTTGCAAAGAAGGGGCATGAGCATGAGCCATGGGCGCTGGCTCGTTCAGTCGTTCTGTTGACCTTTAATGTAGCCAGACGTTTAGGTTCGGGTCTTCTCCTTCCTTTCTCACACGTCGCGCAGTACATGAGCCTGTCATTGCACCTCGTCAGGAATTCGACCACTTCGGTTGAGATCGAACCCGTTACCTTCCTTTGAGCAGCCGAGCGCCGTAACCATTGCAACCGCCCGGCGGACTCCCTTAATGTTCAAAGCAGTGAGAAAGCCGAAAGCACGTGATCAACAGGATCACAGGGGAGGCGCCGAACTAACGACGGACAGCCTTATCGCATTAAAGCAGGGACCAGCAGATATACACGGTTCAAGAAAGATTGTCACGACTGACAGAAGTTTTCCCGTGCACTGGCGCAGTTCCCTGCTATGAAGCCAAACCAACAAGTTCAAATTTCTACCATTTTGAAGGCTTATCGCTAACTTTAGGAAGCACATCCACACTTAAAAAAAACACGTGTGTGTGCACCCAAATGGAGCTTTGTATGCAAGAATGTTCAAGGATGATTTAAGAATCGATTTAACTAATCAACTAGACGAAGGTGCAAGAACTGTTATTTTTGTTAGTGCGTAGTGCATCTATGCTTTCATGTGTTTTCGTTCACGCACTCGAAGATATCTTTTTGTCTCTCGTTTCGAAAATTGTCTCACAAGCGCAACGGCAACAATGAGAAGACAGATGCGAACGTGTGGCATTCTGAATTTCCCCGAAATCACTCCATGTTCAAAGGCTAAAGTGTGACTTCTTTTCTCGCTTTCATTATCTTTTTTATGGGCGATTTCCCCTCCTCTCTATTAAATTCTTCACTAAACACCTGGGCAATGTGACGACCAATCGTTAACACCCGCACAATGACGGCAGAAAGCGTTCCTATCAGGTTTTTGCTCATTTCGGCAATGCCCCGTCGTCTCTGCTTGCGCAGTCGAAAATGCACAAAATAAAGCAAAATCATTTGACCGACACGATAGTCGCGCGATACAAGTCAAAACGAACGTATGACCGCTCTACAAGGCAGGGTATGACGATTCCGAACTGATATCTCGTGTACAGGCGTGAGCATAAGGGTGCAGACCCCGGGATCACGTGGCCGAAAGTATCGATGCACTATCTGGCGACGAGACATCTAATGCGGTGCGCATGCGCGTCCCGCCGTATCAGTTGGCCTCTTATGCCGCTCTCTCCGACGCGCTCGTAGCCGAAACACGTGGGTGTCACTGTCTTTCGCCAATTTTTAAAGACGATAGTCTTTCTTTGGGGCCTTCGGCGGGACATTTTTAGTCTGTGTCTGCGCATTTGTTTGTTTGTCCGTCTTAACGATACCTCAAACGGCTAACCCCATTCGCAGCGCCCACCAATATTGCTCAAGGTTTAGCGTTCATAGTTGTGCGATTGTCAATTGAAAAGCACTTACTGCGCACATCTGAGGAGCTACAACAACGCTTCGATGTTTTGTATGTCTGCCTTTATACTAGAAGAGGCACACACAAGTAACTCTAAAGAATGTAGCGTTTAATTGCACTGCGCTGATGGTCAAACGTGATGATCAAAAAGGCGTTTACAACGCTTTGCTACGACGTCACGGTGGTGGCACTTGCCCGTCACTTTGCGTTCTACACCTTATCACCTCCGAGACTGGCGCGCATCTTTCTCCGCGGGCGGCACGCCTTCGTTTTCGAAGATAGCTGCCAGATGGCACTTGTGTCTAACGTGCCTCGAGGCACTCTAACGCAGCGCCTGCGGAATACCATTCACCGATTTTTTTTTTTTGCGCAGAACATAAAATAAACGCTTTGTTCACTCTCTCCAGACGCAAGACTATCGTCTATTGACGGTATTTGCGGTGTAACATGCCGATTTTTTTTTCAATTACCGTCTGCACTGACACTGATTTCAGCTTCGGGAAGGTGTCGTTGTTTATACAGGTTGATTAGCACGACTAAGCGCAGCCAGACTCGCAAAACCTGATGAAGCCAAGCACACAGTTTGCTCAGTTTTCTCTGCTCAGCTTGTCTTTGTTGCGTTAGGCTAATTTGAACTAAAATGAGCCTATACATAGTTATGAAACAACTGGCAATAGGTACAAAGACATGATTAAAATGTTTAAGGCTCATTATAATTATATTAGCTTTATGAGACTAGACTCGGTGATTAGTTATTGGTATTTTCATCAGCTTCGGTTCTCTTAGGTCACAGAAATTCAACTTCAATTACTTTCGTTGCGTTTTATTAGAAGTTGGAACTTGTTTGATGATGCCGTGATCAGCCATACTTACTTAGATTTTTCTATACTTACCTCGGCGCCACCTCGCTAGCGCACGTATGCATAGTATGCGCCAGTATGTTTTGCGTGTGATTGGATATTATTCAATCAACCATAACTAGTACGTCTATTAACATGCACTAGTTACACATAAATTAGCTTAATTGGTATAGTGTCAGTAAGGAGTAATTAGTATCTTGCTGGGTTTGGTGCCTCTAGGGTTATGGGGAAGTCGACTCGGATTCAATGGCTGCGATAAGGCCTGCCTTAGTTGCGCTAATTTTTCTCGGCTAATGTAAATGATAGCATGATCGACTGTGCTGGTTTAGATTTGGCTGTATGTGTACTTTTCCTTTTCTCAACCCATCTGGCCGCATCGAAGCTTTACTACGCCTATCTTAAAAACAGCAACCTGGACTAGGCCTAAACTTACTAACGCCCGAACTTAGTGATAACGCGCTCAACTAGGCTAGATTACCTCCGGCTACACTTACGTTCGCTTAAGTAGTCTCATTTAAGGTCAGCATGGCCTAACCCGACAGAGGCAAGCTGAGCTGAAAAAATTGATTTTTTTTTACGTGACTTAATTTTTCAGGTTTTGCGAGACTGGCTACGCAAAGTTATGCTGATCAATCGGTCTAAATAACGACGCGAGCCTGGTGCTAGAACTGGCTCAGTCGCTGCCACTACGTAAAAAAATGCACAAATTTGATGGAGCGAGCAATGTGACACACGCACGTCGTTTTGTCTACGAGCGCATCGGAGAGAGTGGCATGAGAGGCCAACTGATACGACGGGATGCGCATGCGAACCGCACCAGGCGTCTCGTCGCTAGCTAGCGCGTCGATGCCTTCGGCCACTCGATCCCGTGGTCACTTATGCTCACGCCTGTGCATAGATTAACCGGCAGCTCATTTCCTCATGACACCACGTGAGCAGGGCACCGGCGTCGCGACTGGTACCCGAAAAGATGGGAAACGCCAAAAATGAACGTGCTAATTTTATTCAAGGGCCCTTCAGGCCTTAACCAACTTGGCTAGTCTTATATATTTCTCCATTTCTCGCCGCACAGATCAGGTTACAGCGACGTCGGTGTCGTTGGAATGGGGAACGTCATCACAAGAAGACGTCGCTGAAGTTTTAGACAAGCGAGCAAGTATGTTGGCTTTCTGCGAGTTCCAGGCGTAGCCATTCATTTCTTGGTCACCGCATCGAGCGGGCGCGCGCTATTAAAGGTAAGCTGGTTTATGAAATCATTTCGATCAAAACCTGCCTATTCGGGAATGCTCGTAGCGAAAGCTAGAACAAAGACACTGACCAAATACTAAATTTTTATTGCGCCTATTGAACTAAATTTGTAAATGGATCACTGTATTCTGCATTGAAGTTGCCGTGAATCTGGTATCCGTGGAACAAATTCAAGTTGAGCGTAGCAAAGCCATAGCTGCTGAGCCAACCTGGTTGATATTTTCCGCCGTGGTAGAGCTGTGGCTATTGTGCTGCAGTTCCGAAAGTGGCGGATTGAATTTCCGTCATGTCATTTGCATTTTGATGGAAGCAAAATGGCAGAGCCCGCGTACTGTGCGCTGACAGTGCACCTTAATAAACACCAGATTGTCAAGTTCTTGATCCCTCTACTACGGCGTATCTCATAATCATCTTAGTTTTGGGGCGTGATGTAGATCTTGAACTTGTAGCTCACACCCACCCTCGGGGGTCGGCCACAAATCGGAATGGTTAAGAAAAAAAAAAGCGAATGTATATATTTGAATAATGGCGAAAAGAAAATTAACAGAAATATTGAAGTTTTGTAAATTATTTTTGAGAAAACAATTTAGATAAATTAGTTTCTACGGAAGAGCAATAGTACTCGGCTGCTGACCCGCAGGTCGCGGGTTCGATTCCCGGCTGCGGCGGCTGCATTTCCTATGGAGGCGGAAATGTTGTAGGCCCGTGTGCTCAGATTTGGGCGCACGTTAAAGAACCCCAGGTAATCAAAATTTCCGGAGCCCTCCACTACGGCGTCTCTCATAATCATATCGTGGTTTTGGGACGTTAAACCCCACAAATCAATCAATCAACGGAAGAGCAATAAATTATTGATATCAAAGAAACTTTTCTATAGCCTACATTGATTAACTGAGGACCTCTTGGTATTGAGGTTATTAAGTAAATCTCTTAGACTGCACAATGAAATCTTGCACGGCCACGCGATTCCCGTTGCTGTGCCTTAGGGCATGTGCACCTAGGGATAGTAAATTTGTCATTGTCAAAGATAAGCCAAGGATTTGTAACGGTACTTCTATTGATACCTTTCTTTATGTTGAAAACTTTTTGGGGACGTAAATCCCCGATATTGGCAACCCGTCTGATAGTACCTTCTTTTCTTCGTCGCTAACCCTTCGTTATGCTTGAAACGAAACAATGATTTAAGCAATAGCCCGACACACTGCTTGCATGTTCCTTCAAAACGCTTATTTCACCCGCGAAGCATTCCGTTGTGAAAGAAGTGTTTAGAAGAAGTGGTTAACAATTTACAGTACTTGGTACTGTAATATGGGAGAGCTTAAAGCCATCCCACGTGCTATCTGAAGCATGCGCGCAGTATCTGTAGCTTGATACGCGAAACATCGCGATAGACGTTATTCATATTCTGCTGGTGATGCAAGTGTAAACGTTTCGTACAAGCACACATAAGAAAAGCTTTTCTGCTTACGGAGCAAGCGACAAGAGACTGACTACAGTATATATATATATATATATATATATATATATATATATATATATATATATATATAGAAGAAATTGAAGGGAAGGCGTGAATGGTTCGGGTATTTTCTATATTGAATGAACTTGCAGATAGCACATTTGAAAAGGAAATTGTGTTTACTAACGTTTCGGATATATATATATATATATATATATATATATATATATATATATATATATATATATATATATATATATATATATGAAGAAGCGGGTGACAACGACAATATTCGGGCCTTATTGAAAGTGGGCCGGGCCATAGTGGTTGCTAAATTATGGGATGTGCAAGCACTCGCAAGCTATCTAGGACGCCAGCAGGATGATCGGCGTGCGTATGATGTTTCGATGATAGAGCAAGCTATGGAAGCAGCGAGTTGGGAAGTTGCGAAACACTACGTGCGATGACGACGTTGATGGAGTGCGAGAAGGTTTTCTGGGGAGAAAAAAAAAGCGCGACAAAATAAAACCCATTGGGGTGACATGATGCCGGAAAGTGCGACCTTGCTCGCAGACAGCAAATGTTACAGACAGCGCACATAAATTGGAAGTTGTGATACGTAATGATTTTAAAGAAGGAGAGAAAAGTATTGGCCGCGAATCCGCATGCTGCGCTGCAAACATGGAATAGACTAGACAACAATATTGTGTGCTGTAACACCATTCAATCTTTTATGAACATAATACAGTGTGTCCATTTTTAATTACGAGCTGCTTAACGTTGTATCTTCTTTCTTGTTTCTCTGTTATGTATTTTATTTCGATGTTTAGTATGTATTTTTTTGTCTGCACTCCTGCATGGGCCATGACAACCTGCAGTATATTCAAATAAAAAAAATCGGGGAAGGACGGTAGTATTCGACCGGCAGGCTTTTTCATGCACAGCGCCGCGTTTTTAGCACAGCGTGAAAAACCGGCAGGGTCTTTAAAATTACGTATTTAATTTCTAATCAATGAGCACATCACCTATAATACGTATCAATGTTGCGCCTCACATTCACGTAAAAATTGGGGGACCCTCAATCTTCGCCTTTTAGAGGTGAACGCGAAAGAGATGTCTTGTCCTTAGTGCGTTTTGAGTTCAAAACGGCTTGTGTGAATCTTTCTCATACTGCTTAATTATTTGTAATAGGTAACCTGCTTTGAAAAAGCGGGCAACTCCTTGCGTCCAATATTATTCGAACTTGCTATGCACCCACTATGTGGTTTTAAGTGAAAAGGCGCAGAAACGTGGGTGGTTTATGTTGTGTGCGACCCGCTTTAAACCACGAATTCATTATAATCGCATGTTCTTACGCCAGATGGCAATGTACGCTGGTACCACGCAGTATGCCTGCAATAACACATGCTACTATGAAGAGCATGTATACAGGACACGTGTGTTTCTAAAACATGCAAGTTACTTTCACTGCATTACCAAGCAGAGCAACTTATGTTCACTACATTTCGAAGCAGACGCGTGACTCAGTGGTGGAACTCTTGCATGCCAGTCAAACGACCCGGTGTCGGTGCTTACTCAGACCTTGAATTTTTGGTTACTTCATTTGAATCTTTTATATTGTTTTGATAACGCACAAGATGACAATTTTTCGCTCACAACCAACGAAACCGACGCCATAATTTCCGGGAAACGAGGTCTTAACGCTGTCGCGTAATTGCTTGCTTCTTGATCGACAACGTTCACATGTACGAGCGCAGCCACCAGTCCAAGATAGTTGGGCTTCAGCTACTGCCTCGACTCTAACCACCATGTGCCGAGATTTGGGTGGACGTTAAAAAACCCCTAATGATTGAAATTTCCGGAGCCCTCCACAACGGAGCCTCTCATAATCATATGGTGGTTTTGGGACGTTAAATGCCACATATCAATCAATCAATCAGATTTGAACCGGGTGGCTAAATTGTGTAAAATACAGACAGTAAGACATATCATTGCCAGCCTGACTACGCTCACTCTAGGGCAAATGCCTTTCTCTTGTTCTGCTAATTCATTTATTTCTTCATTTATTTATCTATTTATAAATACTGCTGGCTCAGTTTAGAGACATAGCTGAAGTGGGTATATGTTTTAGTACAAAGAAAGAACAAAAAGGAACGCTAAGATTTTACAAGCAAAAAGAAGAAATGATATGCTTACGTAGTTGCACAACGAAATCTCTCATAATGTGCGAGTACAGGTATTGATAAGAACACGGAAAAAGAACCGCTAAGACAAAACTACAACAACTTAGAAGTTGGTGGAGTTATGCAGTTTTTCGACGAACTCTTCATGACGCAATGCGCGAAACGAAGCATTCATTTTGTTCCAGATTTAACTGAATAGAAAAAAATAAAAATTTACCACAGTCAATATTTCTCATTATGAAACAAGCGCAAAAATACACACACTTAGAAAGGACACAGACAAGCGCTTACTACCAACTGAAAATTTTATTTCGAAGCAAACACTAATAAATACATCACATGCATGTACGTCATTCCCGACTTCCTCTGTCATCATCAACAACGTGATATAACAAAATATGCACGCCCATAATCGATGGTACACAACCGGAAACAAACACGTGTCAAGAACTAAAAAAAGAAAACGTAAAACAGAAAAAAAACAAAAAAAAACAAACGTAAAACACGAAAAAACAAAAAAACTGGGTTATGTCACGTCCAAAAAGCAAATTCCGCATTTGTTAGTAGAACTGACGCTTGACTGACGCACTTGTCCCCTCCTTTCCTTATTCTATACGCTTCCATTATTTCTCTCGTCGTCCGCTTGTTGTGCCTGTCAATTATTCGTGTGTCGGAAAATTTCCGTTCGCAGGTGCAGTCCTTGCAGTGCATCGCTAAGTGTAAGGGGCCTCTTTAGTGAACTCTCATGTTCACGAAGGCGCACATTTATGCACCGACCCGTCTGACCAACTTATTCCTTTCCACATGTGAAAGGAGTTCCGTATACATCTTTTTTGCAGTCGCCGTACCTCCTGCCGTGCTTTTAAATGTTTAGTCTATGGGTGCGCTTAGTGACACGCGTATTAGCGGGCACAAAAGAGAAGGATGCCTGAATACCGGATGGCGTGTTGATCATATGCAGCAAAATTACGCGTTCGTGTTGGCTCCTAAGCTCCAAAAGCTGCAATGACAAGGATGTGACGAAGTTCACAAGCTGGGATCATAGCGACCGAAGATGAATCTGAAAGCTTGATTTGTAGGCACTCCGCTTACATTCATTCCAACGCTGCATTTCTTAGTTTGCTTTATGTAACCAAGTTTTTGAAGCGCTTTTGCAGAGATATGGTTGACATGGGCTTGCCGTTTTAGGTTATGTGAATAAATGACACCCACACATTTGAAGTCCCTAACTTGGGACAAGTAACTATCAGTTAATTCGGCAGTAAGATTAATTCAGTGCAGTTTTTCTTAAATGCGAAGCATTTCTTAGCGAACTTCAGCAACTTTGAGCGTATCTACATCTATCTAGCCGCCAACGACTTTTAGCACTCCTGGCCGTTTCGATAATGGCATCAATACCAAACTTGGTATGACAGAATATGACTGTATGACGAGCATAAATGTCTAGTCATAACATGAAAATCATGACATGTATGTCATGAAAGTCCTGATTTACATTTTATAGTCTTGCTGCTCTTGCGGTGGTCTCATTCACATGACATGTTGCAAAACTGGTATGGTATGACATAATTTCATCGCGAACGCAAGCGACAGACCCTAACAAGAAAATCATGACATGCGTGTCATGTAACACGGCCACATGCCACGCTCAGGATGTGCTCGTGGCCGTTTCGCAAAGGTCTCATATACCAAATTTGGTATTACGGTGCGTGAACGATGACGATGGTATGCGACTGGGCAAAACATGATAATCATGAGATGCATGTCATGTAACAACATCACTACATGCTATGCTCATGTGCTACTGGCCGTTTCGCTAGCTCCACGTGTACCAAATTCGGTATTGCATGATGCGAATGGACGACATAAATAAATGACACATCCAAACATGATAATCACGACATGCGTGTCATGTAACATGACTACATGCCACACTCATTATGTGCTCGCGGCCTTTTCGCTACTTTCACATACGCCAAATTTGGTATTACGTGACGCCAATGGATGACGAAGGTATTTGACTGGTGCAAACATGAGTTGCGTGTCATGTGACAACATGACTACGTGCCACAGTCAAGGTGCCAAGGCGACTACGTGCCACAGTCAAGGCACCATTAACAGCGCCTGTGCTCTTGCACTACACAACACAGCGGGCGTAACGCATGTGTTCTAAGTACATTTTTCACACTTGGGTTTGGGTTCTAACACCTAATAGAATTCATAATTATCACACACAAATTTGATGGGCCGCGCTATTGCATGCCTCATGAGCCAGAACTGATTTTGCCATAACCGATTTGGCTGGTATACTTAGTGCACTAGCAAAAACCAAAAAATTACTATGACATTTAACTGTTTTTCTTATCGCAGAATTTGACAATTCGTAAAAAAAACAGTGTGCAGCTTTCCCTAGTGGCGCATGATTAGAACCATTCCTGGGCTAGTGTTAGGCCTATTTACGGCTTTATAATGCTAAGCTTTTGCAAAGAGGCGAAGTTTTCGCTAGTGCACTAAGTACAACCAGACTTGTACTTGGCTGCATAAGTCCCCGTTTTATACAGCTGAAGCTGTATATATGATTAGGAGAAACGGAAAGCCCTTCTGGAGCGTTGTCATGAGCAATCGACATTGGCAGTATTCTTAGTTGCGTTGTTCTCACGCACGTACGCCATTGGCTGTGTTATGAGTGACGTCATCGCAGCCGTGGAGCCGAGCCATCGCTGAACACTTCCTCCTGAGACCTCCCCGCTGAGTTGTCTCGTGACGTCAGACGCTTGCAACAATGCGGCGTCACTCTGATGATTATGGGAGCGCGCCCGCCGGTGCGCACGCCGCTTTTGGCGGTAGCTTCTCCAGCGGCACATTTGGCTTCGGCTGCGACGTCTGCGACAGCCTGTGGTTCAAGAACAACCACTGTGATTAACGCATTGCGAAACGCGTTTAACCGCTCGTTACATTCCTCTGTGACCGTGACCATGCGAGACATATTGTGCGGCATGTGAAATAAACACTGTGGTAAATCAAAGCGAGACGTGTGTCTAATCACATTAAGAAGCATGAAGAACGTGTACCAGTAACAGTGAAACGCTTCAGTGCCACGTCGGGATGAACCCACTGCTAGAAAACGGGGTCACACGTGTCAGCTTTTTGCTAGTTAGCCATTTGTGGGCGGTGATTTTTTTGTTACCCACTCGTACCTCACGTTCTCAGGAATCACCAAGTCTACCAATTAGCCACTTAGAATCGGCCATATTAAAGCTTCACTCAGTTCCCCATACTACGCATGGGCCACACGTGGTATTGGTGGGAGATGTCACGTGACTACTTAGGTTATGTTACGTGATTAAAACCACGTGAGAATTGTTACGTGATGTTACGAGGTTTTAGTTACTTGATTAGTGCTTCGTGATGGTATGTGGTTTTTGGCAAGAACATGTCACGCAACCGGCTGTTACGTGGTTCTGTAGACATGCTGCTTCGACCTATAGCTGTTAGCTAGGTTACGTTATTTTAGCTGGAAGAATGGTGGTGTGGGTCTAGCTTTTACTTAAGTATACGTCATTTGAGCTGGCGGGATTGTGTTGCGGGAGTACTGGTTAGATGAGGTCACGTCATTTTAACTGGCGGGATGGCGTTGAAGGTAACTGTCGCGTGAGGTTACGTCATTTTAGTTGGCGGGGTGGTGCTGCACGACTAGCACTTACCTGGGGTAACGGCGTTTTAGCCACGTTATTGCTTATTAGATTTCGGTCTTGAGACCAGCTTTCTTGCGATCTTGCGTTATTTCAGTCACGTGACTTGTCACGTGGTTTTACGTTATTTTGGTTACGTGGTGAGCTGTTGCATTATTTTATTTACGTGGTGCACGTGATTTTAATGACATGAATAACTGATTTAGTGACGTCACTAAAACAATGTTACTACATGATTTTTGTGACGTTAATAGCTGCTGCATGTTGTTGCTGAATATTCACTCGACTAGTTCTTACATTAGGCGGCGTGACAACATGAGCAGATGTTGCGGGATATCTCGTGATTTTTACTCACGCGAGTAATTACGTGAAGTTACGCTACTATAGTCGCAGGACCAGTTACGTGATGTTGTGGTATTTGGTCCCGTGACTAGCTGCTTAGTGATTGTTTTTCACGTGACATACCCGCCCATCATGCTTGTTGCATTGCACGCCGGAAAAAATTGACGCACGTGTTGTGGGAAGGAAGTGGAAATCGAAGTAGAGGACGAAGCGGGCGCATACTGAATAGTGATGATGATAATTAGTGTTCGCGCTATGCATCACAACAAAAAGCAGGAATCTAAAACCTCAGCTAATAAACTACCTGCATTATCGCATATTTGCTTTTTTTTTGCTTTCATCCAAGAATGACAGCAGGGAAAATTTCCTCCTTGGATCACCACTCAATACTTATTACTTACATTCGTGCAAGATATTGATCGTGACAGAGACTTTACAACTGTTTAAATGCAACTGCCCTTTGATACACATACAATATTGTTGAAGTCAAGAGGTATAGGTGTGCACCACTCTCGCATATATCTGGTTATCTCTTGACTCTATCTTTCTATCAATAGAATATTTACACAATCGATTTCGACAGTTATTTTGCCACTGTATTATCTCTTCACCTTACTTTAATCAGTGATCATGACAAGACAAGGCTTATGCCTCATTCAGTTTAGAAAAAATACGACTAATACTGGAAGATTATTGCATCAGTCACTTAAAAAAATACCAATATATCACACAATGCAGCGTCGTTAATCTACAAGGGAAATAAAATTGCACAAAACATAGTGGGCGTAATATTTGACACTTGCAGAACGAACTTGAGAGGCAAGATATTAAGAATGCGTCAACCCTCTGATAGTGACATTGCAATAATAATATTCAATAAATTCAATAGACACAGGGCAATTATGGGCTTCGAGAACATTAAATTCCTGGAGCTGTGCGTAAACGTTACTGAATAAACGTTCAGGTCGAAAAATTCACCGCGTCATGAAGCATTCAGAGTGCCGTGTTTGGGTGCCTGTTTTGATCAGGTAAATCAGTGTGTTTAGGAGATATTACGTTGTTAATCTCGAAGTTACGACTAGATGTAAGCCATAACTCGTGTTTCGGGTAATATTGCGGATAACGCTGCAGTAATGACCAACACTGGAGTTAGTTGCGCTTAGTTTTCCTCGGAAGAGATTCCTGTTATATTCGACCCTGGAAGCAAAAGTTCTATGAACTTTGTGTGCGCTAAGTCTCTATGAGATTAAATTTTGCCCTCACAAACCTGTCTGTCAGTCTATATTTGTTGTTTCCTCCAATAGTGTTTTTCGCTAGGTGGATGATCCATTCGGTTGTAATTCGTACTAACATGAGTCGTGGTGGCGAAATGCGGTAAGCATAGTTTGGAGAAACATGGGCTTTTCTTCAATCGAAAAGAGCATAAACACAGGTCAGCTATCCAAGCTGTGATGAAGTCGCTTTCTGTTAATGCTGAATACACAGCATGCAGTAGCCCTATCAACAAATAAAGATGTTCGCACCTAATAGGTTGGTGAAAAATTTGCAACTATTCAGTCACTTTTTGCTTACATCAATATCTTACACAAACGGGCAAAATCAATATCTCTTACACAAACGGGCAACTTCAAGCAAGCAAAGCCTTTCAGTGGCTTCAATGGTTTCCACGTTCCAGTGGCTTGCAAGTCACTGGGGTATATTAACCAACGAACGTGCCGGCGACGCTGCTATGTCTGCACACGAAGGCGACGTACAAGATTAAATACGGTTTTCAAGAACAGGTGTTCCATTGAAAATTCGCGATATCGCCAACGAAGACGTACAATCCTTGTCGAACACATTAAGCTTAGTGCACACGAGTACATCGACTGAACACGTCTCATGGACTTCGACCTTCATCCGGACTCCGTCGAATGGAGACAATGGTGCTTTGCCGACTGTAGTTCAGTGTCCCTTTCACCTAGTCTTCTTCCTTCCGAATCGGCATGAAACACAGTTACGTTAAAGCCAGTCCGACAGTGATGAAGCTACGAACCACTACCTTCGCTACAGCACGCACAGACTGCCACTGGCTACTGTAATGGCACACATCTTTCGGAACTGTCTGTTATTTTCATAGAATGCCGACCCAAACTGTCTTCGCACCGAAAATCAATTAAGGCCTCACTGAACTATTCGCATGACAGTGGCCTGTTGATTAAACCCTACTATACACCTTTTTTGTTTTGTTTTTCGCGCACCTTCTATCCTCTGCTTTGCTTTCCATGTTCGTTTCACTCTTGGCTTCTCCTTAGGAAAGGGTAGCAGACCGGATGCTACAATTCTGGTTCTCTCCTTTCATAATGTTTCTCTTCACTTCACAGTTGAAATCAGAAACCAGCATAGTAAAAGACAACTTTGTGTTCTAAGGTGGTGCGATAAAAAGAAAATTAAGACATAAAGTGAAATGACGTTGCGGCAAACAACGTAAACTGGATATTACTGTGAAGACCCTTGATACTTCAGCAGGCGTAGAGTAGACAGATAATACTTACAGCAACGATGATATATTTAAGCATGACTTAACAGAATCTAGCCGATCCTGTTGACGAGTTATACGTAGTAGGATCCCACCTTCATAAATACCCTACTTCAGATACATCTTCAGTGATTGCGGCTTGTGCAAATGAATTTACAGCCGGCGTATTGGCTAAGCGACGACCAGTTTGGTTGAAAACGGATAAAAAATGCAAAACATTTATGAAAAACTAGCTTCATATCTAGCAGGCATGAACATCCTCATGTAAAACGAGAAATGCGGTGTCTTCGAGTCTTGCAATACTAGGGGAAACAATGTAGGCGCTGGTGATCTAGTTTTATTTTGGTCCTAACGATGGTCTTGTTATTTTAGTTCTTTGACCAAAAAAAACTTTCTCGTCATAGCTCTCGTCACATGCGCACACAAAGCACCGCGCAAGACCGCAGTAAAGTAGGCACTAATCTGATACGACAGGTCCTCCGTTCTTGTTTACCTCATTTTTCCTTTCACGATCCTCCCCCCTTTGTGTGTCAGGCTTCCACAGGATGGCTCGGGTTCCGGAAAGCTAACTTTTTTATTGAAATGCAGCCTCCGGAATTCCTTATTCTCCGTATGGTTATATATATATATATATATATATAGAGAGAGAGAGAGAGAGAGAGAGAGAGCCATCAACACAAGAGAGAACATCGATTCTGTTTCTCTCACGAAAAAAAATTGAGGGATAAAGTATAGCGTGCCTGTGCACAGGCCAACCTTAAAGAGAATTCACCTGTCACAAGAACCAATAATCTGATGACATCCTTTTGTTGCAGTAGTGCAAATTTTTCGCGTGCCTGTGCACAGGCCAACCTTAAAGAGAATTCACCTGTCACAAGAACCAATAATCTGATGACATCCTTTTGTTGCATTAGTGCAAATTTTTCGCACACTTTATATCTTTTTTCCAATGCACTAATGCAACGCAACATAACGACTCCATAGCTGGTTTTGTGTCGCAGGTGTCGTTAGAATTGTCTCCTGTGATTTCCAATTGCTTCAATCTTTATTGCGTTCTCTTTTTTACTTTATTGATGCAACTAAACGTTCCCGGTGCATGTTAAGGTGCCAATAGATTTTCTAGAGCGCATCACTAAAACAAATTCGCAGCGTGTGAGGATTTTCTGCAATTTATGGCAGTCACGAATCGTCGTTACACGAAGAAACTTACGCACAGAGCTCGGTCAGTGAAACGCCCAGCACGCCGTTGATTCGAATTCGTTACGAGATTTCGTGGTGCCGTTTCCATGATGGTTTGATCTCTTGACTGTTCTCTTTCAATAACTAACCACTCCCGCCTACTGAGCCGCTCATACCGAGCGGATCGTTTCATCAACATGTTCTGCAGATTTAGATTCCAGGGTTTATTTATTTATTTATTTATTTATTTATTTATTTATTTCTATACCCTCAGGGCCGAGGGCATTACAGAAGGGAGTGGGTTACATTTTTAACACAACATAATGAAAAAGCGGAAAATCGGTGGTTACATGGATCAGTGAAAGAAACCAACATGATATAGTGCACATTATAAGAACAAAACAGGTACTAAAGAACTACAAAGCTTAACAAGTCTAGTACTAAAAAAATCAAGCAAACGATATAACACTAAACCACAAGCACGTGCATAGAAACAAAACAATGCATCGTTCCAACAGCAAATGTCAAGATACCAAAAAAAAATGAATAACAAAGTGCGACTGAAAAATGGAAATACTATATTCCTAAAAATTATGACGACAGGCTAGTTATATAGCAGCCTCAAACATAGAGTTATTAGTAATCTCGACTACAGATCGGGGAAGGTGATTCCAACTTGCTGATGTACGGGGGATGAATTAATTGTAAAAATGTTTGGTGTGGCATGTGGGAATGCCAACCTTGTGACGATGGTTGATGCGAGTGGATACATAAGAAGGGTCATCATTTAACCATATGGTGTAGTAGCGCAATTTTCACGGGGACGAAGAGGACAAGAACACACGACACTCGCTACACTCGCAACTAATTTTATTTCAGAAGCAGCACTTCATATATAACCCATAACCCTAAAATTAGTTGCGAGTGTAGCGAGTGTCGTGTGTTCTTGTCCTCTTCGTCCCCGTGAAAATTGCGCTACTACACCATATGGTTAAATGATGTCTCACCAACTAGCCCAGCTCTCGACCCTACTGAACTACATAAGAAGGGGTTATCAGTTTATTCTTAAGGACTGAATTTTCGTAATATATCTTGTGAAACAAGCAGAGGCGAGATATTTCCCTACGTTGTCAAAGCAGAGCTAATGATAAAGTTGTTTTCATGGAAGTGACGCAGGAGGTGCGATGGTAGTTAGAAAGAATGAAACTAGCAGCCCGACTCTGGATGGATTCAAGCTGATGAATGAGTGTTTCTTGGCTGGGTCCCACACAGATGCAGCATATCCCATTTTGGAACGGACTAATGATTTATACAGAAGTAATTTTACTGGAAAGGAAGAAAGATGAAAATTACGGCGTATAAAGCCCAGCATGCGATTAGCGTTATTGGTTACATGTGTTACATGCATCTTCCAGGAAAGATCAGAAGTGATGAGTACGCCTATATATTTGTAACATGACACAGGTTCTAGGTTAGTATTGGTAAGATATGAGGGCAATGCTGTATCGCGACGTGAGACGTGCATGTTTTGCATTTGGTAGTGTTTAACTCCATGTTCCACGTGTTAGTCTACTCACACACAGTTTATATCTGATTGAAGAAGATCAACGGTTAATAACACGGTATTTAACACAGTCATCAGCGAACAGGTTTATTGATGAACATATATTATCAAGTAAGTCGTTTATGTAGATGAGGAAAAGCAAAGGTCCCAGCACATAGCCTTGAGGCACGCTCGATTCAACTGCAGAAGTGATGGATGAGGTGTTACTCACAGTGACCAATTGGGAACGATCAGTGAGAAAAGAGTGAAGCCATTGAAGAACGTTCGGATCAATGTTAAGTTCACTGAGTTTTAAAAGAAGCAGTTGATGAGAAACCTTGTTGAGCGGTTTTGAAAAGTCGAGGAATATGCAGTCGACAATGGAACCGCTGTCAAGAATGGAGTTTAGGTCATGTGTGAATGCCAAAAGTTGTGTTTCACATGAAAATTACTTGTGAAATTCATGCTGGTGATCTGTAAAAAAGGAGTTTGACTGTAGAAAAGATGCGACATGAGAGCAAATAACATGTTCCAGAACTTTACATGAGATGCACGGAAACATGAAATGCATGTAAAAACGAGGACAGGAATTTTCGTGCATTTTCGAGAACAGCGAACTGCCACACAGAGTGCGATTGTATACCTATTTGTTAATGATCACGTAGATTCGCCATCAAATCAATAGTACGGCTATCGGCACAGTTGAATCCCGATATGCCTTTCCTGTCGCTAGGCAAATCTCAGCTTTCCACCGGCCTCGCCGTACTGCTGCAATGTTGTCGTGGCTAGAGTTACTGTACTTCTAAACAATCGCATATAAAAGTAGTCGATTAGTTCGCAAAACAGATGCGCGCATGCTAATCGTCTGTTGACAAGAAACGTCAAAGTAGGAGTTCGCGACCACTCAAACTCAGCAAAACCCCGACGTTGCCTCCAAAGGCAATTAATGAATTCCGAAGCCAATTATTGAACTAGAGATGAGAGCCAAAGCACATGAATTCAAACTTTTTGCTTCAGAATAGATTAGAGGCACTAAAAGGGGGTAACCGACGTTATCGTTGACACAATGAACGATTATCCCACTAGTATTATATTATATAAAAAATGTCAATAGAAGTCGAAGGTAGTCACTAGACAGGTCACTGGCAAACTCCCAAAAAAACGAAAAATTTAAGATGCGACACACCATGAAAGCCTCAAATGCAACCGAATAATTGAGCTATAGTGGAGCTTTCGAAGTTGATAGGCGTTTACTGGTGGCCACGGCAATAATTACAAGTAAACAACATACAACAAAATATTTCTCCGGGATACTATGGTACTCTCACAGGGTCGTGACATGTGCGAAGGCAGAAGACGATGTTCAGATCACACTGTTTTTATGGCCGAACCGCTGCCCGGTAAACGGAAAGTCGGATTACATTAGCAGACCTACACTGATAGCGGCAAATGAAGCGTCGGCCGTCCATCAACTACGGCATTTATACATGCTTCGGCATTTATAGTGCTTCGGCATTTATGCACGTGTCCTCGAACATTTTAGTCCTATCACTAGCGACCACGTAAGTTTCAGAATAATCTGTAATGCTTTCGAAGTGGGCGCCCCGCCGCGGTGGTCTAGTGGCTAAGGTAATCGGCTGCTGACCCGCAGGTCACGGGTTCGAATCCCGGCTGCGGCGGCTGCATTTCCGATGGAGGCGGAAATGTTGTAGGCCCGTGTGCTCATATTTGGGTGCACGTTAAAGAACCCCAGGTGGTCGAAATTTCCGGAGCCCTTCACTACGGCGTCTCTCATAATCAAATGGTGGTTTTGGGAAGTTAAACCCCACATATCCATCAATCTTTCGAAGTGGGCGTGATCTTAAAATGATCTATTGCAGTCGTGAAGCTTGTCGATCATAGTAGGCGTGGTTTGCGCCGAGAATTGCATACCGTGTAACGGGGCGATACTAAAATAGAGGAAGAAACGTGGCATTACCCCCCTTTGAAAAAGGCATCGTCCAGATGCTTAAAACAAAATACGGAAAATGTATGCAAGAAAAAATAATAAAGCAAGAAAGTACAATAAAGGGGTACAAGTAATAAAGCGCAGTTATAGAAAAACAACAAATAATTAAGTTATCAGGATGGTTAACGAGCATGACAGTTTAAGGCGCACGACACGGACGGCGCTACTGAGAGTTCGTGATGCCGTTGGAGACAACCTCGTAGTCGAGTGCGCCGAGACGTCGAACCACCCTGTACGTCCCTAAGTACCGTAGCAGAAGTTTTTTGCTCCGCCATCGTCGGCATATCAACGTCCATACCCAAACACATTCACTGGGCTGGTATTCTACGAAACTTCGTCGAAGATTCTAACGGCGGCTGTCGGTCGTCTGCTAATTTTTGACGCGTAGGTGGGCGAATCGATGAGCTTCTTCAGTGCGCTGATGGTAGATGGTGACTTAGAGGCTTTCTTCATCAGCGACGCTTGGGAGCGTGGCATCGAGCGTCGTTGCGGGCTCCTTCCGTAGACCAACTTGCATGGAGACATTTGCGCAGACTTCTGCTCCACCATGTTGTATGCGAAAGTCGCGTATGGAAGGACGGCGTCCCACGTGTTCTGTTCGACGTCGTCGTACATGACCCGAATGTCGGAGATGGTCTTGTCTAGTCATTTGGGGAGACCGTTGGTCCGTGGGTGGTACGTAGGCGTCCAGCGGTGGCTTGACTGGCTGTATGCCAAAATCACTTGAGTTAGGTGAGCAGTAAAGGCCATTACTCTGTCGGTTATCAGGAGCTCCAGGGTGCCATGGCGTAGGATGACGTTTGCGACGAAGAGCTCAGCTACCTCGGATGCACTGCCTTTGGGCAAAGCTTTTGTCTCGGCGTAGCCGGTAAGGTAGTCAGTGGCTACGACGATCCACTTGCTTCCGACAGCCCACATTGAGAACGGCCCCGGTAAGTTTATACCGATCTGCTCGAACGGTCGGTGAGGTGGTTCAATGGGCTACAGAAGTCTGGCTGGCCGTGTAGGTGGTGCTTTGCGTCTCTGGCAGTCCTGGCATGTCCTCACGTATCAAGTGACGTCAGTGGTAAGACGTGGCAATTAGTACCTTTCTTGTGTCCTCGCGAACGTGTGGGAAACACTTAGGTGTCCTGCCGTCAGATTGCCGTGCAGGGCCTAGGGTAGCTCTGGTAGCAGAGCTGAAGGCACTACAAGAAAGTACTCTTGGAGTGGCGAAACGTTCTTCTTTTGTAGAACGCCATTTCGCAGCGAGAATGACGCAAGTGCGTGCTCGAATACCTTCGAAACAGCACAGGTCTTGTCCTCGAGGTGTCCCATTAGGTCCCTAAGTTCCGGGTCGGCTCATTATCCTTCAGCGAAGTCGTCGGCAGTTACCGTTTTCAAGAAGTAGTCATCATTCAGGTCGTCGGGCAATGATGGGTCGACAGGGGCATGAGAGAGGCAGTCGGCGTCCGAGTGTTTTCTGCCGGACTTGTAAACGACGATGATGTCATATTTTTTAACTCTCAGGCTCCATAGGGCGATGGGACCTGAAGCCTTTTAATGGTAGCTAGCCAACACAAAGTGTAGTGGTCGCTCACAACTTTGGCCTACCGTAGAGGTAAGGGTGAAACTTCGACGTAGCCCAGATGATGGCAAGCCACTTCCTTTTGGTTGTTGGGTACTTGGCTTCTGCATTAGATAGCGACCAATTAGCGTAACTAATTACCCTTTCCAGTTCGTCAGTGCTACGCACAATAACATCGCGGTGTGCTACACTGCTTGCATCGATGTGTATTTCTATCTCGGCGAATTCGTCGAAACTCGCAAGTAACGGAGGTGTCTGCAGGCGTAGTTTTAGTTCTTGAAATGCTTCCTCGATCCTGCGGCGTTTCCCACTTGAACTCCGCGTCAGTCCTGGTAAGGTTAGTGAGTGAATTTTTTGACGAACTACCTGTAATAGGCGCACAGGCCGAGAAATCGGCACACTGCCTTCTTGTCAGTGGGTGACAGGAAGTCGGCGATTGCGGCTGTTTTCCGGGAGTCCAGATGGGCTCCAGACTTGCTAATCACGTGTCCCAAAAACAACAGCTATTCCTACGGGAATCGACACTTTTCTGGCTTCAGAGTTAGTCCAGAGGGCTTGATTGTTTGAAGTAAATCTTCAAGGCGTCGGAGATACTCGTCCAAGCTCGAGGAAAACACGACGGCGTCGTCTAAGTAGACAAGGCATGTCTGCCATTTCAATCCTGCCAGTACTGTATTCATAACTTGTTGAAAAGTGACGGGCACCGAGCATAGACCAAAGGGCATGACCTTAATCTCGAAGAGGCCGTCTGTTGTTTTAAACGCAGTCCTCTCTCGGTCTTGGCTATTGGCAAATCGACTTCGATTTGCAAATAGCCAGTCTTGAGGTCGGTTGATGAAAAGTACTTCGTGTTATCGAGCTGATTCATCACGTCGTCTATATTTGGGAGAGAATACATGTGCTTTTTTTGTGATTTTGTTCACGTGACGATAATCGACGTAGAAACGTAGGGTTCCATCTTTTTTCACTTACACTACAGGCGATGCCCATGGACTCTTGGACGGCTGGATGATGTCATCGAATAGCGTTTCTTCGACTTGTCTTTTTACGGCCTCGCGTTCTCGCGTCAGAACCCTGTACGGACTCTGACGGAGTGATCTGGCATTCTTATGATGCCTCTGTTATGATGCCATGTTTGGCGATCGGGGTCTGCCGAATTTTCAACTACGATGAAAAGCAATCTTTGTATTGCAGCAGCAGGGTCTTCAGCTGTTCTTGCTTATGGCTTGCAAGGCTCAGATTGACTTCGAAAGCTTAGAGAGCGGCTTCGTTCATTTAGGCAGGTCCCACAGAATCGTCGAGGATGAGAACTTTTGTGGCTTCAACGATTTTCTCATTGTATGCGACCATCGTGCCTTTATGAACTCATTGCTGAAATCCGTGAGCACAACTGTTGCTTGGCCTCCCCGCAGCTCGGCTATTCCTGTTGCGACGCAAATATTGTGGGTGACCTAAAAATTCGGACTGTCTTCAACGACGCCTTCCAGGTCAGGTGGTTTCGGAGTGCCGACTAAAATAATGACGCTGGAGCGAGGCGGAATGTGTTGTTCCTCCAGTACATTCAAGACGTGTTTCCCTGATGGCATGCGTGGCGGTAGACTTCTGTCGATAACGTTATCGACTTTGTTCTCAGGTCGATGACTGCACCAAGGAGGCATGAGAAGTCTATGCTAAGGATGACATATCTCGAACAATGAGGAGGGGCTACGAAGCTTGCGGGATTAATATGGCAGATTCCTGCCGTCATCACTAGATGACCTCCAACTGCGTGGATTTCGGGGCCTTCCCACCCTGTCATTATGTTCACCTTCGTGGCGAACGACCCACTTATGACGGAAAAGTTGCCTCCAGTTTCCACGTAAATGGTGACGTTGTGGCCGTCGATGAGAACGTCGAGGCTTCTAGTTCGTCACCTTGCGTTGCAGTTGGGTTGTGGCGTTGGTTCACGGCTACGTCGGTTTTCTGCGCTGTTTCTCGTGTGGCGTCATCCTTTTTTCACCCGCGGAGCTTCGACTTCAGATTTCCGTGCTGCTTGCCACATTTTCTTCTTATTTCGCCGCGTCGTCAGCGTCGGCGAAGGGTCTTTGGTTGTTCGTCGTACAGCAACCGTACCCCATTCGTTTACTGCTCTTAGTTTTACTGGGGGAGGGGGGGTTCTAAGACGGGTCTCAAGCAGGGCTGGTGCAGGGCTGGTGTACTGCCTGCGGCGCGGTGACATGTAGTGGCCGGGTGATGGTGAACGAGACGATCCTCGGGATGCCCGCTGTGTTCCGGCGTAACAGTCAGCGATGTCGCGTGGTCTTTCACCTCGCGGTCGAGCCGGCACGTCAATACCGAACCCACGCATCCCCGTCTGATGATACTGGCCCCGGCGGTAGGTGTTGCCAGCTTCTCTTCAGGGGTCCGTGGTCAGGCACGCGCCACACGTCGGTTTTCATGAGGATGTAGCACTGGCTAGTGGGTGGGTGAATTGGCGTCGGTGGTGGCGGCGGTAATATCTGACTGCGGAACTGAGGTGGTGCGATTTCTTCATGTAGGCGCCGCGGGCCGTGTGACCTCGGGCGGCTGCAGCGTAGCTGATAGCCGGCGGCTGCGGCTGGGCTGGCTGAGGAATACCCAGTGACTGCTCAATTTTCTCCCGCACTACTTCAAAAATTGACGTCACCCCTGGCTGTGGCAAGTGCATCTTTAAAAGCTTCTCTCGCACGATGACTTGGATGGTTTCGCGCAGGTCTTCAAAGTCAAGGGCATGAACAGCTGCGCAGTCTGGAGTCGGGCGACAATTGTACTGCCTGGTGCGTATGTCCAAGGTATTCTCAATAGTGGTCACCTCCGAGACACTCTTTTACGATGTTTGGTGGATTCCGCATCAGTCCTGCGAAAAGCTCCTGTTGAACTTCTCGCATGAGAAACCGGACTTTTTTGTCTTGTATTTGGGGGTCTGCGTGGAGAAAAAGTTTAGTAATTTCTTCTGTGAAGAGCATGAAGTTTTCGTTAGGTAGCTGGACGCGGATTTGAAGCAGAGTTTAAGCGCCCTCTTTTTGTGGTCGATGCTTGTGCAAGTGGCCAAGAACCTGGAGCCGAAAGTGTCCCACGTTGTCAGTGTTGACTCATGGTTCTCGAACCACGTTCTAGCGGCGTATTGCAAGGCAAAAGACATGCCGCAGCTTGTCATCCTAGGTCCAGTCATTGAAAAACACTCTGTGAGATCTTTCAAGCCAGCTTCCGGCTCTTCGAGTGGCAAATGGTTGAAACTTGGCGGCTTCATAGGTTGCCGCAGCAGAATCGGTGCCGGTGGCACATGTGCTGTCATTGTCGACGTAGTTGACACCAAACGCTTTTTCTTCTGAGTCTTGTCGGGTAAAAGCCCATACTCCGGTGGCAGCCCTGTTTTCCTGAGGCTAACTCACGGCTCATGGATTGAGTCTGCGTCTTCATGGTGTGGGCTAAGTTCACGGCTTGCTTGACCGGGGCGGGTGGTACATGAACCAGATGTCACGAGGTCTTGACGTGGCTGAAGACAGGAGACTGGGTTGTCCAGATCAAACTGTTTGTTTGGGTCAACCTGTGCCCGGTAAACAGTCAGAATACAGTAGCAGTCTTTCACTAATAGTGGTGGACGGAGCGTGGGCTGTCGATCATTTCACAAATGGTGAAGCGCATGGACATTTATACACGTGTCGTTGAATATTCTAGCGTTATCGCTAGCGGCCTTGTAGGTTCCAGAATGTTCTGTAATGTTCACGAAGTGGGCGTGATCTTAACGAAATGATCTGCTACAGTCCCTAAGCTCCTCGAACACTGCAGGCGTGGTTGCGCTGACAATTACGTACAGTGTAACGGGGCGATAACAAAACTTGAGGAAGAAACGTGGCAATGTAGTCGACGTCCTTGAGGAGGCCAGTAGGGACAGCAACGGCCAACATGGGCAGGGAGTTCATCCCTCTCCTTTCTGGTCCTTCGCAAGCGTCCATACTCTACGTCTATAGCCGTGGCCACCACTCATGACAAAGTTCTGTGGAAATTCATGTATTTAGCCGACGTCAAAAGGCATAACTTGGAGAGAATCGAGCAGCTAGGCAGTAAAAACTGACAGATGCTTAAAGCTGTGAAGGCGAACTTGTGCATAGCAAAAATTAGATGTATGCATTAGAGGGACACTGAAGTTGTTTTGAAGTCGTGAATTTATTGCGAATTTGGTATTCGCGACCCCTTACAACATGTCTACGGAGGTTTTTTGGAAGGTTTCATTAAACAACGATGCTATGAGCGAGCAAACTTCGACCGAGAGAATGCCCCACCGGCACGCGCGCGCAGGGGCGGAGCACGGGAGAGATGGACACGTGGGGAGGTGACGTCAGCTTCAGGGTCGAGCATCCGCCCGGCGGGCAACTATGCACCGTGCCACCTGCGTCGCTCAGTCAGCTCAGCTTGTTTACTTCGCGGTTGTGCCTTGTTTCTGCTGCAATATGTTGCCTGGCGAAGCGTCAGTTCTGCCAGTTCATAGAAATTGCTTGCCATTGCACTGTTTTTCTGATTAGAGATTTTCGCCATCCGACATTCACTAGTGGCGTTTTTGCAAGGTTGAAGGAACTCGTGATGCCTAGTTACTGCGTGGCATATGGCTGTCGTAGCACTTACCGTCACGATAAGGTCGCTTTTCATAAATTTTCTCGGGATCAGAAGATGGCTGCGAAACGGGCCGCTGCAGTTAAAAGAAAATATTTTAACATACGAGATGAAGCGCGCTGTGGCAGTCACGAATCTTCCGAAATTTGAGGCAGCAGCAGCACTGCCCCTCTTTCCTCATTTGCATGC
This sequence comes from Rhipicephalus annulatus, assembly GCA_013436015.1. NCBI lineage: Eukaryota > Metazoa > Arthropoda > Arachnida > Ixodida > Ixodidae > Rhipicephalus > Rhipicephalus annulatus. The sequence goes on from WOVY01016131.1 coordinate 59,991, forward strand.
AGAGCGTCCATGAGCACCTATAATGAAAACACGTCTACAAAGATGTAAGTACCCATGTTCAAAATCAGCTATTCTACATGACAGTCGCATGGTTCTATCGCAGCTAATACACCGTTTGTATTTTAACACATCATCAATATAGTACCGGGCAGAATTGAGAAAAAGCGAAGGTACTATAAAAAAACAGATCTGCAATATATGAACCAAACTATTATTGCGCAATTTTTAGCGCAGTTCAGAGCCCATATTACCACTGCGGCAAGAGCAGCACTGGTCTGGCTCTTTTTTTTCGGGGTAGCATACTGATTCATCGCGTGCATCTTGCCTGCTGTGAAGTACAATACTGACTTCATTAACAACACTGCACTCAGAGCAGTGAAATCTACAAACAGCTGATGTTTCTGCACGCTGACCGTGGCTAGCGCGGATCATGCCAATAGGCTAAAATCGAGTGCCGATGCTGCTGTTTCTTATCGAATTTGATATCCACTGATAAGCGTATCACTTGTAACAGTTTACTACAGTAAAATTAAGCACTGGCATGTATCCTATGCGTGACTGTGTTTCCGACACTGGCGAAGGTGGCTGGTTTGGACTCGCTTTCCTGTCTCACGTCTCTCGTGAGTAAGGTCACGGAGCATGCTATCCTTAATCGAATCTCCCGCTACATTGAGCACAACGAGCTCTTTCCTTTCGACCTCACTGGTTTTCGTCCAGCGCTCTCTTTGCAGGATGTTATGAAAATTATTAAACATCAAATCCTCGACATAGACACCAGAGATGTTCGTGGCATTCTGGCACTCGATCTCGAGAAAAACCTTTCATATTACTTCACATGCTCACATACTTGATTCGATCTCTGAATTGGGGTCAGGGTTTCGCTTTTATGGGTTCGTCTGCTCTTTTCTCAAAGATCGCGTCGCCATCTTTCAGCTTGGTGACCTCTGCTCCAAAAGATTTCACCTTGGAGCTCGGGGAACCCCTTAGGGATCGGTAATTACACCACTAATGTTTAACATCGCGATGAGAAAATTTTCGCCAGTGCTAACTCGTATCGACCGCATAGGACATGCGCTCTATGCAGATATTACTATATAGTGCACGAGTTGTAGAGATGGAGACGTTGAGGATTCCCTCCAACAGGCTCTCAGGTACACGGAGGTGTTTCTGGATAGCACTGGGCGTCACTTAACCACTGCCAAATCAGAGCTTTTTCTCTGCACACAGCCAGAGAAACACAAATTCACTACTATCCCAGTTCTACCACAAGAGATAAGGATTGAAATTGCACACAAGGGCAGGTTGACAAAATCCGAATATTGGGCATGTTTCTGGAAGAGCGTGGCCATAACTCTCGTACTTTGACCCGCATTACGGCGAAAGCGGACAGCATGGTGAAACTTATACGGCGGGAATCTAACAGGTATGCAGGGCTTTGTGAGGCCAACCTCATGAGGCTTTTCCATGCCTTTCTCATGAGTCGCATAAATTTCACTGCCGGAGCACACAGATGCGAAAGAAAAGAGCAAAGGAAATTGGATGCGATTATTAGAAAATGCGTTAAGAAAGTTTTAGGCCTTCTAAACACTAATGAGGAAAAGCTTAAGGCCCTTGGTATGCATAATACAATTAACGAGATTGCAGAAGCGCAACAAACAGCTCAGGCTGCAAGAATGTCCTCTTCCAAAGCTGGAAGGCGCATCCTGGAGTTCCTGTGTTGTGAGCCCGCTTTGGTCACAGACAAAAGGAATCAACTCCCTGGTGAATTGAGGGAGCGTATTACGGTATCACAAATTCCAAGAAACGTTAACCCAAACTACAATGTAGGCCACCGGGTTGGCTAGGGCTCGGTCACTTCTCAGTTTCGCTGCTACCACTACTAAACTTGTGGCGTTCGTTAACGCAGCACAGTATCCTGGAACAGCCAATTTCGTGATTGCGGTCACTGACCTTTATCGTAAACTCCTCACGGCAGCATCCCTTCGAGACACCACGCCGGCCAGGGCTGAGCAGGCTGCTATAGCGCTGGCCGTGGCTATTCCTACGCGCTCGTGCATTTTCGCCGACTATCGGGCTGCTCTACGAGGAACAAGGTAGGCACTGTACAACCAAAAAATTGGGGGACCTTTAAGCATCGCCTTCGAGAGTTGAACGCGATAGTAAAATCCGGCGCCTAGTGCACCCTTCAACCATTAATTCCATACTTATTCATATGTTTTGTTACATAAACATGCACGCGCACAAACACGCACTAAGTAGATTGAACCAACGCGCACTATTATCGCCGAATGGGCTCGTTTTCATCGTGGAACCTGTCGAACAAAATGCGTTAAAGGGGCCCTGAAACACTTTTTCAAGTAATCATGTAATGAACTCACTAGAAGAGCTTAGTGCTTCACGAATTCAACGCCGCAAAAATTTTAGGAATCCAGTCAGTGCGAGTGGACTTACAAAGGTTTGTCGCATGCTGCAATTGTATTATCTCTTCTCTCGTCCCGACGAAAGCGCTGAATCTTAAATGGAGAGGGGTAGCAGGGCAAAGAAACTACCACGCCTCGTGACCTTGAGCAGTTCTTTTTTCTTCGAATGCGCGGCTTTGTCAGTGTGATCGCGTGCGGACAAGTAGCGGCCTCCCGTGGCTGTCTAGGTAACGTTATTTTCGGTCACAGACGCACATACATTTTTTCGCTCACAACCAACAGGGCAAACGCTGGCGGTGGGTTTTTCGCAACACGAGCTTTCTAACGCTATTGCGTGAATATGAGTAGGATAGTCAAGTTGGCGGAGAAGATCGACAGAGAGCCGCACAGAAGCCAAAGCAGCCAGGATGATATTGTGAGAAATAATAGTCCAGAGGAATTTGACCTTCTACCAGCAACGACAGGCGAAGTAATAAACGCCCTAGAAAGAATGCAAATACGCTAAGCGGCTGATAACGATAAGGTAACAACGGGCCTCCTGAAATGTGGCGGGAAAACTGTTATAAAAACTGGTCACCTTATATGCGAAGTGTCACTTCACGGGAAGTGACAATCTCGAAAGAACGCCAGCATCATCTTTGCTCATAAAAGAGAGATGTCAAGGACTTAAAAATTACAGGCCTATCACGTTACTATCCGTTTTCCACAAACTATTTACAAAAATTGCTAATAGTATGAAGGCGACATTACAGTTCCATCAACCAAAATACCAAGCAGAATTTTGTACAGGCTACTTCACAATAGGCTATATTCATCCTATAAAATAGGTAACAGAGAAATGCATGAAATACAACCAACCCCTCTAATAGCCTCCATAGATTACAAAAAGGTGTTTGACTCAGTCAAGACATCAGCAGTGATGCAGGCACAACAGAGAAAGGGCATCGAAGAACCCTACATAAACATACTTGAATAAATCTACCGTGAATCCACAGCCACCATAGTTCTCTATAAAAAATTTGCAGATCCCACGTAAAGTGGGAATCAATGCTATGCGAAGCATGAACGAGGAAGGTTGACATGTCACTTCGAAATCCCCACAACGTCACGAGGTGAATGAATGTAGTACACATTAAACAGAAGTATACATATTATGCACACTCACGTATCTAAATACGGTGCAAAGTATGTTGTTTATAGTCGCGTCACAACCACACCACTAAGGTTTGAAATACCAGCACCGGCTGTTGCAGACATGTAAATTATGCCTAACATGACTTCCATGTCATGGTTATCACGTTTGCGCCTGGCATTTGTGCTTGTCGACCCTTCACCTCACGTAATACCGAATTCGGTATAGGTGAAGCTAGCGACACGGCTGAGAGTGCGGTATGAGCGTAGCTAGTAGTCATGTTTTGCATGTTACGCATATCTTGATTATCATTGTTGAACATGTCGTTTACCTTCGTCACCCATTCATGGCACGTAATAAAGAATTTGGCATATGTAAAGCTACCGAAACGGCCGCCAGCGCACTATGAGCGTGGCATGTAGTCATGATCTCACATGACACGCATATCATAATTATCAGGGTTCTACCAGTCTGCACGTACGCGTCCACTTCAGCTATGGTAGGTGCGGGGTTAGATCCCCAGTGCCGGCCGGCCACCAACCGGTTTATAAACAGGAGACAGGCGGGCTTCGGGGAGGATACGCATCGCCCAGTGGTGAAGCTTACTCTGCCTGGAGGACACCCAAACCGTTGCGTGGGGCCCGCTGAAGTTTGCACCAGTCATACACTTTCGGCGTCCATTCGCGTCACGTAATAATAAATTTGTTCATGAGTGTGGCATGTAGTCATGTTTTTACATGACATACATGTCATGATTTTTACGTTCGGACGTGTCATTTACCTTCTTCGTCAATCCACGTCACGTAATACCAAATTTGGCATATGTTAAGCTAGCGAAATGGCCACGAGTGCACTATGAACGAAGCGTGTAGTTATGTTTAACATTATACGCATGGCATGAATGACTGTCTATGATTGAACGTGTTATTCATCTTCGTCGCCCATTCAGGTCAAGTAATACCACATTTGGTGTATGCGAAGTTAGCAAAATGGCCGCGAGCACATCAGGAGCGTTGCATGTGATGTTTTACAAGACACGCAAGTCATGATTGTTTTGTTTCGACATGTCATTTACCTTCGTCATCCATTAACATCTCGTATTACAAAACTTTACATATTGGACGCCAGCGAAAAGAACGCGAGGTGTGTAGTCATGTTCTTACAAGACACGCATGCCATGAATATTATGTTTGCACCAGTCATATAATATACCTTCGTCATCCATTCATGTCACGTAATACCAAATTTGGTATATGTGCAGCTAACGAAACGGCCACGAGCGTACCATGAGTGTGGCATGTAGTCATGTTCTTACATGGCAGCATGTCATGAATTCCACGTTAGGGCCTGTCACCTATGTTCGCCATGTAGTCATGTCATACCGCGCCAGTTTTGCGATGTGTCATGTGAACGAAGCCAGCACAAGAGCCGTAAAACCATGATATGTAAATTATGATATTCATGACATCATGATTATCGGATTATGACTAGCCACTTATGCTCGTAATACAGTCATGATATGCCATACTGATTTTAGTACACTTCTATTATCAAGACATCCAGGAGAGCTAAAAAGAATAAGAATTAATGGAGAGTATTTCAGAAACCTGCGATACGCTGATGACATTCCCTCCATGAGTAATTCAGGAGACAAATTACAGCTCGTCATAAATAACTGGACACGGAAATAAAAAAAGTTGGTTTACAAATTAATATGCACAAAATTATTGTGCAACAGCCTCAGCTGAAAACAGCACTTTGCGATAGCTGGAGAGACGCTGGAATTTGTAAAAGATTGTGCGTACTTAGGACAGGTAGTAACCACAGAACTGAACAATGAGAGTGAAATAACTGGAAGAGTAAGAATGGGGTAGATCACATTCGGCAAGCATTCTCAACCATGAATGGTAATCTCCCACTAACTCTCCCGAGAGGGAGGTATATAGCAGCTGCGTCTTGCCAGTACTTACCTACGGAGCAGAAGCCTGGAGGCTTACAAAGAAAGTTCAGCTTAATTGTAGGACGACGCTGTGAGCGATGGAAGAGAAAATGTTGGCGTAACCTTAAGATACCAGAAGAGAGCAAAATGAGTTAGGGAAAAAACCGGGGTTACGTATATGGTAGTAGAAATCAAGAAATGCACATGGGCCGGGCACGTAGCACGAAGGTCAGAGAACCGCTGGTCATTAAAGTTGACTGACTGGATTCCCAATGAAGGCAAATGCATGAAGGGGAAACAGGAAGTTAGGTTGGCCGATGAGATTAAAAAGTTTGCAGGTGTAATGTGTCAACGAAAAGCACAAGACAGGGTTGATTGGCGGATCTTGGGGGAGGCCTTTGCCCTGCACGGGGCGTAGCCTGGCTGATAAATAATGCTGATCACTGTATATGAACCATTTATTTAAGAGTTGCGTGGCTCTTCCAACCACCTTTGAGCCCACTTCGTAGGAACAGCGGTTATGGGTGCTGAACAGCTGGGCAGCTCTGTAGAACTGCGGCACCACTATCGGCTGTTGCTACCTCATAACAGCTCTCGCTTTGAAATCGCCTTTTAACCTAAATTACAGTGGCTGTTCTCTCACTAACTGCGAAAAACGTTTTCTGGAAGGCCGTGACCCTTTTCAAATAGGGGTGATGAAACCTTTCGATCGACCACTTCGATTAAAGGTTATGGGCTTCTAGACATCTGGATGACACAGCGCCACCGTGATGCCAGGCAGCCTAATCGAAACCGCGTGTTGACGGTGCGCTGAATTGGCGAGCTGTCAATAATGGCCACAACACCGGTTGGCAAATGCGCATTTATCTTCGAAAGTGATGGCCTCGACAGTAAGCTCTTTCTTGTTGTTTTCACCAAAGTTCGATGGCCGAACAAACAAACTCCCCGGGAAAAATTACTCATGCTGTGTGCTTTTTACCCTTTCGAAGTAAACAAAAATAATTACGCACTTTCCTAGTTACAACTGCTAGATATTCGACTCGCTGATTTTACATCGTAACATTCTTTACCTTTAGGTCTACCAAGGGCGCGTCGTAATGAGTGTTTCTGACGGACGCCGCGAGTTATAAGTTCGGTAGTGCTAGATCACAAAAAAATGACCTCATGGCATGCAGCTTGACATTCTCGCAAAATAAGATAGGTATATTTACGATCCACAATTGGCCCTTGCTTATGTCATTACTCACTACACCCAGCAACGTTCCAGGCATGTGTTACCTTACGAAGCATTTTGTAAGAAAGTGATTTCTTCAACAAAACCGCTTTGTTTTAGATCAATTCGCTGTGTGTGGTGCTTGCACTTGTTTGTGCAACAAGAACACTGACTTACAAGCCGATCGACCGTGCTTAAAGAATAATATAGCCCGGCAATACTGATGGGCAGGTTGTTACGTTGGTACGTCGGTCGGTCGGTTGGTTGGTTGGTCGTTTGGTCGGTCTGTTGAGGTTCAACAGGTTTAATGTCCTATGGTGACTTGGGCTATGGAAGGACCCGTAGTTAGGGGCACCACGTAATTGTTTGCCACCTGTAATTTTTTTAACAAGCACTGACATTGCGTACTACATAATCTTCTAGCATTTTGTTTCCCTCGAGTTGCCATAGCCCAGGCCGGGACCGAGTCTGTGTCTTCGGGGTCAGCTTTAAAACACCGTAAGCACCTCGACAGCTCTTTAAGCTGGATCAGTCCTCTAGTGGTGTCGTCATGCCTTCTTTATTTTTATAGACATCTAGAGGCTAAATGCTGCTGAGGTCATGGCGGAATGTCTGAACAATCAGTGCTCGAATGTTGGCATGATCTGTCTTCGTGCGAAAAAATCAGTGAAAGCCTCATTTATTTCATTGCGTGGTAGTGGCTTATTTATTAAGCATAGCACCCCCACTATTCTTCTCTATTTTTTTTCCGCGTCTTCATTCCTCTTCGCTATGTTTCTACTCTTTCTTTACCCATTCCCTCTCCGCTTATTACAGGGTGGCAAACCGGATGCTACAATTCTCGTTGACCTGCCTGCTTTTCTGAATTTATTCTCTCTGGAATAATTTATAGGGACATGCGCTAGTAAACGTGTCCCTGTATGTTCCTTATTAATGATATGAAGTACACTTCGGCAGTGCAGCAATTAGTGCTCGGCGGCTGACCAGAAAGCCGCTGGTTTGATTCCTCTCCCTTATCACGATGCGCCAAACTCGATCGCTATTGGTAGGAACGTACTCTCGTCCAGCACTCAAACCATAAGTAAATAAAACTACCTTATGAACACATCTGCTTATCATATCATTACACAACCGCTTGTAATATACACCTGTCCTAATACATGTTTTTGAGAGGAAAGCGTTATTCCGACTATAGAATTCAGTGACACGGTTTTACTGAATCGTTTTCTTAAGTCACGCGCTCCACTGCAGCGAGGGGTGCATGAGTTTCGGATCGACGACCGTCCTGTAGATGTGCTCAGCGTGTAGTTTTGTGTTGGCTAACAGTGTCCTCCGGCTAGGTCGCTTCGGCAAAGGTACGATCACTTCCGTCCGGTTTCGGTGCGGATATAGCTGCCAGTTGAATTGCGAATCATTCTATTTCGGAAACGTGAGGTGCAGAGTTCTCAGCTTGAGCTGTGAATGTGCAAAGACCATTTCCTATGCTATAGGCGAAAACATCAATTATCTCTGTGCGTTTTGTAGTGGGCGGACTTTAAAAACACCTACTCGTTGCTCAATTAACATATTTTGACGCCTGGCACGATTTTATGATTCTACCACACTATATATGATGCGTTAAGGAGACCGTCCTACTGCTTGAACTTTGTGTTGCATTTTTTTTTTCAAAGTGGTTTCAACAAATATTGGGGCCCTACATGAAAACACCCGCTTGCCATGTATCGATCTTCTCACGGGCTGGGACATTTGTATTGTTTATTTTTTGCATCTTTCAGTTTTTTTTACAAATCATTAAAGATTTTTCGTTTACAGCCAACGCCGACGCCGACGCCAGAATTTCGGCAAAACGAGCTCTTCAACGCTGTCCCGTTCAATCGGGTTTACGCCACAGAAAGTTGGTATGTGCCGAGCAGCTGTTGTCATATCAGTCATACGAAGTTTAGCATGTTTAGCATGGCATGTCCGCCTCAGCAGAACGTTGGCTAAGGTGCTCGGCAGCTGACCCGTTGGTCGCGGGTTCGATCTCAGCTGTGGTGGTCGCGTTTTTATAAAGGTTAAAATGGTGGAAGCCCGTGCATACTGTGCGATGCCAGTGCACGTTAACTAACACCGCGTGGTCGAAAGTTCTGGAGCCCTCCAGAACGTCGTCTCTCATAATCACTTCATAGATTTTATGACGTAACAGTTCAGGTATTATTAGTGTTGCATGGTATAGCGAGTGGTTGGGAAAAGGAAGACAGGGCGAGGATGAAATATGTAAAGGTATATATGAGAAATAAAGGACGAGAGCCACAAAAAGCGGATACGCGCCATGTATAATACAGCAAGGCAGGGAACGGTCTATAGGAGTGAGTGGTTATTTATGAGTGAGGAGAAAGAAAAGGAGAATGGGAGAGGGCAAAGCACATTCTAGCCTTGTATGGTATAGTTGGGCAAGGGTATATAATTAAAAAATGAAGTGAGTGTAGGGATTACTTGAAAAGTAATGTGAAAGCGAGGGAAAATAATGGAAGATGAAGGAACAGAGGGTTCAAGAAAAATAAACTAAAAATCATGATGATGGTGAAAGACCTAAATATGTGCTCGTCAGGTGGTGGCATTTGTTTGCCAAGTTAAGCTTGAAAAACTCTCATGTAAAGCACAGAAAGGACGAGAGATACCGAGAAACTAACAAAGAAAAAAAGCAACAAAGAAAAAGGACTATAAAGAATAAGAGAGACAGAAAAAAAAGAAAATGACAGAGAAAGAAGGAGAAACTTAGTGAGATAAAGCGTATGTAAGAGGACCAAGTATGACACTAATACAGAGAGACTGGACAAAGAGACAAAAAATGAGGTAAAGGCAAAAAATATCAGGGAAAACAAAAAAAATTGACGTTCTAGAAACTTGTGCGCAAATCTGATCGCACGTGTGTTTACTTGAATTTCAACTTCGTCAAATTATGCCCACCGAAGTTTGTATTAGGACTTACTCCTCAGACCATGGCAGCGTGGCGTACATGTGGCTAATCTATCATGACCGGTTTTCATCAAAATTTCGGTTGCGTCACAGCTTTTTTGTGGAAACTCGACGTGTTAACCAACAGTTCCTCGTAAAATCGTGCTCGACAGAAACATTCATCACTCGACGTGGTTCGCTACTCACCGACACTCTCTTCCAGATAATAATTTCTCTCAGCTTGGGTTTCCGGCTTAAGCAAAAAACGATAGCAAAGGTGATCTAACGCTAACCACAAGCCTCGGGTTTCCTAGTAAACCATCCCTTAACGTTGATGGTTAGACGGGCGCTGTTCGTATAAATTAGGGTTGGTCAGGGGATTCTGCCGCGGTAGCGAAAATATAGCTGACGCAGCAGGCTCACAGGTTCTTCAGTTACCCAGTCAGCCTGGGAAAGAATTGATATCTTTCAACGTGACGCCTACTGGACGAAAAAAAAGTGTGCCACACAAGCCGACTTCGTTACCAGTGGCGCATGCTAACAATCCTAAGGATTACGCATACAGAAATACCCAACAAAACGTTCAAGTAAATGCCTCTTATCGTAGCTAAATTGGTAAAGCACCGGACTTGTACTTTGATCTTCGTGTGTTTGGATCCTACCGACAGCGATTGTGATGCTCCGTCCTTCATTTCAAGTGTACATTATCACTGCAACAGTAGAAAACGACAGATAACAGCCCCAATGCTTAACTAATATGAAAGACATAAACAAGTGCAAGCCAAAAAATAAAGTTCAAAACGCCGCACGGTGGTTGCGGTCTCGTTCTATCGCGGACCACTAGATTTCAGAGTTTTGTATTTAGTTTATTGTGTCCGACAGCAGAACGAGCCTCTCACCCGACAAGGTTATCCACTTATAATGAACCTGGGCTGCTGATTGGGTTCCTGATAGTGACAAGTTATCTTTCTACTTTTTCTTCACATTTACGTTACATTTACTACTGATAACATCCCTTATTTTTTTTTTCCTTCGCAAAGTGGTCTGCACAAACTGGCTTTTCCGGACTAGTCAACTTCTCTGCCTTTCCCTCTCTACCATGTTTTTCTCTTGCCTGCTAGTTCTAATTATTTTAACGAAAAAACGAGGCCTTATATTTACTTCATAACGTTATGAGGGCGACACAAGGTTTCCCACGACGATTTAACGCCTTGTGATGCTAATTTTTGAAGTTACGATGATGTCACATGAAATATCCAATCACGTCTTTTTGGACCGTTTCTTTTGGGGCTGATGCCATGGATGTCGACCGTGAATTTTCGTCTTTCATGGCGCACTAAGGCTTTCCAAATAATAAAGGCAGCAGAACTGTGACATCGCATTGGGATGTTGGGACGAAAATTGTTAACGTCGAAACGGCCTACGTCATCCTTTATCCATGTTTCGCTTTGTATATGGAACTATTTAGTCATTTATTTACTTCACTTAGCCTTAGGGTACCCTCAACTGTGTTGAGGATATCTTCAGGTCGTCCTCAACTTATCCTCAATTATGCTTAGCATATGCTCGACTTCTTTAACTGACCTCATGTGCATTACGACGAAGGGTAAGTGAACTATAGACTTCGCCCCTTCTTTTTAGGGGTGAAGCTCCTCAATATTTGGGTTATTCTCTCGTTTTATGTTGTAGTTACCACTTCTAGTTAGTTTTAACAATTGCACACTATATGGCTTTGTGTGTATGTGTCCTTGAAAAATTAACTAGATCGCTTTCGTGGTTTTTGTATAGGCGACGATCAAAAGGGGATAGATAGAAGTGGATGGACGTACACAGGCAGACAGACAGATAGGCGGACGCTTCACCCTACTCATTATCAATCACCTCGTGAATGGGCTGTGAATTTTTTTATTTTGCTTTAGAGGTAAGCAAACAAATGCAATGATGATTCGGTTCACCCTGGGCCTGGCTCTAACAAAAATGGAGTATAAGTAACTGCAATAAAGGTTAATCTCGCTCAGTAAACAGGGCTTCGGTTTCCCGTAACGACAAAATCTGGAATAACGTCAGTTTAGCCACAGATCGACTAACTTATAACTACGCAGACTGGGTCAGAAAAAACACCGGATGAATTAGTAAAGCTTCCTGACGCTACAGCAAGCCAATACAGACTTCGGGAACTGTTTCGATCGTAAAGAGCGGGGAGAACTTGCAAGTGCAAGGGATCGAAAGAAGCCACACAAATTGTATATCCGTGCTCAAAGCCGGGTATCATCGTTCTCTCAGCGAGTTCGATATCAACAGAACTTTGCTGGTCGTCCCGAAGGCCGAAGTCATTTAGACTTAACTCGATGCTGGTGCGCCTCCCGTACAAGGATTTAACCTGAAACCACAGCAGGGCGAATCCTCACGCAAGCCATTTATAGGAATAACAGAATACGAGGTAAAATTTTGGATTTTTTTTATTTACAAATACCTTACACACCTCGAAAGGCTATTCGTAAGGGAGGTCGATACACAGTGGAAAACAAATTTGGTTAACATAAAAAAAACGAAGCCAGTACACGAAATAATAACAATGCACAATATCATCAAAAATAAGCGGCACTACAGCAAATATGTTTAATTACAATCTGGTCGTAGTATGTCAGGTGGATCAGCAAATTTGAATACAAAGAAAGAAATGTAACAGCGTGTTGGACAGGTTGAATGCAAAAACAGTTTAACAAAATATGCAGTTTACCAGTACAAGTAGCTAGAGTCGTTACATAATGAACAAAACTCAAAACAATAGCATCACTCTGCTGACGAAAAAAACGGTGCATGAAATATGAAATGGATCAGCTAAGATTTACTAATCAAATTGTTGATAAGGTGCTCGCGCAATTTATCGTGATTGCGCTATAGGGCGATGCTGTTGCGAAGGTTATTCCACAAGCGTATGGCACGTGGTAGTGATGAGAAAATAGATGCATTAGTGGTGCCATAGACGTGGGTGTAACTGAAGTCATGGTACAATCTGTGCGATAAGTGAGAGGAACGTTGCAATTGTGCTAACGGTGATCGATTGGAATTTGCATACTTATCAAAGAGAGCCGAAAGGACAATGTCGCGACGTATGGTTAATGGAAGGAGTGAAAGTTCATGTTTTAATTGGGTTACACTGTACATGTTATATTTCCGCGTGATAAAACAAGCTCTGTTCTGGACTGCTTCTAACTTCGGTATTGCGTGGAAAGCATAGTTTCGAACTCGTCCAGCTGCTCTAAGTACACAAAAGTACTTGTCGGCTCTTACACTCAAAATAAATGTGAGCGTACGTGTTGCTCCTTTCTGCTAGTCTTGACATGCCCCGTGTAGGACTTCATTTCAGGAAGTAAGTTAACTCTCAGTTTAGTCCCACGGCTATCTCGCGGGCTCATACTGATAATTTAAGATAGTGCTTCTATATTACTAGCACAAACACAAAGAATACGGAGAAAAAGACCGTACAACCGCTTCATAAATGCTTCCATATTTCTCTGTTGTTCATGCATGTGGTGGCGAGTACTGTTGAAGCATTTAAGCAGTGGCAACTAGATCAGCCAAGTGCATTGACTAGTTATATCATGAATTGGTTTACATGTTGCTTTAAATATATTTACATGCGTGATTACTCCGAGCTTCAAAAGGAGCTCACTAGCTCTTATTTTATTATAATTTAGCATTATTCTGTCCTATTTTACTTCAACATGCCCCATTATATTGATGAAAATTCCGTAAACAGAGTTTCTGAAGAGCCGACATTTTGACAAGCAGACTTTTCTTCCTCAAGTCTCCTTGTCCAGACGTACGTCGGATCGATACGAGCTTTTTTTTACGGATTTTTCATCGCAAGCTTCCATTTTTCTCTTCCTACCGTTTTTTTATTTCTATTATAGTGTAACATATGCAGAGTGCTGGCTGATAGATGCCTAACTTTTGCGCTGTTTAAGTAATGTTCTTTTATAATGCAAAAGTTACTAATGAAATTCAGCAGAACCAATATTGGTCGTTGCGTACGTCACAGAACTCCAGATGGTGCAATTAATACATGCCCCACTGCGTTGTGATGCGTAATCATAATATGGTTGAGGAGTGTAAAAATGCATATCTTATCTTTATTATTATTAGTTGTAAAAGTAGCATAGTATCAGCAGCAGCAAACTCTTGGCCATAAGTTAGTCTCATCTTCCCCAAAATATAGTATCAACTGCCACAAAACTTTCAACACGGATCACCCACGCTCTGTATGATCAGTGCACAAAGTCGTAGGGCAGCTTTTCTCGTCAAGACATAAATGAACACCACAGACTCTCGGTGAAAAATTGCAGCCCATCCAAGTGAAGGGCCAAGCTCAAATACCACGCACGTCACCCCTCCGGTTCTCCATACATAAAACATTATTAGTTATTCTAGGACAAGCACCGAGAAAAAGTGACACTAAAATTTGTGCTTTCGAGAACGGTGCTTTCTTTTAAATTATCAGAATAAGAAGGCAAAATAACAACCGGAGTCTTTTCACTCGAGATATTCAGATTTGCACCCTTACCTCATCTACCCCATACTTAAGCCGGGTTAAAGACCACACAGTGCCAACAAATTCGCGGCCTATAGCTTTAACCTCTACCATCTGTAAACTGATCGAACAAATGTTACAAACGACATCTGCGTCGTGTGATTTGCACCCTTACCTTATCTACCCCATACTTAAGCCGGGTTAAAGACCACACAGTGCCAACAAATTCGCGGCCTATAGCTTTAACCTCTCCCATCTGTAAACTGATCGAACAAATGTTACAAACGACATCTGCGTCATGTATGTACCTGTATGTAATTTAATTTGAACCTATCAGTGCTAGGAATCACCGTGGGTGCCACCTAGCATCACTTATCTAAAGCCTAATAACGTTCTATAGAAGCAACCTCGAAACAACCTGCATCAGTGCATCAGTGCGATCATCGCGTGATTGCCGAGAGTGTACGGGGAAAGGCCACAGACTCTTAAACAGCCACTTACGCAGGCCCGAACGGGCTAGCTTGCGCCAGCGCGTTCTGGCTAGGAGACAATGCGTTGGTTCATCGCGCGTCTGTAATACGCCTCGTTCCCCGACGCCACCACGTGATTGCTGAGAGAGAAAAGGGGAAAAGGCCACAGTGTCTTACCCAGCAGGAATGCGCTGTAGCGTCTTATACAGGCCGGAGAGGCCAGGGTGTCTTATACAGGCCGAAACGCGCTAGCACGTTAGCGCGTTCTGGCAGTGCTTGGCCCTGCTGTTGTACAAGCCATGTAGGGTGGTCACGCCGCACACCACCGAATTGAATTCCGCCATAAGCTCCTTCGCATCTGAAATGGACCCTAGCTAATTATGAAGCTTAAACAAGACTATCTAACACCACGCTAATTAAGACCCTACCCTTTATGACAATGCTTATTGGGATCATGCTTACTAAAATATGTTTATCCACACAATTAGTTAGGTACAGATAAATAAGCGTCTCATGAGGAGCTAAGTCTACCTAGAATCAACCAGATTAGTTCTCAAATCGTCCAGTTTCTCGGTTTCAAGCGTTGCGTGGTTAAGTGGAAGCTTTGCCGATTTTCCTCCATAAAAACAGTGTGGTAAAAAATTAATGTTCGTGAGCTTTCCACGTCTTTAATTAACCAACACACCCACATCAAATCCTGAAACGCGTGAAAACGCTGTTTTCACGCGTCACAGCATCTAACGCAATGGCGCCATGACCATATGCGTTGAACGTATACATAAACCTAGTTAGCTCTCTCACGTGCCTCAATTGTGCACACCTGATCAATTCGGACCACAGTGTTTTTAAAAGCATCGTCTACCAACGTTGCACACATCCTGCAGAGGCCTATATTATGTACCCTTTTATTGCAACCGACATGCGTTAAACAGGGTGTGAACACTTGTACGCTCAGACTTGCATAAGTACGCATAGAAAGACTTATTTAAATAACATTTGGATTCTTCCTTTCTATAATAAAGATAAGATCGCGGACAAAATAACTTCATACAAAATGCAACATCAAATGCTCGTCCATAATGCAAGTGTAATGAGAGGTTACGTGAAAAATGAGATTTTTTTGGACAGAGAGTGTTAATATTCATTTTTTCTGCCGCTGCTAAGCGAGCTCTGTACACTCAGTAACAGATTCTTATGGGTCACAAAGTTTGCGAAAAGCTTAGCTAGAGCTAACCTGTAAGAAGACGTCGAATCGATGCTTTAGGCCTGTAGGAGTATCGCAACCTGCACAGGCATGTGTCAAAGTACAAAGGTCACAACTTAACTTTCAAAGAATGAACATTGCCGGAGGAGGCCGTGGCCCATAAACTTTTGTCACCGTGAGTGTGAAATCTACGAAATAGTAAACTTTTTTTAGCCGGCGTGTTTTTTTAGTGCGTATAAGATTTCTTAAGCAACATCCCAGTAGTCTAAACGACTAACAGACTGTCGGATCATACGACAGACCGAAAATCAGACCAACCAATGACCGACAGGCTGCCCGACAATCCAACCGACCTACAGATTGAGCGAAATTCAATCTCGCCAACTATCAGAGTGACAGAATTATTTACATTCTGATCGGCCATTCTACCAAGAGCTGTCCGACAATCCGACCGACCTACAGACAAACCAACCGACAGACTGCCTGACCATCCGATCGACCATCCTACAGACAGGCTGCCCGACAATCCGACAGACCTGCAGACTAACCAACCGACAACCTGGCCAACTATTCCACCGACAGACTGCCTGACAATTCGATCAACCATTCTACCGACACGCTTCCCGACAATGCGACAGACCAACAGACTAACCAAGCGATAATCTGGCTATCAGAGCGACAGAGTGAAGGACAGTCTTACTGACCATTCGACCGACAGTCTGCCCAGTCATTCAATCATGAGACGGACAAACAAACCGACGAAGTCGAGGGACAGTGCTGTGTCGGCGTTGTTGGAATCAACGGCTTTCAAATACATGTAATAGAATTCATCTCCGAACTAACCGCAAGCGTCGCAGCAACTTCACTTGTCGACAACTGGGAAGCCCCTCTTGTACGAGTGATCACATGGTAGTCACGTCCTTGCTCAAACAATCCAACGGTCGCCGCCAACGCTGTAGACCTATTTTGGTGCTCGCATGAATGCTCCGCTTTCCAGAGCTATATAAGTATACATACAGGCACTGTTTGAGAACCACTCTCAACATTTCGAGAGCTCGATGTCCATCGTTTTATTTTGCGGGCAGGGACACTTACCACTTTTTTGTTGCGTAGGCAAAGTGTACAAAACATAGGTAAATAAACACATAAATAAATTAAATAAATAAAATAAGCGCACATTTTCCCACAGTTTCTTCGACATGCCAGAAAAATTTTGCAGTCCGCTCGTCAGCACTTCGCTTCATGCACCTTGCCTCCGCACTTCCAGACAGCTTAGTTTCCTGCAGCATTTTGACAATGCTGCTGGCGTTTTGCTAACCACAAAGAAAAATAACGAGTGTTCTTTTCAAGATGACGTTCATATTGTCTTTTATTTTTCATTGTTAATCCATGCATTATTTTGCGAATCTTGGATAAAAATTACAAACAGGCTCCACCTTGATGTGTTCTGCCACAAACTCAGACAAGGTTTACATGAATACAGCACAGGAACTGAAAGAGAAATGAAGTAAATCATGTTGACTCATATTTTGAGACTTGAGTTGTGTTTCTGCTGCAATGTCGCTTACAGTACCAAACTAAATTATTTCTAAGTCTGCTTGTACGTTGAAATTCGAACTCTCACATACGTAGTATATACAGCTATTAGTAATCGGCCAAAACTTACATTTGACTAAGCAATACTAACTTTCATTTTATAAAAAATACGGTGGTATCGTTGTCAAGGCATTAATTAGTTTTCGTGCTGCCTCCGGCCTAGCAGAGCTCTTCGCCATGGTTTCATATATGAAGTGTGCAGAATTGTGTAACGTGACACTACGCGTTAGCAAGCTTGCCTTATTGGTTTGATTATGATTTGTTCACGTGGCAAGTCTTCAGGCTATACGAAATTTCAATATGAAGAAAGCTCGAACGTTCTAAACGCCGAAACGCTTAAGCAAATGGTAAATTGTTGATCAGTTTTACACTGACAATAACATGAATAAAATGAGTTGAAATGCGTCACTTTTCTCCGCATTCCAGGGCTTTGCTGTCGACACTTCGCCCTATAGCCTTTGTTGCGCTGCACACAACTTGCGCGGTGGAAAGATACGTTTGAGAAATCCAAACACGGCTCACAATAAACGAGAGCTCAGACTTACGCACGCACTGCAGGCGACACTAAAAGGCACTTGGGTGCATCGCAGTAAAATCGGATCGCTTCTTGGCGTGAGACACGTGAGGCTGCACACAAGTGAGAAGCGCCATCGTTTCGCCCGAAAGCGCTGTACGCGTGAAATTCGCGAGCTGAAAGGATCGTTTAGGAAAGCGACCCAACCGCGCACATGCGCCGCTGTTTACTCTCGACAAGGATATGGAGAGGGCTTATTTGTAGCTGGGCAAGTGCCGCTCAAAACTGAATGTTATGAAAAAATGGAATCTGTATTCTGTGTGTGATAGTATCGTCATTTTCTTGTTATTCCAATAGAACTTCCTAATTCTTCGCCCCGAGGTATGCTTGAGCGACTACTTAAAAATTCAACGACTGTATCAGTCAGTCAACTCCACGCTTTATATATATATATATATTGTGTGTGTGTGTAGTTCTACGCTGTTATTTCAGATCTTGTGCCTTCGGCAGATGGTGTTTATTCTGGCATAACGCCGTGAGCTCCCTCCATGTAAAGGAAAACATCGGCACTCGTACAGTAGTGCCCCTCCTGAAAGTGCGTCGGGTGTTTTTCGTTCGCTTTTCAATCTCTCTTCGAGAGTTTAACTTCGAAGGGCATTGAACCGCTTATCCAAGTATTCGTTGATTCACCTCAGTATCGGAATTCATTTCTTCATGATTAAGCCACCTTCACCATGTTTCGTATTTTTTAAAAACAAGCGGATTTTAAGCAGTTTTCCGAACGCTCTAAGCGCTTTCCCTCTTTTTTTCGTCCTTATGAGCGAGCTGGAATGCACGCAGGGAAGGTTGACACAAAAAATCTACGTCACGTGCACGTCATGACTTCAAACGCACGTCATTAAAGACGATTTCTTTATGAGTTAATATTCATGTGGTTCCACAATGCACCATGCATCCTGTGTAATTTTAGCACACTGTAGATCACCTCTTCTCTACACATGGTTGCACATGGTGGCAAGAAGCACGTGTAATTCAAATGCTAGTGGTTTATGCGAGCCAAGTTCAATCGTACAGAGAGAGAACACATATTTATTTAACCAGGATATATTTCTCCTCCTCTGCAACATATTATCGTGTTCATCTAACCCCACCCAATAAGTCAAGCAATCAATCAACGCAGGAGGGCGTTCACACTTGCATATTAGTTACAGGCGCATCTAAAAAAATCCTGTCGATCTCATCTTCCGGGTCACTGTTTGCTCGAATGATTGAGTCGCAAAATGTAGCGCGCAAACTGTTGGGCGACATTTTCAAGGTTGCAAGCGTTGTACCTTAAAAAACTTCCAGTCACCCCATTTACTAGTTCCTCACGTCGAAACTGAACGCACGTTTTACAGTTATTTTCAAGAGGAAAGAAAGTCTCTTTCGTTTTTCACATAAAAGAAACATGCGTAAGGTGCAGAGAAATCTCTTAATACATTAATGTAGCTCAAAAGAATACTTACTTGAATATATTTTGCCAAATATGAGAATGAAACTACAAAATCAGCGCACTATTTTCTAAAGCTCTTTTGTACACCGATGTTATTAAAGCACATAGGTGGATAAAACCAAATGTCATGAAGGGCCTTTGTGTGTAAACAGTGAGTGTCTATATTTGAGAATTGTGGCCCCAAGGAGCTTGGGGACTCAAGACGCTTGCGACCCGCCAGGGCGCGTGCGCAGAACCCGAGCCAATCTTGTGTTCTTGCGTTCGTGTTGACCCAAGGCACCGAAACTGAAAACTAGCGTGGGCCCCCAAGGCGTCTTGGGTCGCCATCGAGACGGAGATGCAGCGCGAGCCAGAGTGCCCTATAGCCTGCGTCTCGCATAATTTTTTTTATTTGGGCACAGGTGGCACCCCGTCCCCGTTCTCAATTCTTTTCTGATCCTCCTAACGCAAGAAAAACCTACGCAACCCAACTTGGGGACTCAGTATCTTGGTCCCTCGATTCGCTTGCGGCATAACTTCATGGAGGAATCAAGAAAATCGAGAGAGAAAGGAAAAGCAAAGAATGAACGCTGGTTTAAAACAAATAGTATGCTGCTTTACATTGGGATAAAGGCTAGAAGAGCTGTGACATGGTACAATACCGTTAAAGAACCTTACCAAAAGCCATTTTTGTTGTCGCTTCGACAAAGGGGATAGTTCGGATGCCGTTGACGTGTCATGGTTTCAGAGTGTGTGTGCATATGATCGCTGATGTAACAAATAAAGGCACCCAGTAATACCTCTACCAGTGCCAGGTTCACGGTTCATGCCTAAGTAATCTTCCGGATGATAATTTTGCATCTGTGTTTCTTGAAAATGTCTCTTTTGATTTGTCTTGGGACGGCTTCATGCTCTCCCAAAGTGGAGTACCAAGTACTCTAAATCATTAACTACTCTTTTCTAAACAACCATGTTGCTGCCGTCTTTGTACGTGGAGGTGGGACTAGTCAAGCTGCCTATACGCAGCCTTTAAGCAGCCATCCTTGCTCTCTGTGCACGTTCCGTTCCTATGGTGTAATTTATTTCAAATTTCAAAATTTCGAACGTATAGAACGGCCTGTAACAGATCCCAGCAGCATTCGTGCACATAAAAAAAAATTGGGGGACCCTTAAGCTTCTCCTTTTAGAGCTGAACAAGATAGCAATATTCTGTTCCTAGTGCGTACTTAAAACACTTAGTGTATGAAATCTTTTCAAACTTGCTATGTACTCAGTATGCCGCCTTAAGGATTGAGTGACGTGTGTGCCTTTTGTAGCGGGTGACTGGCTCTAAATTTTCAAGGCACAATGATATTCCCAAATTCTTACGCCAGGTGGCAATGGACGCTTGTACCACGCTTTAATACGCCAATATTTCTCATGTATTGTGAAGCATGTATAGAAGACGCGTGCGTTTGTTCAGCACGAAAGTTACTTTCACTTCATCTCGAAGCAGATGAAGTTATTTTATTGTGTTTACAGGGAGGGGCACGGCTGTGTCGCAGATTACCAGCTTGCCAACTCGGCAAACGACCTGGCTTCGATTTTCGCTCAGACCTAGAATTTTTTCGCTATTGTGTTAATATCGAATAGTTTCTGACTTTTCACAAGAACCACGCAAAGTTACTTTTTCCGAAACTTTCGGAAAATGGGACAGGCCGGGAAATGTTGCTTTATATTCCCGCCAACCATGGGAGACCGGATCCCCTTGCCAACGAACTCGATCCTACCAGTTCATGACATCGACTCCCCAATGTCGCAACTAGAAGAGCTATTGTCTACCACTACTCCAGAAGGCAGCGTAGATGTGCGCACCATGTCTGAACAGGGAACAAAGAAATAGAACAGCACCTCTGTACAGTAAACCAAGAAATAGAATAATAATATGGAGACATGTAAAACACACATGTAGCAACTGCCCTCTCTCTCTCTCTCTCTCCTACCTCAGTACAAACCAATCAATCGCCAAACTATTCGACCGGACACCGACGCATCAGACAGGAACGAGCGCGTCCGGTGCAAGGACACGGGACTTGTGCCAACCGCTGTTTTGTCAAAATATAGCGTCTAGAAAAAACTTCTTGTGAACAACACTCCACTGAAGATAGAATACAAATATTGTCAATTGGTTACAGTATCGCTACTTCATTAAGTCGACAGAAACCTCTTCTACGAGATGTGCTCATGGCTCAACACATATAGACTGCCGTGCGTACGCACGCAATAAAAAAATAGGTAAAGTAAGAAGGCATACTAACGTTTTCTTGAAGCACACCCAATTTGCCGTCGTGTTTTTTTTTTGCTGTAGCACGTCATGCGTTATGGCGACACCAAGGAGGTTTAAATTTTTAATCTCCTTGGAGGACATACGTACCGAAGATATGCAAACAAAACACTACCGCAAACACCGATACCCTTATGGGCGAAGCTACTTAGGCCGTGAATTGTTCCCTCCTCTGTAGTACTAGTAGTAGTAGTAGTAGTAGTAGTAGTAGTAGTAGTATAGTAGTATGTAGCAGTAGTAGTAGTGTGTAGCAGTAGTAGTAGTAGTAGTAGCCACCTCTAGTTTGAGATGCTCAATAGGTGTTGTGTGTGTATATGTCATTGGGAATAGCATTCCTAGATGGCGTTAAGGGTTCTCCCATAACTCTAGTTGCTTTCTCACAGATCTCACAGAGGTGACGTTACGCTGACGAGATGGGGGCTTGCCGAGGCCTTAAAAAAATCTAGGTGGTGTTGGTATAGGTGGCTGCAATGTCACAATACAGAGTTTAGCAGGAACGTAGGTGTCCTTTCAAGTCTACGCCTGGAATCCCGGGGGCCAAAGAAAATGCAGCTTCTAACTTCTAAAAGCTTGCCACTCCTTAGGAGGGAAGCAACAGGGACGATTACTTGCACAACACAAGCTACTATCATGATTATTTTATTTGTGATTAATTACAGCTAGATAACGAACGCCTATTTCTGATGAAGTGCGGAAAAATAATGAACACGAGGACAAAAACCAAAAGCTGCTACCTATAGCAGCTTGACCAAGAATCACCATAAGCTTGACAAAGGTCCTTTCGCCAATTCATGACAGCCAAAAAAACAACGCACCATTCATCCAACCATCCCTAATTCTTTATTTCTACTAAGTCCCTTCGCTGATAAGAAAAGAATTTTCTATTTCTTATTTATACTTGTTACATACATCATAACGGGTTACTAAAAACACACTTACATAGCAATAAAATTGTATAAAATAAAGCGAACAACAAAAAGGCTAAAAACAGTTACTAGTGTTAGTGTGAATGAAACTGTAAAAGTGTAAAAGACGTGGTATCGCTTCTCAAATAAAAACCCTATCTACAAAACACCTATATGGCTACATAAATCGTCGTAGAGGCAGCGATCGTGTCCGAGACGCACAGTTTCATTGTCCGTAGGTAGTTCTTCGAACAAAACATGCGGCAGACATGATCGTTGGCCGGATCCCATGAGCCGAGGCAGCCAACGATGATGGCGTCGACGGAAACGCACTGGAACCGCTGGAGGAGATGTCGCTGTAGAGGGGCATACTTCTCCTTGACCCTCCGAGCCTCCTGGAACACCTGCATACGGTTGTGAAAAGGACAGCAGACGTCCAGGATCGGGGCTTCCTCACCACGGGCCATGACAAAGTCGAGTCGCAAGCAAGGGACGCCGACCTGCTGGTTCTCTCCGATGACGGTGAACCGCTCCAGGGCCGATTTCTTGAGGCGCACAACGATGGCGTTGTGCCGCTCCGTCATGACCCGGCTCTGTCGCATACAGTGGCAAAGGACGTGCGGCAGAGTCTCCCCCCATATCCGCAGCGTCGACACCTTTTGTCTGCTGCGGGCACCCACGTTCGTGTGCCGTTCAGGGGGAGGAGATTCAACGGGGCTCGGTGAATGAAGTGCCACTCCTCGAAGCGAGCGTAGCGGCTGGACCTCATGAAGTGGAAACTGGCGGGGTCCGCTGCTACACACGCCATCGCCTTGCCCTGGGACGGCTTTTCCTGGAGAGAACAGTCCCGGTCCTGGTTGAGAATGGCCCGAAGAATCTTGATGAGCTTATTACGGTTCCGCGCTGACAACGTGGCCTCTCCCGCAAGTTATGCGGGCGCCCTGGTCCAGAGGCTCCCAGGCGACGGACAGCGACGGGAGGATTTGTGTGCCTCCATCCAGACAGACTGCAGCTGGGTCGCAGTCTGCCTGAAGTCGCCCTCCGTTTCGCCCGAGAGGTAGGCCTCGTTGTCGTCCGTGTCCGCTGGTTGCCTAAGCCACCTCGACACCACCCGGTAGAGCTCCTCCCTCACTCGCTCCCGGACCTCCAAGTCGGTTGACGACAGGATCTTGAAGGCCCCTTCCTCTCGGCAGATGTCGCTGAGCTCCGCCGCAAGAGGGATCTCTGCAGTGCCAGCATGTGCGCTCCCGTACACATACTCGTTTGACGCTCTGGCCGGCACGTACAGGATCTTCTTGATCAGCGGGCGAAGCTCCTCGTACAGGCGATGCCACTCTCCTTTGCTGGCAAGGCCCACCCGCACGGCGAAGTTGAGTGCTGAATACAAGAATGATTTAATGGAATCCGGCCTCTGCCATGGGGTGAGCATGGAGGAGAGAAGCCGTCTGCCTAGATGGATGGCCTCGTCGACCGTCGTCTGGTCCGGCAGTACCCGGAACCCCACAGGACGCCCCAGGAACCGGTGCCCCTCGAAGTCCGCCAGTGCCGGCACCGGGACGCTCTCCACGGTGAAAGTGGTGGGCCGTGTGCCCACCGGGTAGCGCCCGGACAGGGGGAGAGTGCGGCACTTGGCAGGCTTCAGTCTCAGCCCGAGCGCGTCTGCAAGGGCCGTCACCACGTTGAGACGGCGCTGCAGGGTGGCGGGATCCCCGGCGAGCAGCGTCAGATCATCGGCGTAGGCAAGGATGTGGTGTTGCCTATCGCCTCCCTGCACCACTCTGATGATGGGGTTCACCACCAGGTTGAACAGCAGGCCGCTCAGGGAAACGCCTTGGCGCAGGCCCGCTCCGATGGCAACGGGCTCCGTGGTGCCGTCAGCTGCCACGACGCAGGTGGGGTTGGCGCGGTAGAGTTCCTCCACGATCTCCGCGAAGGGCTCCCCCGCGACGGCACCGCGGACAGCGTCGACGAGGGCCTGATGGGCGACCAAACCGAAGGCGTTGGCGTAATCGAGGAACCCCACGCACAGCTCCCCACCTCCCGTCCCGGCGTCGTCCAGGCGTCCCTGCAGCACGTCGTTGTGTTCGAACACCCCATCGTGCGGCAGGAAGCCCTTCTGACACCTGGACAGTACTGCATGGTCGCCCAACCACCGCTGCAGCCGGGTGGTGAGACACCCGGCATACAGTTTGGCGATCGTTCGACCAAGGGCAATGGGTCGCCAGTTTGTGAGGTCCTCGCGGTCACCCTTCTTGTGTATCAGGATCGTCCTCGTCGACTTCCAACTCCGGGGTGTGCGGCGGTATTTGAGGCAGACGTTGAATACCACCGCAAGGTACCGCCCTTCAGGGTCCACCTGCCTCCAGTGGTGGTCAGTGAGGCGGTCGTCTCCCGGAGCTGTACTCTCGCACCTTCGGAGCTTAGCTGCGACCTCTTCGTCCAAGAAGGGGCAAAGGTCCAGTTCCCCGTTGGTAGGGGCTCGCGTCCTGAGGATTGTCGTGTCCACTATGCTGGCGACCAGAGGCGGGTGTAGTAGCCGTGAAGCGTGCCTGGGTCAATGGAGCAGAGCTGCGAAGGGCCCTCCGCAATCAGCCGGACGTCCCGGCGCCGCTTACTCCTGTAAAGAGCCTGTATCTGGGAGGGGTTATTGGGGTTAATCTCGCACCGAGGTGGTGTTTGGCACGAGTCGCGATTGGGCAGCCTTAGGTGGTCAGTAATGGCTGCCTCTGCGCGGTCCAGGATAGTCTCGAACCACGCCCACTCCTCCTCAGATACGGGCAACCGGCTTAGTGCCCGCAGCTCCGCCATCTCTCAGCTAAGACCCAAGCACTCTATGGTCCGGCGGTGCCGGCCACTTTCTCCTGGGTGCCGTACGTGCTGCCGCTGTGCCGGTCGATTCTGCGGGGTGTCATCGCCTCGAGAGAAGGTGGTGGGGGGCTCCCAATGGCTCGCCCCGCAGTCTGCCCCGGAAGCTCCCCCTCTGCAGGACTGCAGTACTCGTCCGAGGGGGAGCTCGTTCGTGCTGCCTGGTGTTCAGCTGGGCCGCCCGCCGAATCCTCGACGCCGCTTGGCAGCTAGGTAGGCAGGACCTCCTGTGAAGAGGGTCCTGCGGCGACGCTTTGGGCAGATGAGGCGGTGGCCTGCTGCTGCTTGTCCGTCTCGCCCGGTGAAGAGCCGGCGCCACTCTGCAAGGGAGAGGGGGCCACACTGAGGGTGTCCCCGGACTGGCGGCACGTCCGGGCGAGGCCTGCTGGTGGGGGCTGGTAGAGCCGGTGGCGCTGGTGCGCGGCTGTCGGGGTAGAGCACCTGTGGCGACGTTTTGCCGGGCCTGCTTCGCCTCCTCCCTCAAGTGTCACTGTTGGTGGTTGTGAAGGCCCTTCCTTGCGGGGAAGGACCTTGGGCACTTTTGGCACTGGTGCCGGAAGCGCTGGGGAGAGGAGATGGTGGGAACGCTGGCCAGGCATTTGTTAACATGGCCCATCGGTCTATGGCCCAGAAAGTCGCCACATAACGAGCAGATGTACGACGTGCTCGTTATTCTGGTTCCGTGCTCCGCCTCCGGTGCCGCTACAGGGACTGCCGCCGAGAGGTCCATGTGGCCGGGTTGTAAGTGGCCCCCTCAGCCGGGCTCGCAGCACTCGATGGCAGGAGGCACGGGAAAGTACACTACAAGTGTACCCCCGTTGCGCTCTGGCTGGTGCTCCTGCCAAGGGGGTCGCCGTCGTCCTCGCTGGAGTCCAGGGTCGGACCCCCGGAGGCCATGACCCTATTGCCAAGCTAGGCGTGAGGGTCAGGGGGCCTCGACGAGGACGCGGTGGTCGACAGCGACCATGGCAGGGACAGGAGGCCCAGGAGTGCGGCTGCGGCAGGAGCAGGACGGCAGGCGCCGCACCGGCATGCAGCAGGCAGGACCAGGCAGCAGGCAGGACCAGGCAGCAGGCACGACCAGACGGCAGGGCAGCAGGTTCTGGGGCAGCAGGACCAAGGCAGCAAGACCAAGGCAGCAAGACCAAGGCAGCAAGACCAGGGCAGCAGGCAGGCAGCATGAGGCGGCCGAAGTCGTGTAGCAGCACTGGACAGAGGGTGGGTAGGAGTGAGGGAGAAAGACTCTCCTGTAACTGGGCGGGTATCCGGTTGCCTCTACGAAGATCAGGGAGTGCAGGACGGTCAAGCCACCACTACACTTTGATCTAAGCCAAAAGGCCGAGAAGTGCCGCAGATGGTGCAGCAGAGGATAAAAGTGTATAACAACAAAAAACGCGGTATCGCTTCTCGAATAAAAAGAACTATTTACAACACGCCTATGTGGCTACGGTATATGTTCGTAGAGGCGGCGATCGTGTCTGAAACGCAAGTCTTTTCATGGTCCGCAGGTAGCTCTTGGAGCAAAACCTGCGGCAGACACGATCATTGGCCGGATCCCTCGAGCCGAGGCAGCCAACGACGATGGCGTCGACAGAAACGCGCTGGAACCGCTAGAGGAGATGACGCTGTAGAGGAGCGTACTTCTCCTCCTTGACCCTCCGAGCCTCCTGGAACGCCTGCATGCGGTTGTCGAAGGGACAGCACCCCGCCGCGGTGGTCTAGTGGCTAAGGTACTCGGCTGCTGACCCGCAGGTCGCGGGTTAGATTCCCGGCTGCGGCGGCTGCATTTCCGATGGAGGCGGAAATGTTGTAGGCCCGTGTGCTCAGATTTGGGCGCACGTTAAAGAACCCCAGGTGGTCGAAATTTCCGGAGCCCTCCACTACGGCGTCTCTCATAATCATATGGTGGTTTTGGGACGTTAAACCCCACAAATCAATCGAAGGGACAGCAGACGTCCAGTATCAGGGCTTCCTTCACCACGGGCCAGGACGAGGTTAGGTCGGAAGCCGGGGACGCCGACCTGCTGGTTCTCCCCGATGACGGTGAACCGCTCCAGGGCCACCTTCTTGAGGCGCGCAACGATGGCGTTGTGGGGCTCCGTCATGGCCCGGCTCTGCCGCATGCAGTGGCAGAGGACGTGCGGCAGAATCTCCTCCCCGTTCCCGCAGCGTCGGCACCTCTTTTCAGCTGTGGGCACCCACGTTCTTGTGCCGTTCAGGGGGAGGAGATTCAGCCGGGCTCGGTGGATGAAGTGCCACTCCTTGAAGCGAGTGTAGTGGCCGGACCTCATGAAGTGGAAACTGGCGGGGTCCGCCGCTACACACGCCATCGCCTTGCCCTGGGACGGCTTCTCCTGGAGAGAATGGTCCTGGTCCTGGTTGAGGATGGCCCGAAGGATCTTGATGAGCTTGTTGCGGTTCCGCGCTGCCACCGTGGCCTCTCCGAAGGTGATGCGGGCACCCTGGTCCCGAAGCTCCCAGGTGACGGACAGGCGACGGGAGGCTTTGCGTGCCTCCGTCCAGACAGACTGCAGCTGGGTCGCAGTCTGCCGGAAGTTACCCTCCGTTTCGCCTGAGAGGTAGGCCTTGGTGTCGTCCGTGTCCGCCGGTCGCCTCAGCCGCCTTGACACCACACGGTAGAGCTCCTCCCTCGCTCGCTCCCGGACCTCCAGATCAGTCGACGACAGGAGCTTGAAGGCCCCGTCCACTCGGCAGATGTCGCTGAGCTCCGCCGCAAGAGGGATCTCTGCAGTGCCGGCATGTGCGCTCCCGTACACATACTCGTTTGACGCTCTGGCCGGCACGTACAGGGTCTTCTTATTCAGCGGGCGAAGCTCCTCGTCCAGGCGATGCCACTCTCCTTTGCTGGCAAGGCCCACCTACATGGCGAAGTTGAAGGCTGTATACAAAAAGGTTTTTAATGGAGTCCAGCCTCTGCCATGGGGTGAGGATGGAGGAGAGCAGCCGTCTGCCGAGATAGATGGCCTCGTCGACCGTCGTCTGGTCCGGTAGCACCCTAAACCCCACAGGACGCCCCAGGAACCAGTGCCCCTCGAAGTCCGCCAGTGCCGTGATCGGGACGCTCCCCACGGTGAAACTGGTGGGCCGTGTGCCCACCGGGTAGCGCCATGACAGGTGGAGGGTGCGGCACTTGGCAGGCTTAAGTCGCAGCCCGAGCGGGTCCGAAATGGCCGTCACCACGTTGAGGCGGCGCTGCAAGGTGGCGGGATCCCCGGCGAGCAGCGTCAGATCATCGGCGTAGGCGAGGATGTTGTTGCCTGTCGCCTCCCTGCACCACTCTGAAGATGAGGTCCACCACCATGTTGAACAGCAGGCCGCTCAGGGGACAGCCTTGGCATAGGCCCGCTCTGATGGCGATGGGCTCCGTGGTGCCGTCAGCTGCGACGACGCAGGTGATGTTGGCGCGGTAGAGTTCCTCCACGATCTCCGCGAAGGGCTCCCCCGCGCCGGCGCCGCGGACAGCGTCAACGAGGGCCTGATGGGCGACCGAGCCGTAGGCGTTGGCGTAATCGAGGAACCCCACGCACAGCTCCCCACCTCCCGTCCTGGCGTCGTCCAGGCGTCCCTGCAGCACGAAGTTGTGTTCGAACACCCCATCGTGCGGCAGGAAGCCCTTCTGACACCTGGACAGTACCGCATGGTCGGCCAACCACCGCTGCAGCCGGTTGGTGATACACCCGGCATACAGTTTCGCGATCGTTCAACCAAGGGCAATGGGTCGCCAGTTTATGAGGTCCTCGCGGTCACCCTTCTTGTGTATCAGGATCGTCCTCGTCGACTTCCAGCTCCGGGGTGTGCGGCGGTGTTTGAGGCAGACGTTGAATACCACCGCAAGATACCGCCCTTCAGGGTCCACCTGCCTCCAGTGGTGGTCATTGAGGCGGTCCTCTCCCGGAGCTGTACTCTCGCACCTTCGGAGCTTAGCTGCGACCTCTTCGTCCAAGAAGGGGCAAAAGTCCAGTTCCGCGTTGGTAGGGGCTCGCGTCCTGAGGATTGTCGTGTCCACTGCTGCCGGGGCTGCATTTCCGATGGAGGCGGAAATGTTGTAGGCCCGTGTGCTCAGATTTGGGCGCACGTTAAAGAACCCCAGGTGGTCGAAATTTCCGGAGTCCTCCACTACGGCGTCTCTCATAATCATATGGTGGTTTGGGACGTTAAACTGCACAAATCAATCAATCAATCATCGATAGAGACGCGCTGGAACCGTTGGAGGAGATGTCGCTGTAAGGGGGCGTACTTCTCCTCCTTAAGCCTCCGGGCTTCCTGGAATGCCTGCAGTCTGTTGTCAAAAGGGCAGCAGACGTGCAGGATCAAGGCTTTCTCGCCTCGTGCCAGGACCAGATCAGGTCGCAGGCCGGGAAGTCCGACCTGTTGGTTCTCCCCGATGACGGTGAACCTACCCAGGGCAGCCTTCTTGATACGTGCGACGATGGCGTTGTGGCGCTCCGTCATTGCCCGGCTCTGCCGCATGCAATGGCAGGGTACGTGCGGCAGCGTCTCCTCCCTGTACCCGCAGCGTCGGCACCGTTTATCTGCTGCAGGTACCCAGGTACGTGTGCCGTTGAGGGGAGGAGATTAAGCCGGGCTCGATAAATGAAGCGCCACTCCTTGAACCTGGTGTAGCGGCCGGTCCGCATGAAGTGGGAGTTAGCGGGGTCCGCCGCCACACACGCCATCGCCTTGCCCTGGTTTGGCTTCGCCTCGAGGGAACGGTCCCGGTTCTGGCTGAGGATGGCCCGGAGAGTTTTCACAAGCTTGTTCCGGTTCCGCGCGGACACCGTGGCCTCCCCGCAGGTGCTGCGGGCGCCCTGGTCTTGTAGCTCCCAGGCGACAGTTAGGCGACGGGAGGCTTTGCGGGCCTCCGTCCAGACAGACTGAAGTTGAGTTGGGGTCTGTCTGAAGTCGCCTTCCGTGTCGCCGGAGAGGTAGGCCTCGATGTCCTCGTCGTCAGCGTCGCGTCGGAGCCGCCTGGAGACCACCTGGTGCAGCGCCTCCCTTGCCCGCTCCCGCACCTCCGAGTCCGTCGACGTCAGGAGCTTGAAGGCCCCGTCCACCCGGCAGATGTCACTCAGCTCCGCCGCCAAAGGGATCCCTGCAGTGCCGGCCCGTGCGCTCCCGTACACGTAGTCGTTAGATGCTCTAGTCGGAAAGTACAGGGTCTTCTTGATGAGGGGGCGGAGCTCGTCATCTAGACGCTGCCACTCTCCCTTTCTGGCGAGGCCCACCCGCATGGCGAAGTTCAGAGCTGGATATAAAAAAGTTTTAATCGCATCCAGCCTCTGCCACGAGGTGAGCATTGAGGAGAGTAGCTTCCTGCCCAGGTGGATGGCCTCGTCGACGGTCGTTTGGTCCGGGAGCACCCGAAAGCCCGCAGGTCGCCCCAGGAAACGGTGCCCCTCGTAGTCCGCCAGTGCCGGAACCGGGACGCCTCCAATGGTGAAAGTGGTGGGCCGTGCGCCCACCGGATAGCGCGCGGATAGGTGGAGGGTGCGGCACTTGGCGTGCTTGAGTCGCAGTCCCAGCCGGTCCGAGAGGGCTGTCACGACGTTGAGACGGCGCTGCAAGGTGGAGGGGTCCGCAGCAAGCAGAGTCAGATCATCGGCGTAAGCAAGGATGTTGTGCTGCTTATCGCCTCCCTGCACTGCCCTGATGACTGGATCCACCACCAAGTTGAATAGCAGGCCGCTCAGTGGACATCCCTGCCTCAGGCCAGCTCTGATGGGGATAGGCTCCGTGGTGCCAGCTGCTGCCACGACGCAGGTGGTGTTGGCGCGGTAGAGCTCCTCCACGATCTCCGCGAAGGTCTCCCCTGCGCCGGCGCCCCGGACAGCATCAACGAGGGCCTGATGGGCGACTGAGCCAAAGACATTGGCGTAGTCGAGGAAACCCACGCACAGCTCCCCACCTTTTGTCCTGGCGTCATCCAGGCGTCCCTGCACCACGAAGTTGTGTTCAAACACCCCATCGTATGGCAGGAAGCCCTTCTGACACCTGCACAAGACCGCATGGTCGCCCAACCACCGCTTCAGCCAGGTCGTGAGACACCCGGCATACAGTTTGGCGATTGTTCTACCAAGGGCAATGGGTCGCCAGTTTGTAGGATCCTCGCGGTCGCCCTTCTTGTAAATCAGGATAGTCCTCGATGATTTCCAGCTCTGGGGTGTGCGGCGGTGTAAGAGGCAGACGTTGAACACCGCCGCCAGGAACCGCCCGTCAGGATCCACCTGCCTTCAGTTGTGGTAGGTCAGACGGTACACCTCCGGAGCTTGGCTGCGACTTCGTCTGGCAGGAAGGGGCACGTGTCCATCTCCTCTGTCGTGGGGGCTCGTGACCTGAGGAGCGTAGTGTCCACGCCTACCGGGGCCCAGAGTTCCGTGAAGTGGCCTTGAAGGGTGCCTGGGTTGATGGGGCAGAGCTCGGACGGGCCCTCTGCAATGAGGCGGACGGCCCGTCGCCGGTTTCTCCTGTAAAGTCTCTGTATCAGAGAAGCATTGTCGGGGTTTATCTCACGCTGACGTGGTGTTTGGCGCGAGCCCCGACAGGGCAGCCGAAGATGGTCAATGATGGCTGCCTCGGCGCGGTCCAGGATGGGCTCGAACCACGCCCACTGCTCCTCCGACACAGGGCCCCGGCCAAAGTCACGTAGCTCTGCCGTCACCTCCGCCAGGAACCAGGCACTCTCGGGCCCCAGGGTGTCAGCTGCCTCGTCCTGTGTTCCAAAGTTGCTGCCGGTGAGGTTGCCATGGGGCGCTGTCGGTTCGGCGGGTTCTCGCCCCGCCTGCTCAGCAGGCGCCGACAACTCGACGACGCGCCCCATCTGCTGGTCAGCTAGCTCCTCGGTGTCGTCCGCAGCTGGGCTGGCGTACTCCTCCGAGGAGCCGACGTCATCGCCTGCCTGGTTTGCGTCACCACCTTGTTGGTCGTCGCCCGCATTGTCCGCCTGGCGCACAGGCGCGCTCTCCGCGCCATCGTCGTCTTGAGAGTCATGGAGCAGTTGACTCGTGGAGACGACGGGCGTTGCTCCGTGTACAAGCTCCCCCAGAGCCCCATCTCCGTCCATAGGAGCAGAAGGTGGGTCCTCCTGTGAGGGAGGCCCGGTCACGGTGCTTGGGGCAGTAGGGCGTTGGTCCGCCGTCAGCTCGCTCTTAACCTGCGTGGGTGAAACCGCCGACGAAAGGGGGGGATGTGGGGGTGTAGCCGGTCCATGTGGGGGCTGATGGGGTGGCGTCCTGGTGCCCCCTGCACGACGGCACTCTCCTGAAGGACCGGCTACAGCGGCTGCTGGTGGTGGGCCAGCGGTAGCGTTTTGCCGGGCCAGGAGTGCCTCCTCCCTCCGGTGCCGTTGCTCATGGATGTAGAGCCCCTTCTTTGACGTGAAGGAGCTCGAGCAGGTCGGGCACTGGTGCCGGTGAGGGGAGGGAGGGGCAGCAGCTGGCAGGTTCACCAAGCAGCCGTGCGTTGTCGGCCGTTTCCCCCGCGTAGCGCCGCAAATGGTACAGTGGTAGACCGTCCGGGTTATCCGCACGCCATGCTCCCCCTCGAGGTGCCGCTGCAGCGACTGGCGGCGCGACGTCCACACTTCTGGATTGTAGGCGGTCGCGCAGCCCTCCTCGCAGCATAGAAACGTCGCCGGGAGTGGAAAGAAGAGCGTGAGGGTGGTACCCTCACGCTCAGGCTGGCGCTCCTGGACGGGACGGTCGCCATCGTCCTCGCTGTCGTCGGGAGCAGAGTTGCCCCCGGAGGCCATGTTCCAGCGGCCCCGCTAGGCGGGACGGCCAGAAGGTCAGGACGGCCTCATGGGACGCGGCGACCACCGATGGTCAGGGAGAGTCTCCGGGAGCAGCGGCAGGGAGGCCAGCAGGGCGACCACATAGCTGGCGAGGCGTCGGAGCAGCAGGCGGGAGCAGGGGGCAAGCAGGCGGCCCCGGGCGGTAGCGGCGAGAAAGCGCCGCTGGGCAGGCGGCGAGCGGGCAGGCGGCGAGCAGGCAGCGGGCGGGACCAAGCAGCGGAGCGGGCGGCGAGGCCAGCGACGAGCGAGCGAGCGCCGCTGTGCAGGCGGCGAGGAGGAGAGCGGACCCAGGCAGCAGGCGGCGGAGTGAGCGGCGAAACCAGGCGAGCAGGACCGGGCGGTGACGGCAGCGGAACACCAGGCAGGCAGGCAGGCAGCAATCCAGGCAGCAGCAGGCAGCAGACACCCAAGAGCAGTGGTAGCCGTGGATAGGGCTGGGTGAGGGAAGGGAGAAAGACGCCGCTGTAACCGGGCGGGTTCCGGTTGCTTCCACGAAGATCAAAAGTGCAGGGCGGTCAAGCCACACGACTACACTTTGATCTTAGCTAAAAGGCCGAGAAGCGATGTAGATCGACTTTGATCTTAGCCAAAAGGCTATAACATTGATCCCGGTATAGAATTTTATTTTCCGATAAAGGTTAGCCGATCGATAGAACAGTCATCCAGAGGCTTCGACTTGGTACAGCCTACACGAAGGCTTTCCTGTATAGAATAAGGAAAGCTGGCAGTCCTATTTGCTCATGTGGAGAAGCTCAAGAAGACGTGGAGCACATTCTTCTGCATTGTAAAATTCATGACGTACATCGAAAGAACCTGTTTCAAAAACTCAATTCTTTGAATAAGCGACCTCCATCAATTGCAAAAATCTTGGGTCCATGGCCAAAAGAAAAGCTACAAGCCACTGCAGCACGTGCAGTCGTTCACTTTCTGGAGGAATCGGAAACAGCTCAAAAGTACTAAACAAAAAGCAAATGTACCTCACTGTTAACCGCGGTATGTTTCAAAACAGTATTTTCGTGTTTTAATACAATACTTTTTGGAAAGACCTTGCTTAAGCGACAAGATCACCTTATACATTTTATTGAACTTTCACGTCTTGTGTGAACACCTAAATTGGCGTGATTACTTGTGTTTTTACAAACTCAGTGTGGTGTGGACACATTTCTGTGTGGTGTGGACTCTCAGTGTTGAAAAACGTGCACTCATTGTGTGAGTGTTGTGCTATATATGTGTAGCCTTGTGTGTGCTACAAAATGTGCAATGTCGGCTTTTGTGCAAGAAAAGTAGCCAGCGCCACTCATTGGCACAAACCTCTCCTTAAATACATTTAATTGAAAAAAAAAGCCCCTTCGCGGTGGTCTAGTGGCTGAGGTATTCCGCTGTCGACACCAAGGTCGCGGGGTCGAATCCTGGCAGTGGCAACTGCATCATCAATGGAAGCGGAACTGCTGCTCAGGTTTGGGCGCACGTTAAAGTACCTCAGATTGTCGAGATTTCCGGAGTCCTCCAATACGGCATCGCTCTCAAATGAATTGTGGTTTCGGGACGATAAACATCAGGTATTAATCAAATCAATCATTTCTACTAAAAATTCTGCTTCATACTTAGCAGAGTAGTTAACTGAAGTAAAGGTATACATCTAAATGATACATGACAACTATAAAGTACACGGTTTGTTTGAGCAAACAAGAGATGTTAAAAATGTAAAACAGCGCATCACAGAAGCGGTAATGTACAATTAATAAAATGCGCACTTAGTTTCACACTAATCAGACATAAATATTGCACATAGTATAAAGACTATTATGCTTCGATAATAAACGTAACTGCGCTTATTGGAAAGTGAAGTATCTATCTGTATATATCGTGATTAAAATTTAAAAAAAATTAGTTTTATTTACAAAAGTACAAAAAAGGGATTCACAACATTTGGACCAACAATATCTAAAACGTTGACTTGAACCAATAGCTCTTGTGAATCGTACCTACTTCAAAATTCACGACAATCTTGTCTTAGCGTAAATATTGTTAATATGTGCTAACAGTAGTCCCATTCAATTGTTCTAATTGGTGATAAGAGGTGGATAGCAAGCACTGAAGACATGGGGAGGGGGGGGGGTGCTGACACAGGCTTCGGGAGGGGGGGGGGGGGCGATCGCCCTTACCGACCCATCCCCCCCTTTAGTTCCGCCACTGGTAAGGACCTCCGAAGAGAACTCACGCCTCACTTTAAACATAACCATATGCGTGGCAAGTCAGCACTAACAATAAAAAGAACCAGAGGACCTTTTTTTTTTCTTTTGTCAGTGTAGTTAAGGAAAACGGGAAAAAACAGAATACGTTCTGGTGAGAACAACGGCGTGTATTTCTTTGCCAGAATTACGTTTTGCTCAGCTTCACCAACAAGTTTCTGCGTGTAATAAGACGGTGCACGTCACAAATGCTTTGAAGCTCAATATGATTGATAACATATTTAAGCGAAAGATTCGCACACCTCACACATGACGCACGCACCCACGGTGGAGAAATGATATGAGCGTCATATTATCTAGCCAGTGCTATTGTTTATCTTGTGTCTCTATTATATTGTGGGGTCTTTGGTCGATCTAGACAGACAGTGAACATAATCTGGCAGCGTTTACCAGTGGATCATGTATGCCCTCATTAAGCCCTTGTCCTGTAAGAGTAAATCAGTAAAATAGCACAGCCCCTTCGTTGAACAAAACGCACGCAGTTAGTTGGTAAGTAGTGGGCTGCTGAATACTTAATTTCTATCTTCGGTGAAAAAAATAGGCGATTGGTTGATCGATTGCCTACGCGTGGCAGTGAACCCATTCTTTGAGAAGAGATGAATAGGGTGTGTTGTCACTTCCGAACAGGCAGACGTCTGCATTGCTTCTGCGCATGGACATACGGTGCCACCAACCCGTCACTGCAACGTACGGGAATGAGTTCAATGTACCCTATTAATCCATATTTGCGCGCCATGAAACTGATCAGTCAACTCGATACCTTCATTACCGTCCTAAATGAGACATTAATTTCCGCAGCGAATATTCCAGGTAATCCCAGGCTGACAGCATGTAGCTGCCTTGTGTAAGACTCCGGCAGTGAGCTGGGTGCTGCCATCTAGGAGCGACACGGCGCGAGATGTTGTACCGCCGGCTTTCGGTCTTACTGCCGCTATGCGCTTGCTTTCCCTTTATGCGATTCGCTGTCTCAGTTGTGTGCAGTGCAGTGATGCTATACAGAGTCGCAACTCTTTTATCACGGTTATAGGATGGTACTCTGGCCTCAAAGACAAACAAAATGAACATTGTCCTGGAACTCTTCTGATTCGTCCATAACTCCTTGAGCATATCGGAACCTCCCACACGATCGGAGTATGCAGATTATTGTGAGTTACACTAAAAAGTTAGCTCTGTTCCGCTCAAGGGTGCCGAGTCCGATATTTCACGTCTCTTCTGTAGCACTGAACGCTAATCGTGGGCTCTGGTGAGTCTTCGTGTCGGTTTGGGAGGCTTCAAAGGTTGCGCTGGGAAAGGTAGGATAAGATGACTGATTTGTCTACATTGTTTTGCGAGCTAAGCTCTTTGCCTAGCGTATGACACTGTTTACGCCTAACCCTGCTTCTTTTGGTGTCTGTGTCTATCACTTCCTGATCGTCTACTTTCCTATAATGCACTGAAAATAGGCGAGAGTACTACCGGGGAGGTCACCTTGAATTCGTCCAATAATTTAGACGCTTTTTCATTGAAAATATATTTAGGAGGCACTCGCACTTTTGCAAAGCACCGGCTACTCATTTTCACTGATGAGAAAAGCACAGCAACAAAAAAATTCATAAAAGAATTTAGAGTTGTCCTCACGCCAATGGAAGTTAAGGTTGAAGCTCTTTTTTTAATACATAACAGCAAGATAGGCATAAAAAAGCTTATTTACTTCTGACATCTTTATCTTCTAAACGTATCAATCACGAACTCAAGGTCTATACCGGTCAACAAGGTGCAAGTGCGCAAATTATTTTCTTCCGAATAGCGTAGAAGAATGAAAAAAGTTTTCTGAAAAACGAGTATGTCT
This sequence comes from Rhipicephalus annulatus, assembly GCA_013436015.1. Classification (NCBI taxonomy): domain Eukaryota; kingdom Metazoa; phylum Arthropoda; class Arachnida; order Ixodida; family Ixodidae; genus Rhipicephalus; species Rhipicephalus annulatus. The sequence continues at coordinate 97,404 of WOVY01016131.1, forward strand.
TGCAGCTGGAGACTTTTTTTTTCAGTTATAAAACTCCTCCCCCCCCCACTCCTGTTTTGATGACCCAGTGCAATGTGAGGTAATTCTCAAATAAAGAAGGGAAAAATGAAGAAAGAACAGATTGGCATAATTATAACATGAAAAAAAAACCACATTACTGAGACACGTCACTTAACAAATACACATAACATGAAGAAAAGGGTGCTTAAAGGGGCCCTGAAACACCGCAAAAAGTTAAAGAATCTGTTTAGTACGAGTGGAGTTAGATTTGTCACATGCTGCATTGCATTCTCTCTTCTCACGTCCCGACGAAAGCGCTGGAAGCTAAGCAGGGAGGGATGGCAGGGGCAAGGAAAATGTCACCCGAGCCTCGTGACCTTGAGCACTCTTTCTTCGAATGCGCTGCTTTTTCGATGTGATCGTGCACGTCGTGGACAAGCCGCGGCCTCCCGCGGCGATCTATGTAATGACTGAGCGCGCCATGTTTAAATCGGCCAAGGGCTGATTGATAGATAAAAGCAATTTTTAGCTGACTTTCGTAATTTAGTGTGAATTCCAGGCCTCGTAATGCGCTACATTTGGCACGCGTCTCTACTACCGATCTCGCGTTTCTACTACCGAGCCTCTACTACCGATCGGCAGCGTTTTCTGATCATGCTCAAAAAGTATTGTAGGGTCCCTTTAAAGGGACACGAAATAAAAATAATCACTTGATTTGGATTGGCAAACGGCACTCTGAGAACTATTATGTCTGAAGTTTTACTATAGTATAAGTTCAATATTAGCGGAGAAAATCAGGGTTGAGGTTTCATTTTTAAATTTCACATCAAAAGCTCCGTGCGTAACCACAAACTTTCCAAATGTATTTTGGTAATTTTATATGAAATTTCCCGATAAAACGTTACGATGGAATTCTCCGCAACCTCGTATTCTAGGTTTTTGCCACCCACAGATGACAATGCACTTCATCTTTATCAGTTAGAACCTACGTAGGACCTGATAGAGGCTTTCAGTATTTGTGACATCATGATGTTTGGAGCTCGAATATCAAGGTGGTGCCTCCACCCTCATTTTTTTTGCGCTGTTCCTAGCTTACCAAGCGTCCCATCACGGTAAGAATGGTGTTTTCGTGATTGTGATATTCCACCCAAATATTCGTATGGGTGCTGGTGTTTCACCGAAAATAAATAACGAAAATATGTCTTTTTTTCTGAAATAGACTTTCAGCAAGTGCCCTCCCTTCAAAAAATATTCCTGGAATACGGTCCGGGGGTAGCCTTATAACGCCGTTCGGGTCGCCTTTGTGAAATGCAAGTTGGAAGCTCGGCGTTCTTGCGTCTCGAGGCCTCTAAACGTTTGACTCCAGCTATGCATTCCGTCTATATTGTTCGTGTGGTTTACTTCGAACCCTATAGTTGAGGCCATAACAGTGCGTCCGACCTATTGTCGTTATAGGCTGCGCTAAAATGAGTCTATGCAAGCTGTTAGAACTGGTGTTTACGAGCCTGCGTTTCCTTTTTAGTTTTCACTTCTAGCCCTGAAGACTCTCGGTATTAGATTTCTAGAATAACTTCGTGAGCTCATATTATTGATTATTGAATAGCCCCAGGTGGTCGAAATTTCTTGAGTCCTCCACTGCGGTGTCCTTCATAGTCTTATTGTGTGTGTTGTTGTTGTTGTTGTTGTTGTTGTTGTTGTTGTTGTTGTTGTTGTTGTTGTTGTTGTCGTTGTCGTTGTCGTTGTCGTTGTCATCGTCGTCGTCGTCGTTGCCGCCGCCTCCAACTTGAATACACAAATACGTCAGAAACCCAAGAGTTTTACGGTCTGACTACATTCTGTAAATGATGGAATCGTTTTCTTCATTTATTCAGGGCAGTTCGTTCAAAGATGACCAATGTCATTAGCCTATACAGTGCACTTAATTTTCATTTCAAATTACTCACTATTGGATGAGTTTGGGCCAGCTGGTGGTTTATGCTCTAATTATAAAAGCAGCGCAAAAAAAAAAACTGAAAGGCTAGAGAAGACCTGTGTCGTCTCTTCCTTGGTTCTTTTCTTTTTCGCACTGTTTTTACATCCCGAGTCACACTACCTAGTTCCCGTTTTTTTTTCATTAACAGCTTTTTCATTAATCTACTCTTAGTTGATGCCTCCAGTTACCCTTATGATCTTTTTTTTAATTTACAAAGAAATCCTTGTAAGTTGTCATATGCACTTTTCTTATGATAATTACTTTTTAGTATTTCGATTTGTTACTCTTTTATTATCTTATATTTTCATCTTATTTCTCTGTTCACGGTATATACAGTAAGGTAATTTTTTATTAATTCAAGGGGAATGATCTACGTCTACTAAAGTATATATTCATTTAGCATGCATTTTATTTGCAACTCGAACTCTGATTTCTTCAATATTTCATAGGGTGTAGTCTATATTTCATCATAGACTACGTTATCTATAGAATACAAATGGTAGGGACCCGTGTATTGTGTGATGTCAATGCACATTTAGACCATCTGGTGTTCCGTAGCACTCCTCTATGACGTCCCTTGCAATCATATCTTGGTTTTGGGAGGTGAAACCTCGCATGTTCTCATTGTCATTCTAGATTTGCTAATATTGCATCTATAACCAAGCTTCTATTTCTTTTATAAGCGTCAACATTTGCTCCTCCCCTTTTCAAACACGTTTTGTTTCCTAAGGCTATGTTAAACAAGTGAATAAGCGATTGCAAAGTGGGTACTTTCAATTTGTGTCATTATTGCGTGCCCCTGACAATCGAGGAAGCCGGTCGGCTCAATCATCTCGAGTACGCCCTACGCATACAAGGCAAATACGCCTAATGTAATGACTACGTGAACATCACTCATTAATGCACGTCAGATCACATGGATGGCAAGCCTGCATTGTCAGTCATTTCGGCCACGCCTTCGAATTACCGGGTCGATCAGTAATTACATTTGCCGCCACAGTGGCAGGCAACATGGGGCCCGAACTTGCTTTTACCATTGTATACCTCCGCTGCAGGTCGGAGATGCCTTCCTGTAGCCGTCAGTTCTTTCTGTTCCATCAACGATTGCCTTTACTACCTAATTACGCCTGTGAGTACCGACTTCGCCTGCATTCCCTAATGCTACAGTAGTGTTCGTGGAGTATCTTTCCGGTACAACACACGCGGAAGAACATGCCAGTTTTTTTTTTTCCTAGATGCGAAATATTCCGGCTTTGACTTCCGCATCCGTTCGTAGACGGCCTGAAACTTTTCTAGAGCGGCCATGGCTGAAGAACACCCAAGACTGTACTTTGAACCTCAGTACTTGAGGAAAGTAATTTGTTTTTCTTTTCTTTTTTGATTCCCGTTCAGTTCACATTTGTGCGCTTCATTAATATATTCCCAGATGCATTGCTTCTGTTTCTTGTCGTTTGGTCTTTGCCTCCGGTGCGGAAATTTCGTATCCATCATGCTAACAGATAGCTTGAATGCGCCGTCGTGAGAGCAGCTTTTGAACGCAGTGGCACTCATGATGGCGGATTTGATGAGCAATGCGGTGATGATATGTGCTGAAAACGTGCCGGTAACAGGCAGACAACTACGCCTACAATAAGTGAATTTTTTCGTCTTTTTTCGCGGAGTCGCTAATGAAATTTTCATTGCTTATCGCGTTTTGGGGGCCTATTTGCATTTTCCAGCGAATATATATAGCAATATCAACGTATACTAATATCACGTTTGTCGATTACCCTGAAACGTTGAGCATTGAATTCAAACATGAGGTTAGGTAATGAACAAGTAACATTAATAAGGCACTGGCAAACATGCATTCACCCTAAATGAAGACTACTCTGGAGCCAATGTTAGAAAGCATATATAAACCTTCGTTCATAGCTATACACATTTTCGTTCTACAAGATAAGCAGAGTCATTCTTTCATGTCCCCTTTGTACCTGGGAGGCATTTTTTCATTAGAAGACCATTATAAGAATGGCAGCATTTGTTCAATTCTAGAATTTTTCGCACTTCGCCGCAAACGTTGAGCTGCATTTTAGGGCTTTTTTTGGTGATTATTTGCTTGTTATCTTGACATCCGGTAACCATGCGGGAACGTCCGTGTGTGGCTACGGAAACGACCAGCATGTCAGGCTTTTGTGGCGTTAATGTGACATCCCATATTTTACATCGCCCTATTCCGGCGCCCCACCACTGTGGTTTCACGGACGTCTAGCTGAAACCTTCTATAAACAATGTTCAGTGTCCAATCGATTTTAAAACACTTGCTAAGATGTGCTTTTGTCTAAGCGTTTCCACGCAGACAGCTTGGGAATGATATAAGGAAGTACCAGCTGCCATTAACCTAACTTCCAGATCTTGCCTGTGGATTTATTTCTCGCTCTACTTGAAGCCCCCGAAAGACTATTCTGGGGCACCTATGAATCAGGGGCGTAGTCAGACATATTTAAGAGGGTAGTGGAGGGAGGTTGTTGAATTTTCATGCACGTGCATGTGTGTTTGTAGTGTGCGTGTTACCCATACAGGTGCAGAATTCGGAAACGAGGACACCTTGAAGCCCCCGCCCTCCCATGGGATGTGTACCATAAAATAATACAGATCACTCAAACAAGGATCCAACAAAGCTGGTTTTGAGTATGCAATAGCACTTTCTTGTTTTTATTGCGCTACAAACGAAAGCTTTTTTGCTCAGTGGAAACCCGTCATAAACTCCTTGCGTGTTTACATGCCAGCCTTCTGCTAACATCGAGAAATTTTACGATAACCACCAACGCGTGAAAGGCTTGGCTGGTTGGTCCATACTTACATGCAATGGTGGTGCATGTAAACTAAGAGCGAACGTTATCTGCTGAACGCAAGCAGCTGATACTGATAAAGACCTCGTATCCATGCACCAGCACCCTATATAACGCACTTCTTTATTGCGTAGCTGGCTTCACGAGGTTTCGGCCTGAGTTTCACGCTGCGATAAGCAGAACTCGGTATCTCGTGACTCATACTCAAGATGGCCGCGCATTTATACGCAAAGCTTCGTAGTCATGGTAACTGACCACGAGTTTTTTTTGTTTGTTTGTTTTTGTTTGTTAGCAAGTATGAACTCTGAGAACTCGTTCGCGGTACGGTCAAGTCGTTCGTCCCCGGTTGAAGGAGGTCCGTGAATAACCGAATTTCTAGGAGTTAGGGTGCAGTTTCGTAGATAAAAGTGGGTGTGTAACGCGATAGCGTTAGAGAGCTTGTGTCGCAGAAATTCTGCCGTCGGCGTCAGTGCCGTTGGTTGTGAGCGAAAAATCGTCCACGAGCGAAAAACTTAGAAAAGGAAGTAAAATGAAGAGTAAACTTTTTGGTCTCATTGAGGATTGAAGCCAGGCCGTTCGCGTGGCAAGCAGGTGACTCAACACAAAGCCACGATGTTACTTGCAGCGGCTTCAGAAGAAAACACTCTATAAATGTCACGTAGTGGAACGCTTTTTGTTCGACAGGTGTCACGAAGAAAACGAGCCCATTCGACGATTTGTAGGCGAATTTAGGAGGCCATCAAACTACGTCGAAAAAGACCGGAATGGTGCGGACATTGCCGCTAAAGACTCGCAAAAACTTTCCAACAGCTCTAAAAAATAGACCACTATATCCATCTAGCGGAACACATACGACTTTCCAGAGGCGTTGATCAAGCAAACAGCAAACGCTAGATAATGTGCTGCAATCTGTGAAGCATTGTGAGACTCTTTATAGCCTCCGAGATGGCGAGTCATCTCTGTGTGCGTGTGTCTGTGTGCCATCTGTGAGACATTGTGAAAAACGTGTCTCGACTACAGCACAGCGCGTTCTAGCAGAGCACCGTTTTAGCAGAGAGAAGTGGCCACACTGCGCAGTCGCTGCATTACTATAAATACGTCGTGCTTGCGCGACGTATTTTTAGTAATGCAGTGTGTGTGTGTGTGTGTGTGTGTGTGTGTGTGTGTGTGTGTGTGTGTGTGTGTGTGTGTGTGTGTGTGTGTGTGTGTGTGTGTGTGTGTGTGGTGTGTGTGTGTGTGTGTGTGTGTGTGTGTGTGTTGTGTGTGTGTGTGTGTGTGTGTGTGTGTGTGTGTGTGTGTGTGTGTGTGTGTGTGTGTGTGTGTGTGTGTGTGTGTGTGTGTTGGTGCGTGCGTGCGTGCGTGCGTTTAACAAAACATAAGTATGCACCTAGCGGTTGAAGGGCGCACTATAGGGGCCGGGTTTCGCTGTGGCGTTCAACTCTTAAAAGCAAAGCTTAAAGGTCCCCCAAGTTTTTGGTGAGCACTGAAGGTGCATACTTAATATTTTTTATTATGTATTGTTAGCACGATTTGTGGATACCTTTCCTCAATTGGCTCCGAGTAATGCCTAGTGAATGCCGTGAACCGTGCACGTCATCGTGAATCAGTGGTACTGAGCTCAAAAGGTTCTTCCAGATAAATCCGGCAAAAATAAACACACAGAACTAGTGATAGCGACACTCACTGTCCTTTTCGTTCACTTTTTTTCTTCACATTTAAACGACAATTATGTATAATATCTCCTGTACTTTCTTAATATTGGTAACATATACTAATGCCTGTCATTCAGTACAATGGAACACTGCAGTGTTTTTTCTTATTGTCCTGTCCTTCTCTCACCTGGTCTTTCGAGCGCCAATTCCCCTTCCCGTGTAGGATAGCGAACAGGATGCAAGCCAGGTTGACCTTCCCGTCTTTCCCACCTTTTCTCCTTCCTTCCTTCCTTCCTTCCTTCCCTCCTTCCTTCCTTTCATTTTCTGTTAACTTTTATTATTTTGTGCCGAGCAAAACTAATACCTTATCTCGTACAGCGTCAACTTTCTCGCATACCTACTCAAGTATTTGCTGCTATCTCTTTGTGTCTTGTTTAGTAAGTTTTGTTTGTTTTTAACGGTTTATATATATATATATGTATAATATATGGGGGGGGGGTTAACATCCCAAAACCATATGAATATGAGAAACGATATAGTGGAGGGCTCCGGAAATTTGACCTTCTTCTGTTCTTTAACGTGCACCTAAATCAGAGCACACGAGCCTACAGCATTTTAGCCTCCACCGAAATTGCAACAGCCGCAGCCGGGATTCGATCTAGCGACTTGGGGGTCAGCAGCCGAGTACCTTAGCCAATAGACCACCGCGGCGGGGCACAAACACACGATCAAAGGCATTGTTCGCCCTCAAAACAAAAAAAGAGGAACGTTGGCCCGGGGACTTGTCAAAAGTATGAAACCTTTTGTTGCTGTCTCACAAAAGCACGGGAATTCGACAGGTGCCTCGTACAAGAAACAGGGCGTCGTAACTCTATAGGCGTTTGCGCTCGGCGAGTACGGTATACACAAAATACGTGGCGCGGCTCTATCAACGTGATTGAGTGGGGTCTTCAGAAAAGGGAGCCTTGAATATGGAAGCCTGGGGGTTCATTACAAGCACATTGTGAGGTCGATACCCTATAAAAGGCATGGTATAACGGGCAAGTGCAAGACATTTTCTTCTTTCAGCTTCTCGCGTAAACTCCAGCCGGTCGAACAAAAACAACCTCCAAATGGGCGGTTTAAATAGTTCCAAAGCAACACAAGGACTGTTATAAACGCAGTGTTGTGAAGAGAAATTTCTGAATAATAATATCGGCACATGCCTAAACCCGATTTGATATTGTTACGTGAACGTACACGCGATACTAGGCGTTTCAAGATATATTTACACCACGCCAACGTGCAAGCCAAGATGGAGAACAAGAGCTGAAGATGATGATGATGATCCTTCTTACCGTGGCGCATACCCACAAAGGGGGCCCTACACCAAAATCATGTCGTCTTCCTCCGCGCCTATCTAACCGCTTTTGTGGGACAAGATCCACCTACATTGCACAGTGCAAGAGCAGCCTGTACCCTTTCAGCTCCATTGACACGTGACCGCTATGGCCGGTATCGAACCACGACATTCGGGGCAGCAGCCAAGCCCTCTGACGGGGACCACGGCACTGCTGCACCACGGCGAATGCATGATCCATGTGCTAACCTCGTTACACCTAGCGAGGTTCAAGATCAGCAAGCTGGTTATGCGGGATTGACTTGAATAATAATTGTAATTAGTTATGCAACATTAACTTTAAGAAAAGATTTCACTACTAAAGTAGTACGCTGTTCAATTCGATAAAGGCAGTAGTAATCACCGGTAATTATATTTTGTGGGTAGAATTTTGTGGGTAGAATGACCTTTATGACTGGGGTGTCGGGCCGAGAAGACCGGTCGTGTTGTAACGTTCCCTACTCGCACATCGTTCGACGTTTTTGGGTTAGGTTTGTTTTGGTTACTGTCCATATGTTCCCCGAGAGAGTTAATTTAGAGTTCATGTGCACTTTCAAGAACCGAAGTGTGATTCAATCAACTCATCCTTTCGCCACGCAAATGCACCATACTTATACGATTATTTTACGTACTATTACGGCTCATTTCTTGCAGGCACTTCCACTCCAACATGGTAAGTTATCCCATCTGTTTTCGTTTCTACTAATGGTTCGTCTTGCCGCACAGCAACACCATTCTAAAGATGATTGCATGAGCTCACTGCGTCTTTGTGTCTTGTCCCTCGCCCGTGTCAAGCTACCCGTTTCACAAGAGCCGCCTTTAAAGCCAAAAGGCTTGATGCAATACAGTGCCAGTACAGCATCGTACCTTCAAAGGGAAGTAAGGTCCTGCTCACGGGCGCATTGCCACTATGCACTTTGTGACTTCGTTTTTTCTTCGTTTTTCTATCGGAAAAAAGGGGAGATTGGCGGGTCCGCTTCACATCTTTGCTAGGCTTCTCATTAAATACTTTCTTATTAAGACTTCTACCTAACATCGCCATGCACCAGTTGTTCGCTTGAGACAATAAAGCTCAACATGACTCTTCTAAAGTGCGTCCCTCTCTCGTTCAGCGTTCTAGCAGTCGGGAAAGTTCAGTGGGCTCGACTAGGGATGTATGCTCGACAAGCACTTTACTGCACGCTAGCTGATTGGTCCGTATACTGACATTGCCAATCTACGGTGCGACACAATCGCCCGATGGTGTTTGGTTGTTCGCGTGGCGGCACCACTGCGGATGTTTCACCACGTACGTTTCACAGATCTAACCCCCGATACGTTGCATTCCGCATATGCTTCACGAAGCATGTAGATATCCGACAAAAAGAGTTTTCACTGCTTTCTTCTTCACTGTCTAGACAGACGCCCCCATCCATGTACGGTTCGAATAACCTTTCCCAGCGTAGCATCGTCCCGGAACTTGGTTGTGCAATGCCCCCTCGTCTTATGGTGAGACGCACGTAAACTATATACGTCGCCAATCTGTGGGATCGCCACTTGAGAAGTGGTTTAACATCCGTTTCGAAACCTACAGTATCTGCACCGGAGTCGTTTCCGCCCACCTAACTTAATTGGTGCCCGGAGAAGAGAGAAATATTAGGCATAGGAACACTGAAGAGCGAGGCCAACCAGTAGTACACTTTACCAGAAGACTTATTCGGTTTGCTACCCTGCGTGACAATCGCGGGAGCTAGGGACTGAGACGGCAAGTCAGAAATACAAGAATACGGAACATTTTAAAAAATGTTGTTCGATGCGACCTAGCTAAGCTTGCCGAGCGATAGCAGCAAGAAACTACTGTGGAAATCAGGCCGATTCTATAAAGAATAAAAAAGAAAAGAATATGACTTGCTGAGAACTATAATAGGTCTCAATTGGTCAGAGTTGGAGTCCGTGACCCATTTTTATATTGGTTGGAGCTAGCTGGTCCGAAGGCCTAATTGGACTGCTAACTTGGAGGCTCTAGTGCAGTTGATTCTCCAACGCACTTAAAAAAATGTCAGTGAGTTCAACTGAACTAAAACCAGTTGAAGCTTGCTCGCTCTTCAGTGAAATAAGCGTCCGCAGCGTTCATCTTCTGGGGGAGGGGGGAAATCGAAGGTTTGTCGCAGCGTCCCCCTAATGTCAATGCGTTTAGCTGGCTGTGCCCCCACTTCCCCCATCTTGTTCCTTACGTCACACTTCCCTCCCCGTCCGCATGATTGGCCGCCCTGAGGGAGCACTAGATGGCGCAGATGATTGCATGCCGGCAGTTGGGGCCTACCCATATTGGAACATTGCTTCAATTCGAAATGTTCCCCATTGCAGGGTAGCAAACCGGATGTGCGTCTGGTTAACCTCCCTGCCTTTCCTTGCATCTTTATCTCTCTCTCTCTCTCTCTCTCAAAATGTTCAAACATTGTTGTAAAATTGAGTCCAATTAGTTCTAGGCATTCACAGTTGACACTTTTAGATTGCACCAACCTGACGTTGTTATTCATCGAGTGAGTGTTCTATTGGACAGCCTCGCTACCTGCATGTGGCTAATTGGTATTAGTTACATTTATTATGCAGCTGAGACATATGTACGAGGTTTCAGGTTGGTTGAATGAATTATTGAGTACTACAAAGGAAAAAAAAATTATGGGAACTAACAGACAATGATCCCATGGGAAGTACACAGGATGCATTAATGGTAAATATAACGTAAAAGGCACGCACTTTCTCGCATCCTGCGCTTCATGTCTAGTTCCCGCCTTTGACCACCGCTAGTTCATGTCACTGTGGCACAACCCTGTGAACCTTGCTAAAACCAAGGAGGTTACGCCCAGCGAGTTAATCGTGGCAACCCTTTCTGGTCAGATAGTGCTCAATGTGCGTCCTTCTGATACTAGTTTGATACTAGTTTTTATTTTAGTAAGCATCAAATTCAAGGCAAATTTTATAGTAGATTAAGTCACCGATACTCTCCTTTCTGTTGGTTATTTTATCAAAAACAACTACATTTTTATTTATGCTGAGCTTGCGCGAGTTCCCTCCTCAATTCAAAAGAGTGCGCACTTGCCGCTCCTCTAATCCGGCCGTGGAGGTGGCTGCTTACTACTGCGACACACTACTACTACTACATATATCGCGAACGCGCGACCTCTAAAAAAAAAGGAACGAGCTCTTGAATTTTCACTTCTTTCCTTCATTCATAGCGAGGGTGTCGTCGTGGCAGACTCGATGTTTTCAGGTAGTGTGCGAAAGATTTGTGAGCTGCCCCGTGTCAACGTAATTTTAGTACATAAATAAATGGAACATCGATCTTCAACCTCTACACGTGAATGTCACTGCATGCACGCTATAAAGCCACCAGGCACACCTTATTGAAATGATCATAACTGTTATTTCAGTTGGGCCGCATAAGGACGGAACGTTCTGCGTGAACGAATCGTAAAAATCTTCACTAAACACTTCTTCAGTACAACATCATAAAGCAGGGGCGCCAAAATGAAGCCAGCGATGAGCATTTTTGCTTGAGATATTATATTATAACTTTTTATGTATTTATGAACTTGTTTAAATATTTTTTTTTAATTTATTAACTTGTATTTCAGCAGATTCAGTGCCATGCAGTGACTTTCATATGTAAACACAGTTTGTATGTTACGGCTGATTTTTCCAACGCTGCATTATTTCGTGTTTTGTTGTGGACATCAGCGACAAATCCTACTATAACTTCTACACCTGTACTCGCAATCGCAAAAGCGCTAACGTGAAACTGTGAACGCCACAAAAGCGTAATCAAAACCGAAACCAGTATGCACAGTACTGCTCCGCCACGCCCTACTTTTTACTCGCGGAAGCTGACACGCACACAACAGCAAAGCGTCACTGCGTGCGCCGGTTTGTCGTCATCACGTGACTGGTCATGGCAGCTTGAGGCTGTGCAGCCTCCGTTGCTCCTCCGTAAATTCCCTCGCCTCCGCCTTCTAAACACAAAGGGGAGATCCAAAATTTCGCCGACCATGATCGCAGCATCCGCGACCTCCAAGTGGACGCTATCTGCCACAACTGTTATATCAGCACTAGTCATTTTCTACGCCATATACTACAAGCGACAAGCCGACGATGATCTACGCCAGCGCCTGCAGCTGATACTGGACGGACTGCTCAAAGCCGAGAGCCAGGTGTCCGTGGCTCCCAAGACTCGCATCGCGATCGGTTTCGGATCCTGCCAAGACCTGATCATCCAGAGTTCAGAACTGTTCGCACACATTGAGCCTCCTGACGATCCCGAACACATCGATGTCATCCACAGCGAGAGAGACCTTCAGCGCGTCTTCGCCTACTACTTCCGGCATGGGGCAGCGGCCGAGTAAGTTACTCAAACATTTTTGTTACCTATTAGAAAGCAACAACCTTCTCGTTACCTATTATAAGGCCTTTTGGTGCCTGGCTAGTTGATTCATGGTTCGTACAGCGCACACATTCGGAGAGAAAAGTTAGATGCCGGTGAAGTTCTAGACTTGCAGGCTTTCTGTTTAGGACAGTCCTTGGCCTGTTTATCCGAAGAACACCATCAAAGATCAGGTTTGACGCAAAAGAATACGAAGAATATGTTTATACTGGGCGTATTTGAGCGTATTACGACTCGTTCAAACCGTTTTTTTCCTGTCTCAGCGCAAAATGTCTACGCTTCGTGAACCGATTGCATGCGTGGCGTTTATTAAAGACAAATCGGTTTTATTGATCTTGCTTAGCGTTTTTTTTTTTTCCTTTCTGTGCCTGGAGTAAGCGCACAGGTGACGATATTTAACGACCTTTGTTTTTTTCCGGTCGATGAAATGTCGGCGGATTTTTAGCGCTGACTGCGGGCTTTTTTTTTTCCTTTTTTATTTTTGGCTCGCTTACCGCTAGCTCTTTCGGTCAGTCACCTTTATTTTTATTTTTCACAGTATGATGTTGCCTTTCGAGTGTTCTAGGCAACTTCGATGGCACCAGTGTTATTTTTAATGGCTCTTGTGAGACTTCAATATTCGCCAAGATTTCGAAAACGCAGACGCGATATTTACAGTTCCGCTATCGTCAGGCTCGACTGTCAGTCACCCCGCGTCTATTGTATGTGTAGAATAATTTCGTTGACCTTTTATTCTGCGAAAACGGCCACGGACTCTTCGTTTTAGATTACCTGCACGTGCAGTCTGTTGTCAAATCTGAATGAAACGGGGGTGTGTCAAAACACCCATCTTTCATTCGGCAAGGTTATGTACGGGGGTCCATTGTCTTTTAATCGTTATCCGTGCGAGCTGCCCGGGTTGATAACTTTCTGGCCGCCGTTTCGCTTCTGGCGCAATTCCAGCTAGGTGGACGCAGAGATTGTGTTATCGGGGCTTGGCACGTTTGGGGGCACCGAGTGCGTCAGGTGGTTCGAGTGGCTGTTGAGGTTATCAGCTTGTTGATTTAGGTCCAAAGGGTACACTTGTACTGCTGAGTGGTCAAGCTAACAACGGTGTCATCTCCTCCTCCTCACCGCCAAGCAACTGTTTCCAGGTTTACTGTGTGACTGCATCATTTTCTCGGATAATGCAGTCATTTTTGTCGCACTCATGGACGTGTTACACCTGGTTGGTATCCTCAAGGCCCTTGTCTAGACAAGGGCTCAGCGAGGCGTCCCAACATTTTAAAAGAACCATACCATGCGTTTGTTGCATGATGGCCTAAGTTGGCTATGCACCATAAAAACCAAATCAAACCAAACCATTTCAGCTGCTCTGTCGGCCTGTGAAAAACACCTGCACTCCAGTATTGTAATTTGTGCATTTGCACAAATTACATCAGTCATGCTGTATCATCATCATCATCAGTCATGCTTTGAGCATCAGTCATGCTGATGCTCAAAGTCATCATCTGGTGATGTCACCATGACATCGCTGGTCACTAAGTTTGTGAGATCATCGTGGCATTACTGTGATATCACACGATGTCATCAGGGGGCTTCATTGTTTATTCAGAAGTGGGCCCACATCTGGACGCAATGCGACTGCAAAGCAGCATAACTTGCATAAAGCTTCCAATGCCTGTGATTCTAGTATCATTACTAGACAGCAACGGGAGCTAAAAGATCAGGGGGGGGGGGGGACACCGATCAACACATTCGACTCAAAAAAGGACAAAGAATATGGCTTTCGGCTTTCAGTTATGTTAGACAAGTGCATAAAAATGAAGTGACTTATATTGGGGTCTAATGTCAAACAAGAATTATACAAAAAAGCTCGTTAATATACATTTCACACACTGAAAAAAATGTCCAAGTAAACCGAATGCCAATATAGTGAATGAACAACAAAAAAGCTCGTTAATATACATTTCACAGACTGAAAAAAATGTCCAAGTGAACCGAATGCCAATATCTTGAATGAACAGGAAAAACAACATTAGGATCAAGTTTGAGAATCCTACTTTTATTTGCTCCTGTGGTGGCATGCAAACACAGTCACAATGAAAAAAAAGAGAGGGAGCTCCGCTTGGAAGGACTTTGTACATATGACGACACAAGGGAAAATGGCGCTGAAAGCGTAGTGGTGTGAAGAAGGCACCGACGTTCGGTGATGTTGTGATCGCCTTTCTGGTTGATGACGATGCCGATGCCACTAATGTTTCAGTTTCACTCCAGTAGTGCCAGTGCGGCTTTACCACACTTTCGGGTAGCTGTAGCCGTCAGCATTTGTCCGAACGAAGTGGTGCGGAGCTGAATTTTGACGAACTAACGAAGGTTTGTTCCCATAGATTAACATGCACTTTGGCCGTGACCAATAGAGCCATCCGAATTTCGGAATTAACAGGTGTCCAATTAATGTGCTTATACTGCCATTGCTCAATGCAGGCGCTTTGTTTCCAATGCCACACTATTCGCCGAGCTCGTCAAGGCGGCGAAGAGCGCCGACAGCGCAGAGTTTCACATCGGAGGCAACGCACCGCTGATGGCGAGGCGGTTCGCCTACGAAGGCTGCGAGGTGCTGCTTGGTGCCCACATGTCGCCCAAGTTGCGTGCCGAGCTGCCCGAGGGCATCGTCGTGGCGGGGCCAGAAGTCACCGATGACGAGGTGCACCTGCTGCTCGAGTATCCCGCCGGCGAACGGTGGGGTCATCTTCACTCACCACGTGCCAACAGGTTAGCAAAGACCATTTTTATATTATCAGTTTGATACGGTAGTGCAGTTTAAAGTATCTAACGAAAGTGGTGATCAAATAGTTGTGTGATAGTCTATTATCTTTTAGGTAGAGGCTCATTAGTAGTACATAACTGAATTTTGTCACGTGCTCTGAAATGCACACAAGAATGATGCTGTTCCTTTCCGCTTGTGCTTCTTCCTGTATCATTCTCGTATGTGTCACTGTAGCGTTGTGGGATTTTCGAACTAAGGAATCCTAGTTCTGTATTCTGTATATGTTGTCGCAAGAAACGCATAAATTTAGGTGGTCAATGATTCGGCCAAATATATTTTGTTATTTTTGATAGATACATTAACATAGTAGGTTTTTCAAAACCTTTTCAATGATTGTGGCAGGGATATTAATAATTTTTATGAATTGCACAAAGCACCATGAATGTAAAAGGAGCAATGTGAATTTGCACAAAACATTTCACAGATTTGTAATGAAGCTATTCATTGCTCCTTTTACTAGTTGCATCGACGAATGTTCACTGGTATCTTGTACAAATGATGCGAATTATGTCATGCTACAAGTTGTTTGTTCCGTAGTTTCGTGTATGTATAAAAAGGTTAACAAAATGCGTAGTTAGTCCTTATAAAAAATCTGTATACTGTGCAGGTAGGATGTATTCTGATAAATATATGGGTAGTTGATTCATCAGCGATTTGGAGGAGCATAGAACAACAGTAGATGAAATACTGCAGTGTACAAGCTACCTTCTTTAAGCTTATCAATGTTTCGTTGTTCAGCATGCACCCAGCATACCCAAATCTTGATGGGCAGTTGATCGTTGCCATTATTACTGGTTCCTCTTGTAGGACAAAGCCCCAAAGGTTAGCAAAAGCCTCTGCGTTCTTCCATGGTGCATTTTTTTTTTTGCACTTTCAGAAGCTATGGATCAGTACCGACTAACCTCACATTAGTGTTTGCAAAGTTGAAAAAGAAGTTTCAAATGAAGCCTAATACAGTCCAATGTGTGATTGAGTGATAAATGAGAGCGAGTGAAGTGGGGCTTGAACGTAATAGCGAATGGGAACAGCACTTGATAGGTAGAAACCAAGAACAGCTTTTGGCTGTTGATGCTCTCTGTAGCCTAATGGTGTCAGAAAAATAGTGTGACATTTGCTGAAGGAATTTTACTGAAGGCTTCGCACAAGGTATAGTACTTAGAAAAGCACTTCAAGCACTTATCATTTTCATTGGCAGTTGGAGAGAAAATGTTAGTTGTTTTGTCTTCCTTATCAGATTGTTCGCAAGCTCTGACCGAGAAACGGTGCAATGTACCCATACCATTGTCAGCAAAGAACTGGCAGTACTCCACTTTGCCTTTAGCTAGAGATAAAAGGGAGCAGGTGTGGCTTACTTTGCTTGCAGAGCGCAAATACGAGAAGCGTATTCAGATTGAAGCCAATGGACTTGTTGCCATGTGATCGACTGGTTGCGGCGCTTTCACGATTGGAAGTGTACTCCAATGCATGCAGAATGCATAGCATTTTTCAGTCACATGAAAAAAGTTTACCAGGGACACAGCAGTGGCGGTCTGAGCTAGTTTGGTATTTACCCTTAGCTGGCTGCAAACAGTGCACTAAAATAATGCAGCGAAAAAGTGAGCGCATTGGCAAGGAGAAAAATTGTTGGTATAGAGACGATGCTTGGGGCGTGTTCCTTTTCAAGCACTGTGTTAATTTTCACCTACTGTCTACCGTCTCTGGTGAATAAAAATGGCAAATAAAACTATTTCATATTGAATTGAAGTGACACTAAAGAGGAATAACAATTCAGGTCAGTGGGTTATTGTTTGAGAACATCATTGAATTTTGAGGTAGCCATCCTATATAGTGATTTTTTTCGTATCTTCAGTTATCTGTTGTAAACTCACTTGTGTGCCACCCCTCTGCACCCAGGTTTATAATCCACAATGACCACACCAACCCCAAGATGGCCTCCATCGAGAGCTTCGTGCCGGAGCTGGAAAAATTCAAGCCCAAGCTGCTGGTTGTGTCGGCGCTTCAGATGATGGACAACTTCCCGTTCGAAAAAGGTGCACCCTGAGGAACTAATAAGAAATAACATAAATAACCATTATGTTGTGGCGGTGATTATCAGTTTCATTGGTACTACAGGTAAAATATAAACTCCTACTCAGGTTCATAACTGTACTTGTGGTACACACGTCCATGTAAACATAGAGGCTCAGATGTCAACTGCAACAAATCTCTTTTCCAGTAATTATTGCATTTGCTTACTGGCACATGCCATACATAGGCCATGTAAGCCCATAAATGCACCTCTAAGCTTAAAAATAAAGCTAATTAGTATACAGGTGATATGTATAAATAGCATTGAAGTGTGGCCATGTAATAGTGTGAATAGGCAGTTTCACAGCAGTGCAGTGCCATGCTGCAGTCAAATCGCCTTTTTGGGCAAGTTGCACACGTTATAATACTCTTTCATTCTAAGTATTTCAAAATTTCTAATATTTTAAAGGAATGTTAAAGTGAATGAATATAAGTACTGTAATACATGTCAGGACATTAAAAGTGCTCAAATATTCACTCCGGCCTGCTGATGCTGGTGGCCCACTCATGTAAAGCTGCAGTGAAATAATACATGATTACTGCTAGGCTTTCAACTACAATGGGACGCTTTGGTCTATGCCTCTAAACACACCTAATAAGTTCATAGTAGGGCTACTAAACAAATAGTCCTCCTATTTCATTCGGCGTTGTTCTCCGAAGGCGGCGTCACTGGTCGTCCAGCTTGTTACGTCAGTCTGAAGCGCGTGCCTACTTGTGCAGGAGCATCGCCCTTTGAGGAGCAGAAGCTGCGCGGACTTCTAAAGTTGTATTAGACTTGCATACTTTCTTCTCTGACAGTTCTTCTTGGGAAAACTCGGCGTATCTGTTCAAGTCGCCTTTTTTTCTTTACTGGGCCAAGATTTTTTTTTCTGTGTTATCCGCGAATAATACAAGCGACAACCTAGCCACTGAAAGTATAGTGGACATTATGTGGAGGTCCACTTAAAATAAAAGTTTGTTTCAGTTTAAGTGAGAATCATTACATTGCAGTTAGGAAAGGACTAATAATGGCCTCTATGCTTTCTTTGGCGCATTTGTTTGTTTGTTTCATTAAATACTTTTTTGTGTCATTTATTGATGTTGACTAGCATTCTTTGTCCCTGTTTCTTTTTTTCTTTAAGGCCAGAGAGAAAAGCATGTCCGCGAGGTGCAGGCCCTGATGAAACGAACTGACCGGGCGGTGCCGCTGCACTTTGAGATGGCCTCGTACACGGACACGTCTTTGCTGCACGAGCTGGTGGAGCACGTGCTGCCGTATGCCGACTCACTGGGCATGAACGAGCAGGAGCTGCCCAACCTGCTGAGCATCCTCAAGTACGGCAACGTCTCGTATGTCTCCGACTCGTACCCCAGGGTGGCCACCGTTCTCGATGCCATGCGAGATGTCTACGAGTGAGTTTTCATGTTGCACAAATTTGGCAGTCTAATACGGATGAGTGAATACGCTCAAACCTGGATATAACAAACACAGATATAACAAAATATCTGCTATAAACTAAACGAAGAATTTCCTTGCTTTAAATATAGTGCAAGTATATGCCTCTATAAATAACCTATTTTCGTGTAAAATGCAACTACTTTGTTATAAACAGATTTGAGTGTTGTTCATTTGTGGTTCAAAGTGAATTTAATTGAGTTGAATCATTTCTCATCGAAAAATACAGTAGACGTTAACAAGAATCTGAAGAAACCAAAAAAACATGTTCGATTCAACAGGAGTTTCCTTTACATAAAGATAGACAGGTTGCAAGAGTCTGGTATGAAACCAATCAGAGATCGCATGACTGTGATCGCAGTTTTGCTTACTATGATGACGAGAAATGCCGGTTCTGTTTCCAGTCCATATGCACTAAGAATGCACATATGTCCAGATTATAGCACTGTTGGCTGTCGCTCAATATTTTTACTACTCGAGCTCGTACTGCCCGTTGCAAAAAGAAAAACTGTTCGAAACTTTTGAATTCTGGCCTGTTGGACATAATGGAATCTGACCAGGGAGTTTTATGAATTATTACTTGACTAAACTTGTATCAGCATGGCTCATATCGCAAAGTTTCACCTGTAGTTGTTAATACATGGTTGTGAGAAGTAGCACTGAAATGTATTTAGACGGACTAGACCCACCACAACGCACTAGGCTAAACTTGTATTGGCCTGGCTCATATGGGAAAGTTTAACCTGTAGTTGTTAACACATGCTTGTGAGAAATAGCACTGTTATGTATTTAGATGGACTAGACGCACTGCAACACTCAGCTTGCCGTGCTGTGGCGTGTCTAGCCCGTACAAGTACGTCGCATCATTACCCAAGACAAAAGCTGTCATTCCCTACATCTGGCACCACCTGTGAAGGGAGGTCACATTTGCAGTTTTCCCATTTACATGCAGGGGTCTGCTATATGAAAACGGTGGAGTGTTCACTTAATGACGGAATGGTTCATTGATATCGGTGCAGCTCACAGGGGACATAGTGGCCAATTTCATTAGTACCATCAGCAGCCAGTCGGGTGTTGCATAGCGTGCCATCGCGTGTGGCCTTATCTTGAGTGCCTTGCACCTGCTGCGTTTCCGAGCCACACATTTTCACGTACATGCTCAGCATTATTATTGCTTTCAGAACTGACGGGTCACAGGAGTGAGAGGAAAAAATGTGTTGTATTTATCAGGTTGCAGCTGCTGCAGTTGTAAAAGCTGGCAAAAAGCACTTGTTTACAAGGCATGCAGTGCTTTCACTGTACATGGCATTCTATGAAGAGCACACGAGTTGCCTTCATTCCGTTCTACCATGACTGCGCCAATGTTTTGCTCTGCCTTCTCGCTAGCTCATAACTTTACAGGTTACCGCCATATCTGGCAAACCTTTGTAGCCTAACACCTTGCAGACTACTGCCATAATGTGTAAGATTCATTTTTTTTACAGAAAGAAATAAGTACGCATACACTTCATCAAATGGAAATTGCCATGATTTGATAGCGGCATTTAAACCTGTATTCGTGGGTTCGATACTGTGGAAGTGTATTGGTTGGCTCAGCTAGTTTAGGGAGTGATGGTTTAGGTGCGTAGTTTTCATCATTTTGCTACAATCCAACCTCTCTACACCTTGCTGTGGCAAGTTCGGTACTATCAGTTGCGCCAACTGTGCCAGAAGTTTGCTGTTCTGGGCTTTTGCACAGCAACTGAGAATTTATCTGAAATTGCGGTGTAACATCTCCCTTCTCCCTCTTTTCATCAATACTCTTTTCTCTTTGAACCGCGCGTATACAGAGTCCTGCAGCATGCTGAGACCATACATGGCATGTTTTCCTTCATTAATAGTGAATCCTCGAAATACACCTATTGTGCATGTAAAGGTGACATAATTTCACCCAGAATGCCATGTGTAGCTGTTCTCCAACGTGGTGGCGATGGCGCTGCCATCACGCCCCAGCACAAACTAGATACCCACTATACGCCACGACGATGACGATGATTATTAAGCGTGTTGCCACAAGAAAGGTACCACTATAAGCCACTACGATCATGATGAAGCAAAAAATTACAGCATATCTGCAAAGTGAACGACCATGAGTAGGGCAAGCTCATGGGGATCATTCGGGTACACTCAAACCTCATTATAACAAAGTTGCATATTGTACAAAAATAAGTTTGTTATATCCGAAAATTTGTTATAAAGGCTTGTTTTTAACCCTATAGCTATTGTACAACTATTTTTATTTACTTCGTTATAACCGATATTTCGCTATAACTAGGTTTGTTATAACGAGGTTTAAGTGTAGTATTGAATCCCCACTGCTTCGCCCACTTATCATCATTCACTTTGTGCATATGCCTCAATTTTCGTTTAATCACAATTATGCCCCACAATGTGTTTTCATCTGTCAGCTCTCGTCTTGACCTTGGTTTTGTACTGCAAGATATCTAGGACTTCTGGCATGAGCCTTGCATTTTCTCTCAGTTAATCGATAAGCTCAAGCTGATCACTTGCTTTTCAAATGTTCTTGATGGAAACTCATTTTTCTGCACACTCAGGCTTCTCAAGGCAAACGCTCCGAAGAAAGGCAGCACGAATCCTGACGACGCAGGCCGAAGGCCGCTCACCCGCCTGCACATTCACACTCTCGCCTTCCAGGCCATCCTGGTCGCCAACGACTCGCCGTGGAAGAACTCGCTCGCCGCTGCGGCCAAGGCGGCGCTCACTGCCCACCGCTACACGTGTGGCTCGCACGACATCGACACGACGCACGCGCGCGTCATCATGGACGATTCGTTCACGACGAGCCGCGGCAATGGCGGCCGCCGCATACCCTTCAACAACAAGCGACCCGTAGCCTGCTGGCAGGAACGGGACTTCGAGATCTGCGTAGCACCCGTGCTAGTGTGCACCAAGGTCCTCCACACCGGCGGAGGTGGAGATAATGTGTCGGCCGCCGGCATCGTACTCCAAGTCTAGTACCTAGCTGCTCCGGGCCCAACTGTAATCCGACAACTGAGCCAAATTGCAAGTCGTTTCTCGGGTGGCTGTAAAGCAGCATTGTACAGTAGCACACTTTCTTTTTTTTATTGTTCACGAGGCATTTCTGGGACTCTACTACCTGCATGAAAGTATTGGCCATTGGTTCCTTCTTGAATTTGAATGAGTGACGGCTGAAGCTTTTAGAGGACTGTTTACATGATGTTTTCGATGTTATCGTATATTTGTGAAAAAGTTGGCTTGTAAGCTTTACTGCCATGACAAGAAAGCTTGTTGAACATGCTTTTAGTTCAGTTATGTTCAGGGTACCTGGCATTGTCTGCCAGCTCTGTTAAGAGCATTGGGATTAGCACAGAAGCAACACCGATTGCAGCAGCTAAACACTGCAAATCCAGCTACAGTGGGTCATCTTTCTTCTCAAGGCCTTGAAAAACTTGTCTTCTAAAGCCTCTGTTTTGATCTTACCTGAGCTCACTGTCTGATATCTTCTTCATTCCCCTTTTTTTCACGGATTTCTTCTTGTACTTTAATAAGGTAATACATTCCTGATGAGTTTGCGGCATATTATTTTGGCTGACTTCAATAATTTCTGCGTCTGATATTAGCTTGCTTGCTTCAGTTAAGTTTCAGCGACAAGGGTCTTAGAAATGCTTTCGAATACGCCTGGACACTTCACTGACACTTTTATTTGTAATGAAATGTATGTTTTAGTGTGTGAGCTGGATTCACCAATTTTTGTGCATGTGAGAAGCAGCCAACGGGTTCAATAGCTATGCAGTTATGCAGAAACAAAAGTTCATAAATATAGATGGAAATAATTATTATATTTTTCACCAAGACAAATTTACGTTTATATGCTTTTTTTAGTCCCCCCCCCCTGCCTTTTCTCATAGTTCATTTTGATACATTTTTGATAAATTTTACCTTTATCGACCATGAGTGAAGCATATCCAAAGGAAATGATCGATCATCAGTTAGCGCTGCAATGGTTCTTTAATTACACTTTTATAGGCACTGATTAACTTAGTGTCAGAATGTTTGATTTGCACATGCCTTTCGTTTTTTTTTTTTCCAGTACAAATTTAAGTCTGCACACCAGATGGTTATTTATCTAGCTGCCAACTATCTACAGAATTGAATTATAGTAAATCACAGCTAGTCCACATCCTATTAGACTAAATAATGATTGAGATGATATGAAAGCCTGTTGGCGAGCAGGCCCAAGCTGAAGTTGTAGGGAAACAAGCTCGTTTCGATAGAACGAACACAGGTGCCTTTAAAACAAGACCGTTTAGTCTAGCTTGTCCTTCTAGATGGTCATGTAGTCTCGTATCATATGAACAGCAGTTGGTTTAGCGATGCATTAAACTGGGACACTCGTTCAATGTCTCTTAACGTGCATGGTCCACAAATTGATACATTTGTACTGACATACATAGAAGCACTTGGCTACCCTTTCTAGTAGAACATCCTTGTCATGCAAAAAAGTGTAAAAAAACAGCATGGTATTTCAGTGAGCCCATGTTTACAAATATGGCGCTGTGGCCTTTGTGCACATGTAGGTCTTTTGAACGATACGCTAGCCGGATGTGGTGAACATTTTTATATGTCTGTGTGCAGGTGTGTATCTGCTCACCCTTTCTTTTGTTCCTTTTTTTTCTTGTTTCGCATTTTCTTGTCTCTGTATTCCATATTTTGACTTTTCTTCCATTTTGTCTCGCTTTTTTTTTGTTTCTTTCTCTTCGGTTAAGGCATATGAGAGTGGCCTACCCGATTCAAAAGGCATAACCGCAATCCATCATTATCATCTTTACGTAGCTCACAGTAGGTCATCCTAGGGTCAAGCTTTGGCAAAGTTCTGCAAGTTAAGTGCTAAATATTACCCATGTCACACGGGTGCTTAGAAAGTTCGTGAACCAATTGTCTATTCACTCATTGGTGAAACACAATCTGCTACACGGGGAGTTTTGAAGGTCATTGAGTCAACTGGAAATCAAGTCACGGAAATCAAGTAGGCCGTTTTTCTCTGTTACGCTCGCGTTGACTGGTGATGTACGCCAATGAAGTGAGCTTAAACACTGTTCTATACATACATAAATCTCTATTTATGCATCTCTTCTTTCACGATGCCATTGCAAAGGCCGGCATTTCCTCGATAGTGAACAGTCGTTTGCCTTCCGGAAGCGAGGACCATTTCCTTTCACCCTTTTTTTTTTTTTTTTGAGTGTCACTTGGTAAAAGTAGTAGTGCCTTTCATTTCATGCTGTTCTTTGAATTCGGGGTTTCGTGATACAATACGCTGGATCAGGCTTGCTTGTGAAATGCCACAGCTTTCTTGCTGATTATTTTTTTCCCATGTGGCATTTTTTTAATTGCTATTTCTGATGCTGAGTGAGCGTGTTTTTGCTTGCGTGTGCTCAGATGAAGAAGAGTTGCGTGTGTGTTTTTTCAGCAATGGTTGCATTTTTTGCGTGGTAAAGAAGACCAAGCGCTTGGGCGTTGAATTCGACCCTTGCATATGTTACTCAGCACGAGTTGCATCAATTGTAACAACTTTTGAGCACTGGATGGAGAATTGAACCACAATAATGTAACCACTTTATTTAGTATGCAAATGGCTAAAGAACATAACAGGTTGTTTCAATGGAGAAGCCTTAATAGCCGCCCATAGAATGTCCGTGGTCGCCAGAAAGCTGTTGTCAATATGAACGGGCATAGGCCTTTTAAATTAGGCAGATCTCATCAGTGGTCCACTCAATATAAAGAATGCTAAAGTTAGCCAAGGAAATGGCTACAAGGCAATGAGAAAAAAGGAAATAAGAAAAGAGAGAGAAATCTATAAAGAGATGAAGAAAGACAGGTTAGAAGTAAAAAAGAAAGGCATAGAAAACAAATGAAAAGGAAAAAGATAGAAATATTGCAAATAGATAGAACGAGCATAGGACACCAAGGAGATACAAGAAACAAATAGAAAGAAGGGAGACTACTCAGTTGCGCTATTGCTTCAAGCCTGGCACAACTAGTATGAACCTGCCAAAATCTTTTTTCAGGAATCCTAAAGAAGACAATTATGTATACAGTAGACTCGATAATTCAAACTCTTACAATTTATACTTTCGATTTATTCAAACAAAATTCAATTTTTTGCTTGGCCCTCTATTCTTTCAATGTATATTCAAAAGCCTCTTAATTGAAACTCCAGCATGCGGTTAATTCATACTTTTTGCAGTTTCATACCAGAAAACACATGCTGCTTTCCCACGGCTGTTTAAAAATTTGTGTGCTTATATAATCCTAACAGTCTAAGAATGAAAGCTTAGCACCTGAGGCCTTCAAGAAAAAAGGCTTTGCTAGTAAACAAATGTTTCAAGCTAAGTACACGCATGGCAAACGGTGATTCGTTTCACGAATTATAGATATCTTTGTGCTGAAAGCACATACCTATAGCAATGAAGCAGTTGACAATTCACGATTTCTTTAAAAGGTCTGATCAGTAGAATATGAGCAAAAAACTTGTGGACTTTGTACCTCTGCTTTCTGTTGACTGCGTGCAGTTAGGGCTTGAAAACGCCTGGAAAATTTCTAAATGTGATAAAGTCAATATACCTAATCGTAATGTGTAGTGTCATATCACCCAGAGTCATCTATTTGAGAGCTTCTGATAAGTCAAACTCCTTTGTAATTCAAAGAAAATTCAGAGGTCACTTTGAGTTTTAATTAACGAGAACCGACTGTATAAGTAAGTTGCAATTTTTTTTTATGCATTTGCCTAATAGTACTTTTGTATCGACTCTAGTTATTTTCTTATCTGCTAGTCTTGCATTGCCCTTTTTTTGTCCTTAGTATTATCAACGCTGTGAGGCTCGAATCTAAACAGATCTTTCTCATTACACAGTGGAACAAACTGCACAATCAAGCGAACAGCTGCAAGCCAGTTTTGACTTCCAGCTTGCTTGCTACTCTCGGACATTATTCGCTGTAAAACTTTATTGACTGGTGCTAATTTTGCTCGCTGTTTGCTGGTGATTTGTTTTAAACTCGCCATGGCAACAGCTTGTAAAATTTGCACCAGTTGTCATTATAAAAAAAACGTAAATTTCATAAAGTGCTCAAAAAACATAGACCTTCTGGCACATGAAAACTATTGCTAAAAATCTTTAAATCAATTTTGATTGCATTTGGCTTGGTTAGTTACCATGATAATTGGGTATTTTGTGAAACCGTACGACCAACACAGCCATGTACTAAGCAAATGTTTCATTAGTACTAATGGATGAGCTCTCACCTAATCATAAATGCATCTGTATATTAGATGAATCATGAAATGCAATTCGTAAACATTTCTCACAGGTGATTGTTAATGTAGAATGTGGCCTATGAAAACCGTTTAATGGAAGGTGTGATGTCCTGTGCAGTGAATTTTGCCCTCCTTTTATTTGTTTTACTACTTTATGCTTGCCAAGGGTTGATCTTGTATTTTCTTACGTACCGTAATCATTTTAAGTATTGTTTTCAAGTGGTTTACTTCTTGAATATGAAGGTTTTTTTAGGTAGGTGCGTGTGTTGTAGGAAGCAGTGAATGATGTCATCCATGATAAAAAAGAAATGTAGTACAGTTAAACCACAATATTGCATTGGTATGATATCATATGTGGTAATGTTAAAGTAGAGAAATATGACTGTTGTTTGCCAATATCGTAACGTCAAAAATTTGCTTATAATGAAGATGGGATTGCAGTGGTTTTTTTTGTTGCATGAAAGGCTGTTGTGTTCCTGTTTTTCCAGAGTGCAAGTACTATGTGTTTTAGTGGAGTTCTATTCATCGTATCGGCTGTAAACCGTTCTCTGGCACTTACTTATAATCTGCTTAATGATCATCTTTGTTTTGTACGGTCCTAGGGCATTTTTCATTGGCATTCGTTTGTGCACCTCCAACATCTCATAGCTGAAATATGTTCGTTCTTCAAGTTATTTATGGGAAGGCCCCTTGTTGCTCCCACAAATATTCGTGACATTGAACTCTACTAGTTTAAAAACTACAGTTTAATAGACTATACAGGATACAACGTACTAGTTGATCGTGTAAGCGTGTATGAAATGTTGAGTCAAGGTAAACGTGTCCGTGGCTTATCTTGGCTAGGCCCGATTGCGCAAGCGACAACTTGTTCACAGCGGTTATACTCGTTTACCCTCGTAACCGAAGCACAGTATGCCAACCTAACAATGTGGCTAGTCGAATGTTCCGTAGTATTGCATCCACCATCTGGTGTCGTTTTCTGAGAGGTAGACAGATGAGCCGACGAAAGCATGTGCTGTAGGCTCGTTCTCAACTCCAACGCCACTACTGAATTCGGCGCTGCTTGTCGCGGGTATCCGGTCGTCACTCCTAGGCTGTGTGGAGGCACACAGCGAAAGATGCTTGAATAGGCCAGTGAAGCTTTCGCTTTAAAAGTGCTTCTCAGGGGGAAATGTGCTTATTTCGACAAGGACCAATAGTGTTCTGGCACTTTCGTTTTGAATGAGACATAAGAAACGTTAGGCGCATGGTTGCATAGGTGGATCCAGCCACTCATTTTAGAGAGGGCGATCGCTTTAACTAACACCGGGGAGGGGGTGTGGGGTTATTACTGCATTGTTTATACTAGCTTAAAAACCCTTAAGATAGCTTAAATACTGTTACTCTGTCCTCACAGTGGTCCCACTCATTAGTCCTAATCGGTGATAGGAGGTGGGCAGCAAGGACTGGAGAGGAAGGGAGGTCGGGACACAGGCTTAACAGGAGGTGATGGCCCCTACTAACCCCGTCCCCCTCTCAATCTGGCACTGCCTGGCTTATTGTGGCACTCCATGGTGTGGCACTTTGATGTCGCAGAATGTGAGATAGAGGATTTTCACTTGTGGGGAGTGGCATTTTTTTTCCTCGTCAATTTGAGTGTTAGTGCTGTGCTTTGAAGACGTAATATTAAGTACTGAAAATTGTTGAGCAGAAAGTTATCAGCCCTGCATGGTTACTTCTATGTGTATCTATGTGTGGATGCAGTGTGTTGCAATATGTGTGAATTTTTAAGGGGGAGGCATTTTTTCACGATTTCACTGTTATGATGAACCGAGAAGCAGCTTTAGCGCTTCTGAAATGCTTTTTTATTGTGAAATTTTTGTGACATTGGGAAAAGCCTCACAATTCCAGTTACCCTCATAATACATATGTAACTGAGTTGTGCCAGATGGAAGTTTTTCTGTTACTGCTTGTTTTACTCATGATTTACTCACAGGGCCCAAATATTTTGTTTCCTCAAGATTTCGCAATGTGATAGATGTCCAGAGTCCTGGTTTGTATATTTTCCTTTATTGGGATAGTGAAGAAGTTTCTCGACCCCATACTGTGGGATATTGCATATTGTGGGCGGAAAGCTGCGACCAAAGGGACATACGATTTCATAGCGTTGAACCATGTTTTCTTTTGATATCCTTTTTGTACGAAAAAGGGCAAGTTTATATAAAATGACCTTTAGAGCCGCTCTATTCATATGGCTACTTTCTTTTTCGTGATATTTTATGTGGAACAGAAATGTCGTTTTTAACCTGAGCCCACATTCTAAAGAAATTTTTGCTCCAAAAGAGTGGTAGCTAGTATAGTTTATGTATGCATAACAGTGCAAAAAATACACAAGTCTCATCTTTCTGCGAGGGGCAAAACACTTAAGGTTTTGTGGCATATTGAGTAATTCGATTTTGGGACCGTTTTGAGATATAATCGCAAGCCTATAGCCTTTAGAGAGTTACTATTTAATCACTCTTCAAGGTTTGAAGGAGTTTTCAGAACCATTTTGAGATAAAATGGCAAGCCTACTGCCTTTGGGAAATCGCCTCTTTATTGATTTTTCAAGGTTTTGGGGTGTTTTGTATAATTAGGTTTTAGAAGCATTTTTAGACAAAATTGACATCCTATAGCCTTTGGAAAACTGCCTATTTATTCATTTTTCTAGGTCGCGTGGCATATTAGGTAATTCGAAAGAGTGGTAACTACTATAGTTTATGTATGCATAACAGTGCAAAAAAAAATACACAAAGTCTCATTTCTCTGCAAGGGCAAAACACTGAAGGTTTTGTGGCATATTGAGTGATTCGATTTTGGGACCATTTTGAGATATAATCGCAAGCCTATAGCCTTTAGAGAGTTACTATTTAATGACTCTTCAAGGTTGCAAGGAGTTTTGAATAATGAGTTTTCGGAACCATTTTGAGATAAAATGGCAAGCCTTTGGGAAATTGCCTATTTATTGATTTCTTAAGGTTTTGGGGTGTTTTGTATAGTTAGGTTTTAGAAGCATTTTTAGACAAACTTGACATCCTATAGCCTTTGGAAAACTGCCTATTTATTCATTTTTCCAGGTCGCAAGGCATATTAGGTAATTCGATTTTGGGACCATTTTGAGAAAAAATGGCAAGCCTAGAGCCTTTGAAAACTGACATATTTTTGAGGTTGCATAACTTATTGAGTAATTAAATTTTGGGACCATTTTCAGGCATAATGGCAGGCCTATAGCCTTTGGAAAATGGCCTATTTATCGATTTTCTGAGGTTGCGTGGCATAAGTAATTCAATATTAGGACCATTTTGAGAAAAATAGCAAGCCTTTAAAAATTGACACTTATTGATTTTTTGAAGTGGCGTGGCATTTTAAAATTTAATGTTAGGACCGTTTTGAATTAAAGTGGCATGCGTAGAGCCAATTTATTAAATTTTTGTGGTTTCGTGGCACAATTACCAATTTTATTTTGGAATCATTTTACATAAATTAGCAAGCCTATAACTTTTGGAAATTGCCTATCTATCGATATTTTGAGGTTGCACAGATAATTGAATGATTGAATTTTGGGACCTATTTGAAATGAAATTGCAAGCCTAGAGCCTTTTGAAAATGGCCTATTTATTAAATTTTTGCGGGTCACGGAACATTGAGTAATTTGATTTTGTGACCGTTTTAGAGAAAATGGCAAGTCTATATTTATCTTTCGAGAAATTTCAATTTTTGAGGTTGTCAAATTCTGATCATTCTTTTTCAGGGCCATTTTGCGACGAAATGGGTGGCCTGTAGCCTTCGCAAAGGTTCTCTTTTTCGACTTTTCGGGGTTTAGTCGCGTTTTGAATAACTCACTTTTGACATCATTTTTCTTCTTTGGGGCTACTTTGAGACAAAATAGAACCCGAGCTAACGGGGGGTTTCGACCTCTCCCACGCCTAGCCGTGCGTTGCTGAGCCGTGTTCGGGGAAAAGGAAATTCCGGGGGGTTGAGCCGACGCTGTGTTCACGCTATCTTTACACAGTCTTACACTATCCAAGTTGTCATTTCAGAACGCGATCTCTTGCGAGAAACTGAAACTGACCTCCGAACTTCCAAGAGCAGGGCGTAATCGCCATACGTCGAATCCCAATCAGACGGAAAGGTGAGGAAGTGGTAACCCCGCATGTGGTATCAACTTTCAATCGCTCCATCTTTCCCGAATCTGTGAAAGCGGCGTTCCTTCATTGTGAAGTCTGTCCCTAAATACCTAATCCCAGGAGTTGCTTCAAATGCCAGAAATACGGACATGAATCAAACACCTGCCGCGAAAAACTAACATGTGCGAAATGTGGTGACCATGAGCACCCAACAGAGAACTGCTCTTCGATTCGAACAGAATGTCCTTATCGTCACGGGCTGCATGCCGCGTACTCACGCACATGTGAAGCGTTCAAGAAGGAAAAGGCTGTAATTCACACCAAAGTTACAGAAAATATGACATTCTCGGAAGCCCGGAAGAAGGTATCCCCTTTTTTCCAGAAGATCATACGCTGACGCAGCTTTCCGGGGAGCTGGATGGCGTCTAGTGACGGTGGGCACGCAATGCAGCTTTGCTGATGGGTGCACATCTGTGCCCCTCACCAAGCAGCCACCGGCGGCACCAACCTTTCAAGTCCCGTAGGTCGACCTCTATCAGATCCCAGGTACGACATAGCAACTGAGACATCCGTCTCTTCTGACAAACCTGCATTACCTTCCGAGGGTCCACCGGTGGCAATGGAAGAGACACCAGGATTCTCAGCGTCTAAGATGCTGACGGA
The DNA here is from genome assembly GCA_013436015.1 of Rhipicephalus annulatus. Lineage (NCBI taxonomy): Eukaryota > Metazoa > Arthropoda > Arachnida > Ixodida > Ixodidae > Rhipicephalus > Rhipicephalus annulatus. The sequence goes on from WOVY01016131.1 coordinate 128,109, forward strand.
ATCCCCCCAAGTGGGGCTAGGTTAGGTTAGGCTACGAATAGGAATAAGAGAAAAACCTTCTGAAATTTAAGATTACGAGACTTCAACAGCCTACCTTTTTTTCTGATCGGGAAATCCCTAGAAATCGATATAAATAAACTATTACAGTAGCCTCTCAAGACGTGGTAATTCTTTGTCAAAAGGTATAGACTACAAAGGTTATATAGGCTATAAACAATCATTATGCTACCTCTGTGGTGGGAACATCAGTGACAAATACTCCGAGTCAATTTCGTGTAGGTGACCAAACATCGGAAAATAAAAGTTGAAATCCTTTAAAGAAAACTTTTTCGCAATGCGGCCGGCATCGGGATTTGAACCATGGCCCATCCAATTGTGAAACAAGCACTTTACCACTCGGCTACTGCCACGGTTCGCTAACACGGTTTAAAAGTAAATCTGTACATTACGCAGCTGCAGTTTTTGTGTCCCTGCCTCGGGCCACACAATGTTTTCTGGCGTCCGTAAACACAGATACAAGTATTCCGGAGCTTCTACAGTGGCCATTTTCTCTCAAAATAGCGCTAAAGATGAGTTATAAGCATCCGACGCAACCTCAAAAATTTTAAATTCCTAAAGACTATAGCCTTGCCCTTTTCTCTCAAAATCATGCCGAATACAATATTTTTAAAACGCGTCAAAACGTCAAAAAATCGAAATATAGCGGCTCTCCGAAGGCTATAAAGTCGTGATTTTGTCTCAAAAGTACCCTTAAAATGATTTATAAGCATTTGAGGCAACCTCGAAAAGTTCATTTTAGGCTTTCAATTTTTTATCAAAGATCGTGCGCCAAGGCTCGGACACAGAAATTCACCATTTAATATTGAAGAATGGCCTGCATAATGTACGCAACAACTTTTACACCGTGTTATCATGCCGTGGCAGAATAGCCGAGTCGGTAAGGTGGTAAGCTCTAAACCGGATGGTCACTGGTTCAAATCCCGTTACTGGTAGGGCTGAAAAAAAAAGCAGGGCGATGTGCTGAAGGACGCTCTTACGCCCAAGTGGGTTGTTTCTTTATAAAATTGACTTGCAGTATATTGAGCAGAGCAAGTTCTAAATTGTTTGTCCTGTGTCAAGGCAGTAGCCCTGTTTGTATGGTGTTCACTTCACAACCAAAAGGTCGATGATTCGAATTACAGAGCGGCGAGAGTGCCAGAAAAACAGGATGTCATACAATACTGCCAACCCTGAAATGCATGCAATGCCCCATACCAGAAGTATAATACGGATTGCCACTCTGCAGGTGAGGCTTAGAGGCCTGAAAAGAAAAATCGTTCAACAAATAAAATTGCGCTTTTATTTTTCGCGTAAAAATATGCTTTATTTTTTTTTGCAAAAGTAGGGGCCACGAGCTACGGCGGCTCTGGACTTGCCGAAGGTCCAGGGTACCCAATAGCCGCCATGTAGCTCAAGCAACCCCCCCGAGCATGATAAGCTTCGCCGTGCCGGAGCACAACTGCAAAGCGCTCGCGTTAACCCCGAGAAATCCCCAGGGCGAGGGGTGTTCCACTGTGGATTGAGCCAGGTCCGGGTAACACATCCCTCTTGCCTTTGAATCCGGTGGCTTTCCGGCCGGTAACCGGTACGGCATTGAACCCGGCACCTCCCACATTGGAAGCAGACGCTCATACCATTATGCTACCTCTGTGGTGAGAGCTTCAGTGACAAATAATCTGAGTCAATTTCGTGAAGGCGGCCAAACTTCGAAAAATAAAATTTCTAATCCTTTAACGAATACTTTTTCGCAATGAGGCCGGCATCGGGACTTGAACCACTGCCCATCCGATTGTGAAACAAGCACTTTACAACTCGGCTACTGCCGCGGTTCGCTAACACGGTTTAGAAGTAACTCTGCACATTACGCAGCTGCAGTTTTTGTGTCCTTGCGTCGGCCCACACAATGTTTTCTGGCGTCCGTCAACACAGATGCAAGTTTTCCAGAGCTTCTAAAGTGGCCAATATCTCTCAATATAACCCTAAAAATGATTTATAAGCATCCGATGCAACCTCAAAAATTTTAAATTTCTAAAGACTATAGCCTAGCCATTTTCTCTCAAAATCATGCCGAATACAATATTTTTAAAACGCGTCAAAACGTCAAAAAATCGAAATATAGCGGCTCTCCGAAGGCTATAAATTCGTGATTTTGTCTCAAAAGTACCCTAAAAATGATTTATAAGCATTTGAGGCAACCTTGAAAAATCGAAAATTTTTAAAGGCTATAGTCTTGCCATTTCTTCTCGAAATCATGGCTGATATAATTTATTTAAAACGCGTCAAAAGGTCAAAAAATGGGAATATTGTCACGTTACTCTCGACAAACTTAATAAAATGGGGGCTCGTTTAGTCGACTACTCGAACAGCGGCTCAGAGAGATCGTCTTTGTCTTCTTTCACTCTTCGATCTCACCCAAGCAAACCATGTGGCAATAGTCCCCCCCTTTGAAAGCATCGACTCGATGCTCGTAAATAAAAAAAAAATGAAGGTATGCACACGCAGATATAGAGAACCAAAAGAGGGAGAGTGCCACTACTCGCAGCGCAAATGAGGAAGTTTCGCCAACGCTTGCGCCAAGCGCAAAAAAAGGCATAAAAACACAGGAGAACACAAACAGCAGCAGCAACGCAATGTCACGGCATGTCGTAGCACGTGAAACCACAAGGGCTACTGTGTAAAGTAGGGCTTCAGCCGAACGACATGCACGGTTTCGGGCCGAAGCTGTCGACGAGAAGACGCTGCGCCGTCCGGAAATACCTCGTAGGTAAGATCTGTGATTCGTCTAAGAACATTGTACGGTCCAAAATAACGGCTTAGGAGTTTTTCGGATAAGCCTGGTCGCCGGACAGGGATCCACACGCACACTCGGTCCCCAGGGTGGTAAATGACATTTCGATGGCGGAGGTTGTAACGTCGTGCGTCTGCATCTTGTTGGTGACTGGTGTTTATGCGAGCTAGCTGACGAGCTTCTTCGGCGTATTGAGTGTATTGCTCAGCATCTTGAGCAAGTTCATTGCTTTGGTCGCACGGAAGCATAGCATCGAGCATGGTTCGCACGTTGCGTCCGTAAACAAGTCGGAAAGGCGGAAATCACGTTGTTTCTTGCGTTGCCGTATTATAAGCAAACGTGATGTATGGAAGAATCTCGTCCCAGGTTTTATGTTGTACGTCCACATACATTGACAGCATGTCCGCTATGGTCTTGTTAAGCCTCTCTGTCAGTCCATTGGATTGTGGATGATAAGCCGTTGTTTTTCGATGACTTGTGCAGCTCAGTTTAAAAATGTCCTCCATCATTCGTGCTGTAAACGACGTCCCTCTGTCCGTAATCACGCATGTCGGGGCACCATGCCGTAGGACGATTTGGTGCACGAAGAACTGCGCGACTTCAGAGGCCGTGCCACGGGGTAACGCTTTTGTTTCAGCATAACGCGTAAGATAATCTGTCGCAACTATAATCCATTTGTTCCCAGAGGACGACAAAGGGAAGGGCCCGAGAAGGTCCATTCCCACGAGGTCAAATGGTGTCCGTGGTGGTGCGATCGGCTGGAGCAGGCCCGCGGGTCTCACAGGCGGTGTCTTGCGGCGCTGGCACTCACGGCAGCCTTTCACATATCGATGCACACTAGTTGATAGTCGCGGCCAGTAATACTGTTGGCGTACTCGGGCGAGAGTTCGCGAATAGCCCAAATGTCCTGACGTGGGCTCGTCGTGGCACGCAAGGAGGATTTCATCACGCATGTCGGTAGGAACAACGGGTAGGAAGGCTTTGTCGCTACCACGGGCGTTTTTCTTGTAAAGAATGCCTCTTCTTAGACAAAAAGAGGACAGTTCGCGAGCAATATGTTGAGGGACCTGAGAGTTGCGGCCTTCCAGGGAATCAATTACTGGGCGTAATTCATCGTCTGCCCGCTGCTTTGACATAAATTCGGAGTCACTAACTGCTCCGAGAAAGGCATCTTCATCTTCGGAGCCCCTGACAGCGTTCCCCACAGGGGCTCGAGAAAGCGCGTCGGCGTCTTCGTGTTTGCGCCCTGACCTGTACACAATCGTAATATCAAACTCCTGCAAACGCAAACTCCACCGTGCGAGACGGCCGGATGGATCTCTGAGATTTGCCAGCCAGCAGAGTGAGTGGTGGTCAGTCACCACTTTGAAGGGACGACCGTAGAGGTAAGGCCGAAATTTGGTCGTCGCCCACACGACTGCGAGGCATTCTTTTTCTGACGTAGAATAGTTGGTCTCAGCTCGAGAAAGAGTACGACTGGCGTAAGCTATCACATGCTTAACGCCGCCGTGTCGTTGTACAAGGACAGCGCCAAGTCCGACGTTGCTGGCATCTGTATGAACTTCTGTAGCAGCGTCCTCATCAAAATGGGCAAGAACAGGGGCTGTTTGCATTCTCTGTCGTAACTCTGTGAACGCTGTATCTTGTTCTGCGCCCCAAGTAAAGGGTACGTCATCTCGGGTGAGTCGCGTAAGAGGTTCAGCTATCTTAGAGAAGTTGGCGATAAATCGGCGACAATACGCGCACAAGCCGAGGAAACGGCGTACTGTTGTTTTATCTGATGGGACAGGGAAGGCGGCGACAGCAGCAGTTTTGTCTGGATCAGGTCGCACTCCATCCGCACTAATGACATGTCCCAGAAATTTCAGCTCTTCATAGCCGAAATGACATTTTTGGGGTTTCAACGTGAGTTCAGCTGTGCGAATGGCTTCCAGAACCTTTCTCAGACGCTTCAGATGTTCTTCAAAGCTCTCGGAAAAGATGACCACATCATCGAGGTAGACAAGGCAGCTTTGCCACTTCAAGCCAGCGAGAACTGTGTCCATCATCCTCTGAAAAGTGGCTGGTGCAGAACAGAGGCCGAAGGGAAGAACTCGGAATTCGTAAAGTCCATCTGGAGTCACAAACGCGGTTTTTTTCTCGGTCTCGTTCATCCACTTCAATTTGCCAATAGCCACTCTTTAGATCGATGGACGAAAAATACTTCGCACGTCGTAACCTGTCGAGGGAGTCGTCAACCCGTGGAAGCGGGTAGACGTCCTTTTTTGTGACGCTATTAAGCTTCCTGTAGTCAATACAGAATCGCAGCGTTCCGTCTTTTTTCTTTACTAGAACGACTGGCGAGGACCAAGCGCTGCTGGATGGTTGAATAATCCCGTCATCGAGCATCTCTTTTACTTGTGTCTGAATAGCCTCGCGTTCTTTGGCAGAAACGCGATAAGGCTGCTGCCGGATGGGGCGGACGTCATCGTCGGGAATAATTCGATGCTTCGTAAGGTGTGTTTGACGGACTTTAGAAGAAGAGGCGAAGCAAGATCTAAACTCCCTTAAAAGGTCGTGAAGTGCAGCCTTTCTCTCGTCTGACAGCGTCGAATTAATGTCGATGTGGTCTATAAATTCCTCATCCTCATGCGTTTCCTCGGACGCGAAGCACTCCGTGACGTCGGCAACAGGTTCTCCATAAGCTACGGTGGTTCCACGGAAAAGATGCCGGTGCTCGTAATTGAAGTTCGTAGCTAGTATCGTTGACTGTCCGTCACGGACGCGCACAACACTTCGGGCGGCGCATACACCTTGGAGCAGCAGAAGTGATAAGTTGCTTTCAGCCACCACGTCGCCGTCTTGGAAGTCTTCACAAGTGACTTCGATGGGAACAGTTGCTCGAGGTGGCAGCGTCACACTGTCGTCAGCAACACGCAGCGCAAGTCTACGGCAGTTATCAGCGTCTCGATCTGTTGCGCCTTGAGTCGAGAAGGTCACGATGTGCTCACGGAGATTTATGATGGCACCGTATTCCCGAAGGAAGTCCATGCCGATAATCAGCTGACGCGAACAGTCGCGAAGAACGAGGCAGCTGAGCACAAACGTTGACGCACGAATTTTCACTCTTGCGGTATAGCGACCCAGCGGTGTTACAACGTGTCCTCCAGCTGTTCGAATTCGCGTTCCATTCCACGGCGTGATCACTTTCCTGAGATCTTTCGCTAGCCTCCCGCTGATGATCGAATAGTCTGCACCAGTGTCTACCAATGCACTGACCTGAAGACCGTCAACCAGCACAGGTATGTCGAGTGACACGCGGGCACTAGGTTCAGATGCGGATGTCGGCGTTTCTTCGGCACTGCGATTATTCTCTGACGAAATGCCTTCGGCGTTGCGTGCAAGCGTCGATGGGAGGTCTTCTGCACTTAAGGCAGCGGCCTTCGGGGGCAAGGTTGCTGCCTTCAGTTTTCCCGACGAGGGCTCGGGGAGCGTTCCCGTGCCGTCACTCCGAAACGTGGCCCAGTGGCTGCGGGTCTCCTCGGAGATGGTGACCGCGATTGCCGTCGTGTAAAGGGTGCACGCTGTTGCATGAGATACTCTTCAATATTCCTTGGCCTTTGACCAATTCGGGGACGAGGGGAATTGACGGAAAATCCGCGCAGTCCAAGTTGCCGGTATGGGCATTCGCGGTAAATGTGACCAGCCTCACCGCAATGATAGCAGAGGGGTCGTCTGTCTGGCGTACGCCAGAGATCAGACTTGCGCGTCGGTGCACGGCGACTATCGATGTCCAAATCAGCGTGCGCTGACTGAATCGCGACTGACGGCATCATTGTCTGGATCGGGACGTATGGCATTGTCGGGATCGGGACGTGCGGCACTGTCTGGATCGGAACGTGCGGCACTGGCTGGATCGGGACTCCCTGATCCGAAAGAGGAGTGGCAGATCGCAAGGCTTCCGCGTACGTACGACGGCGACTGTCAGTAGACACAGGAGCCGTTTCCGGATCAACCGACGTGGGCGGAAAACGATGGGCGTGCAGCACCTGCTGGACCTCGTCGCGGATGACACTGGTGATAGAACCAACATCGATTTGCCTTGTCCCGTACATCTTTTCCATTTCTTCCCGGACGACAGATCGAATGATCTCGCGAATCCATTCGGGACTCTTGCTCCCAGGGGTGGCGAAAATTTCGGGACTTGAGGCAGCATTCACTTGACGGTCAAACTGGGCAGACCGTTGGTGCAGTACTCGCTCCATTGTTGCCGCTTCAGTAAGGAACTCAGCAACACTTTTGGGGGGACTACGCACCAAACCAGCAAAAAGTTGTTCCTTCACACCACGCATGAGGTGGCGCAACTTTTTTTCTTCTTCCATAGCAGGATCCGCTCGCTTGAAAAGCCGTGTCATGTCCTCGACGTACATCGAGACAGTCTCGTTGGGCATCTGGATGCGTGATTGTAGTGCACGCTCCGCCCGTTCGCGGTGGTCGGGACTCCTGTAGGTCTCCAGGAGGCGACGCTGGAACTCGCGCCAAGATGTCAGAACATCATCCCTGTTCAAAAACCACGTCTTGGCACCGTCTTTTAGGCAAGTGTACACGTTCCGGAGCTTCGCGGCATCATCCCAGTAATTGATCGCTGCGACACGTTCGAACTCACTCAGCCAGTCGTCAACATCTTAAGCTGCTCTCCGTGAAAGGGGCTAGGCATGAGCGGGTTTTGGACGGTGCAGTAGATCGGCGTGGAAGGTGTCGGAGCTTGCATGGAATCTTGTGTCGAAGTCATAGTCGCTGCGTCAGTGGTTGGTGTCTCAGGCGGTAGGCCTCGTTGGCGGCGGCTTACTCTATGAACAGGAGTGTCCACGGGTGCAGGGCTTGTGTTCCGGCTGCTGGACGGGGTCTTGGGCATCGGATGGATTGTGAGACGTGTACCCAGCAACTCCACCAGTCTTGTCACGTTACTCTCGACAAACTTGATAAAAATGGGGGCTCGTTTAGTCGACTACTCGAACAGCGGCTCAGAGAGATCGTCTTTGTCTTCTTTCACTCTTCGATCTCACCCAAGCAAACCATGTGGCAATATAGAAGTTCTCCGAAGGCTATAAAGTCGTCATTTTGTCTCAAAAGGGCCCTAAAATGATTTATTAGCATTCGACGCAACCTTGAAAATCGAAAATTTCCAAAGGCTACAGTCTTGCCATAGTTTCTCAATATCATTAAAAAATGAACTGAAACGCTACATAACGTTGAAAAAAAATGTTGCTCTCTGAGGCTATAAAGTCGTCATTTTGTCCCAAAGGACCCTAAAAATGATTTATCAGCATCACACCCAACCTAGAAATTTTGAAAATGTCCAAAGGCTATAGTCTTCCCGTTTTCTCTCAAAATTATGCCGAATATAAATGATCTAAAACGCCTCAAAACGTCAATAAATCGAAGTATAGAAGCTCTCCGAAGACTATAACGTCATCATTTTGTCTCAAAAGGGCCTTAAAATGATTTATAAGCATTCGAAGCAAGCTCAAAAATTTGAAAATTGCCAAAGGCTATAGTCTTGCCATTTTTTCTCAAAATTATGCCGAATGTAAATGATTTAAAATTAGACAAAACACCGAAAAGGCGAAAAGTAGAAGCTCCCCGAAGGCTATAAAGTCGTCCTTTTGTCTTAAAATGGCCCTAAATCTCAATTATCAGCATTCGATGCAACCTAGAAAAGTTGAATTAGCCTTTCGATTTTTTTTTCGAAGATTGGGCGCCAAGGCTCGGACACGTCAGTTCGCCATTTAATATTGAAGAATGCCCTGCATAATGTACACAACTTTTACACCGTCTTATCATACCGTGGCAGAATAGCCGAGTCGGTAAGGTAGTAAGCTCTAAACCGAAAGGTCGCTGGTTCAAATCCCGGTGACAGTAGGGTTAAAAAAAAGCAGGGCGATGTGGTGAAGTGCACTCATACGCCCAAGTGCGTTGTTTGTTTTTATAATTGACCTGCAGTATATTGAGCAGAGCAAGTTCTAAATTGTGTGTCCTGTGTCAAGGCAGTAGCCCTGTGTGAATGGTGTTCAGTTCACAACCAAAACGTCGATGGTTCGAATTACAGAGCGGCGAGAGTGCCGAAAAACAGGATGTCATACAATACTGCCATTCCTGAAATGCATGCGATGCCCCATACCAGAAGTATAATACGGATTGCCACTCTGCAGGTGGGGCTTACAGGCCTGAAAAGAAAAATCGTTCAACAAATAAAATTGCGCTTTTATTTTTCGCGTAAAAAATATGCTTTATTTTTTTTTTGCAAAAGTAGGGGCCACGAGCTACGGCGGCTCTGGACTTGCCGAAGGTCCAGGGTACCCAATAGCCGCCATGTAGCTCAAGCAACCCCCCCGAGCATGATAAGCTTCGCCGTGCCGGAGCACAACTGCAAAGCGCTCGCGTTAACCCCGAGAAATCCCCAGGGCGAGGGGTGTTCCACTGTGGATTGAGCCAGGTCCGGGTAACACATCCCTCTTGCCTTTGAATCCGGTGGCTTTCCGGCCGGTAACCGGTACGGCATTGAACCCGGCACCTCCCACATCGGAAGCAGACGCTCATACCATTATGCTACCTCTGTGGTGAGAGCTTCGGTGACAAATAATCTGAGTCAATTTCGTGAAGGCGGCCAAACTTCGAAAAATAAAATTTCTAATCCTTTAACGAATACTTTTTCGCCATGAGGCCGGCATCGGAATTTGAACCACTGCCCATCCGATTGTGAAACAAGCACTTTACAACTCGGCTACTGCCGCGGTTCGCTAACACGGTTTAGAAGTAACTCTGCACATTACGCAGCTGCAGTTTTTGTGTCCTTGCGTCGGCCCACACAATGTTTTCTGGCGTCCGTCAACACAGATGCAAGTTTTCCAGAGCTTCTAAAGTGGCCAATATCTCTCAATATAACCCTAAAAATGATTTATAAGCATCTGATGCAACCTCAAAAATTTTAAATTTCTAAATTTAAAATTGTCAATTGCCTTGTCATTTTCTCTCAAAATGATGCCGAATACAATATTTTTAAAACACGTCAAAACGTCAAAAAATCGAAATATAGCGGCTCTCCGAAGGCTATAAAGTCGTGATTTTGTCTCAAAAGTACCCTAAAATGATTTATAAGCATTTGAGGCAACCTTGAAAAATCGAAAATTTCCAAAGGCTACAGTCTTGCCATAGTTTCTCAATATCATTAAAAAAATGAACTGAAACGCTACATAACATCGAAAAACAAAAAAATGTTGCTCTCTGAGTCTATAAAGTCGTCATTTTGTCTCAAAAGGACCCTAAAAATGATTTATCAGCATCACACCCAACCTAGAAATCTTGAAAATGTCCAATGGCTATAGTCTTCCCGTTTTCTCTCAAAATTAGGCCGAATATAAATGATCTAAAACGCCTCAAAACGTCAATAAATCGAAGTATAGAAGCTCTCCGAAGAGTATAACGTCATCATTTTGTCTCAAAAGGGCCTTAAAATGATTTATAAGCATTCAAAGCAAGCTCAAAAATTTGAAAAAAAAAACACTGAGAAGGCGAAAAGTAGAAGCTCCCCGAAGGCTATAAGGTCGTCTTTTTGTCTTAAAATGGCCCTAAATCTCAATTATCAGCATTCGATGCAACCTAGAAAAGTTGAAATTAGCCTTTCGATTTTTTTTCAAAGATTGGGCGCCAAGGCTCGGACTCGTCAGTTCACCATTTAATATTGAAGAATGCCCTGCATAATGTACACAACTTTTACACCGTCTTATCATACCGTGGCAGAATAGCCGAGTCGGTAAGGTAGTAAGCTCTAAATCGCAAGGTCGCTGGTTCAAATCCCGGTGACAGTAGGGTTGAAAAAAAAAGCAGGGCGATGTGGTGAAGTGCGCTCATACGCCCAAGTGCGTTGTTTGTTTTTATAATTGACCTGCAGTACATTGAGCAGAGCAAGTTCTAAATTGTGTGTCCTGTGTCAAGGCAGTAGCCCTGTGTGAATGGTGTTCAGTTCACAACCAAAAGGTCGATGGTTCGAATTACAGAGCGGCGAGAGTGCCGGAAAAACAGGATGTCATACAACACTGCCATTCCTGAAATGCATGCGATGCCCCATACCAGAAGTATAATACGGATTGCCACTCTGCAGGTGAGGCTTAGAGGCCTGAAAAGAAAAATCGTTCAACAAATAAAATTGCGCTTTTATTTTTCGCGTAAAAATATGCTTATTTTTTTTGCAAAAGTAGGGGCCACGAGCTACGGCGGCTCTGGACTTGCCGAAGGTCCAGGGTACCCAATAGCCGCCATGTAGCTCAAGCAACCCCCCCGAGCATGATAAGCTTCGCCGTGCCGGAGCACAACTGCAAAGCGCTCGCGTTAACCCCGAGAAATCCCCAGGGCGAGGGGTGTTCCACTGTGGATTGAGCCAGGTCCGGGTAACACATCCCTCTTGCCTTTGAATCCGGTGGCTTTCCGGCCGGTAACCGGTACGGCATTGAACCCGGCACCTCCCACATCGGAAGCAGACGCTCATACCATTATGCTACCTCTGTGGTGAGAGCTTCGGTGACAAATAATCTGTCACTTTCAACAATGTGCGAGTAAACTTCAGAAAATAAAATTTTAAAAGCTCTAAGAACACTTCTTAGACATGAGTACGCAAGCGGGATTCGAACCACTGCTATTCCGATTGTGAAACGAATACTTTACCGCTGTGCTACTGCCACGGCTTGATAAGATGGTGTAAAAGTTGGTCCAAAGGCTGTAGTGTTGCCATTGTTTCTCAAAATCATGCCAAGTATAAATGATTTGAAACGCGTCAAAACGTCAGAAAATCGAAATATAGAAGCTCTCCGAAGGCTAAAAAGTCCTTAATTTGTCTCAAAAGGGCCCTGAAAACGAGTTATCAGCATTCGAAAAAAACCTTGAAAAATCGAAAATTTCATTTATCAAAATGATGGGGAATATAAATGACTTAAAACGCGTCAAAACATCAAAAAATGGGGATATAGAACTTCTCTGAAGGCTATAACGTCGTCATTTTGTCTCAAAAGGGCCCTAAAATGATTTATCGAGTAATTAGATTACAAGGCTATTTTTAATGAAATGGCAAGCCTTTGGAAAATGGCCTAATGATCATTTTTTTAGAATGCGTGGCATATCGAGTGATTCATTTTTAAGACCATTTTTGATGAAATGGCAGGCCTACAGCGTTTGGAAAATTGCATATTTATCGATTTTGCGAGTTTGAGAATCACATATTCTTCGATGCGCGGTGATTTGAACATTTGAATATTGGCCCCAAATTTCGTGAGGAAATGCATATAACCTTCATTATGATTGGGGCCAACAATTTTGGTACGTGGCTCGTATCTACTAAAAATAATTCAGACAACACTATTGTTACATTTTAATGAATGAGCTCTGCAATAATGCACAGACTATAGCTTATAACCAGTGATTGCTTATAGCAGTGATTGCTGATTGCTTACTGAGACAATGATGGTTCGATTCCCGCTGTGGGACTAGGAATAAAAAAACAGAAACGGGAAGTTTCAATATATGCCATGACGAACTATGAGTTTCTACACACAGGTTAGGGGGCCCTCCTACCTAGAATTCCAGTTTCTTTTTAACTGTTTTAAGATTTATTGAGATGGATATGTAGCACTTTAACAGCTTGAGCCTTCACCATAGCTGTGGCATTGCACGTACGCGTCCGCTTCAGCTACGAGAGGTGCGGGGTTCGATCCCCAGTGCCGGCCGGTCACCCACCGGTAGCTAAACAGGGTACAGGCGGGCTTCGAGGGGCTGTGACGCGTCGACCCACTGGTGAAGCTTACTCTGCCTGGATACTCCCAACACGCTGCGTGGGGACCCCGGTACCATGTCACGCACAGCGAACTGGGGGTATTTTTGGTATTTTTTATTCGAAAGATAATTAAAAAAATTAAAACCCATGATAGCGCATTTTAACTCCGCACGGAGTTCTCTAGTACGACTGCCGGCTGGTTTCTACGGTTATAAGTGCTTGGATGACACTGTCATTTCATGCCTCGAGACTGGGCTCACCATTCACCTTCTATGATGGCCGGTCTCAGCCATGGGATCCGCCATTTCATTTTTCCCAGCCAATTGCAGGCAGGATTCGAACCATTGACTCTTTGGTTTTGAGCCGAATGCTTTACAGTCTGAGCTACCACAACAGCGCGGGAGGCATAATTTCGAAGTTGGATAGCACAATGTTCAAGCCAATATGTTGATTTTTCGAGGTTGTGTGGCATAATGTGTAATCCTATTCCAAGACAATTTTTGGAAAAATGGCAAGCCTATAGCCTTAGGAAATTTTCGATTTTTCGAGGTTGTGTCGAATGCTAATAATTCTTTTTTTACGGCCATTTTGAGACAAAACTGGCAGCCTTCGGGAAGCTTCTCTTTTTCGTTGTTTCAACGTTCAGTCGATGTTCGAATGATTCCATTTCTGCATCATTTTGAGAAAAAAATTGTAATTTTTCGAGGTTGCGTTGAATGCTTATAAATCATTTTCAGGGCCATTTTGAGAGAAAATGGGAGGCCGATAGCCTCCGGAAAGCTTCAATTTTTAATTTTTCTTTGACGTTAGGTCGAGTTTCGAACAATTCCATTTCCGCATCATTTTGAGAAAAAGTCGCAAGCTTATAGCCTTTGAAAACTCAATTTTTTGAGGTTGCGTTGAATGCTGATTTTCGTTTTTAGGGCCATTTTGAGACAAAACTGGCAGCATGTAGTTTCCGAAAAGCTTCTCGTTTTCGTTGTTTCACCGAATCAGAGTTAATGAAAAGACAACTGAACGTCATCATTTTGAGAAAAAATCGCAAACCTATAGCTTGAGAAAATGTTTTTTTAGCTTGCGTGTATTGATGATAATTCTTTTTAGGGCCATTTTGAGACAAAACTGGCAGCCTGTAACCTTCAGAAAGCTTTTGTTGTTCGTCGTTTCGACTCTCAGTCGAGGTTCGAATAATTCCATTTCTACGTCATTTTGAGAAAAAATTGCAAACCCATATTCTTGAAAAATTTCAATTTTTTGAGGTTGCGTCGAATGTTGTAGATTCGGTTAGGTTAGGTTACGAATAGGAATAGGAGAAAACCTCCTGAAATTTGAAATTACGAGATTTCTACAGGCTACATTTTTTTTCTGATCGGGAAAGCCCTAGGAATCGATATAAATAAGCTATTACATTACCTTCCGAAATGAAGAATTATCACTTTTCGAGAGGCTATAGACTTACCTTTCTGATCGGAAAAGCTATAGGATTATATGTATTCGAAGTAAGACCATGTTCGATGAAATCGAGAATAAGATTTCTTAAAGACATTCTTTTCTTAAAGACATTCTTACGAATGCTGAATTATCAGCATTCTTAAAGAATGCTGATAATTCTTTTTAGGGCAATCCTGAGACAAAATGGGTAGCCTATAGCCTTCAGAAAGCTTCGCTTTTTCGTTGTTTCGACGTTCAGTCTTGTCTTGAATATTTCAATTTCAGCACCATTTTGAGAAAAAAAAACGCAAGCCTGTAGTCTTTGGAAAATTTTAATTTTTCTAGGTTGCGTGGAATGTTGATGATGTCTTTTAGGGCAATTCGGAGACAAAATGGCTGGCTTATAGCCTTCGGAAAGGTTTTTTTTTAATTTTTCACGTTCAGTCGCATTTGAATAACTATTTCGGCATTATTTTGAGCAAGAATAGAGAGCATAGAGCAGACATTGCACATTCCGTGTTCGAGTAGGCACTGTATTGTCCTGTACGTTTGTTCAAGAAACAAAAAACTCCAGATGGTCGAAATTTCCGGAGCCCTCCACTATGGCGTCTCTCATAATCATATGGTGGCTTTGGGACGTTAAACGGCACATATCAATCAATTTGTTCAAGAGACAGACGTGCCACAAAGAGGTGTATTGAGCAGATGAGAGATGTAGATGGGCAGATGAGAATGGTTTTAAGCTGAACGCACAAGAGATTACCTACATCTTGTTCTGCCGGAAAAGGGGCGTTAATCCCAATCCTGAGATTGACCTGCATGGTCGACGTCTAAGCATAGGTTTCATGCCCTATTATTAGATGCAAAACTAACCTTCATACCATACATCAAGTATTTAAAGAACATGTGCCTAAGAACAATGAATATTCTGAAAATGTTGTCACGCACTACGTGGGGTAGTGACCGGAAATGCCCGATGGATTTGTATAGAAGCCTCTTCTGCACGCGTTTATACTATACTATACGCCGTCCACCATCTAGGCATTCGCCTTTCTTCGGGTGGCTTTCGAACTAGCCCCGTAGAAATCGTGTATGTAGAACCAAATGAATGGTCACTCCATCTGCAGATACGCTACATGTACTTTACATACTAACACAAGGTTAACGCACACGATGAACATCCCTCTCACACCATAGTTAATGGTGTGCCCAACGCTGCCTTGTTCAACAACCGTCCCTCACTGAGACAGCCCTACTCACTCCGTGTGAAGTGGCTCGCCGAGGAAATAGGCTTGTCACTTCTAGAGCATCGGCTGATGGCTTCCACAGTATATACACCGCTGTGGCAGTGGCAGATCATTGACTGCGACGTATCTTTCGTGGAGGTTACTTAACATGCACCTACTGCTCTCATCCGCACACACTTCCTCAAACTTGCCCATAAATACACTTGCCCGGAGTTCTTTTCAGATGCATCAGAGTCTCGTATACTGATGTGTCTTGTGCATCTGTTGGCCCACCCTTTTCAAAATCAGGTATTCTGGACCCGCAAACAAGCATCTTTACGACCACGCACCCGCCAATACATCCCTGGCCGTCCCTGCACTTGACATGAAACCTTTCCTACGACAGGAACTCAGGGCATGCTGGCAGAGCCTGTGGGATAGGCAAATAGACAACGAACTACACGCTATTAAACCAATACATTAAAATTTCCCAGCAGTATCCTGATCCCGCTACACACGTCACACGGGCCTAGACCTCAAGGCCTTCGTGCCCCGGCGCCGCTCGGGTTACTGAGGGTGTCCCCCTTTCGCGGAGCGCGAGCCAGGCCGAGGAGATGGCGATAGCCTTGGCGGCGCGCTCCCCGGGCGTGCGGACAATACTCAGTGACAGCAAGACGGCCATCCGTAGCTTCTCGCGCGGAGCCGTGTGCGGGGCGGCTGCTAGGGCGTTGGCAAGCGACGAGTTCAAGTCGAGGCTGACGCTAAAATGGTTCCCGGCTCACATGGGTAGGGACCTGATACCAGGATCTCCGAACCGCAACGAGGAGGCGGATGCCGCGGCCCGTGGTCTCGCCACGTGCCGGACCGCGGCCGCGCCCGCCTCCGAAGACGCGACGGCGACCATGGTGCGAGAGATGTGGACAACCACTTACGGTTATACATCCTCGTGCAGTAGCAATGAGTTAGATGCCCTGAGAAAACAATTACTTTATTATTACCCTACAGACAGCAGCTCCACAGTATACGCTTTAGAATGCTCATCGGTGGGGATCCGATTTTTAAACTTCAATCACTGTTTAGGTTTTTAAATGATGTACATAGTTTTCACTGCATATATTTCGAGCTGATCCGTAGCACGACCTCTGTACCGAGGTCGT
The DNA here is from genome assembly GCA_013436015.1 of Rhipicephalus annulatus. Taxonomy (NCBI): domain Eukaryota; kingdom Metazoa; phylum Arthropoda; class Arachnida; order Ixodida; family Ixodidae; genus Rhipicephalus; species Rhipicephalus annulatus. The sequence continues at coordinate 144,552 of WOVY01016131.1, forward strand.
GGCTGTGATGACTACATCCCCACCATGGTTTTATGATCATGACCTTTCGCCATTCCCTTTCACTGCTCATATTTTATGTGACTGTCGTGATTTTATACTTGCACGTTTTTACCCGGGTTAGCATGAAGAACTTTAAGGCCCCTATACAGCCACGCACAATGTCATCGTTCACATCTATAGTGTACTGAAATGGTGCTCTTTGGCCATCAATTGGTCCTTGCGCCATAAAATACCACCCATCATCATCATCATCATCACAGCCTTTGAAAATTTTAAATTTTTCGAGGTTGCGTTGAATGGTGTTCATTATTTTTCAGGGCCTTTTTGAGACGAAATGGGTAGCCTGTGACCTTCAGAAAGCTTCCATTTTTCGATTTTTGACCTCATCGCGTTTGCCTTCATCTCGTTTTCAACTTCGCTCCATCATATGGCACTGACGCACAGAATTCATCAATCATATGTACGTTTTAGTTAAAAAATCGTGTGGCTGCAGACACCGAAACTAAAACTCACAAATCCCTCCTTTATTTTTAACCTTCCCCTACAACATTGTACTACAGCCAGGCTCCCATCCAGTTATGCGAGGCCAGCTGCATTCGCTCCTGGTTGGTTACCTTGAACTCGCCGAGGACCTGCTTGACTGTTGTGGGGGGAAATGATTTTAAATGAAAAGAAGAAAAAGTGAGCTCCGTAACTGTCTCGCAGGAGGAGAACACCTCAACAGCAGCACACGAGTGGGAGGGGGGGGGGTAAAGGAGGGATTAAAAGGATAGGATTAAAAGGTAAAGAGATAGAGAGAGATGAAAGAGAGAGCGAGGCGCAGGGACAACGAACGACGGAAGTAAGGAGAGGATAGGAAAGATGGAGACGGTCGCAGGAGTCCGAGGATGGGGCACCACTAGCGAGAGCTCTTGTCGGCGTCAGGAGATGGCGTAGGACGAGTCCAGTCGGCCAGAGCTACGCTGTCGCCAAAGATCGGCGTCAGGAGATGGGGCAGGGTCAGCCCAGTCGGCCAGAGCTACGCTGACGTCGGAGATTGCGAGGGCACAACCGGTTGGTGCGAAATCCAGCGAGCGAGGGCAGAGTGTTTGTGCAAGGCAGCCAAGCTTTGCGTATTTACTGGTACAGGCACGGAGTCTCGCTTCCCCGCAAAGGATGCTGTCTCGTACTGTCCATGAAGACCGCAGCTTCTTGCCGGAAACGTTTTGAGCATGAACCCCATGTCTGCGAGAAAATCTCAGCTGAGAAGCATTGATAATGGTGAGCCGCCAGCGATTTCTCGTTTGCCTGGCCTGTTTTCCTATCAAGCTTATCCGCAAGCGAATACAATTAAGCTGCTGCGTTTGATACGTGGTTTGATGCCATTCGCAAAAGAACATTGCCGTTACAAGGCTTTAGCTTTTTAGCTTTGCACTGTTTCAACAGTGCCTCTTGCCAGCATGGTGGCCATTTCAGGTAAACAACTTTTTCTTCCTCTTGAAGCATCTGAGCCCCATGCATCGTTTGTTAAAGGCCATACCTCGGAGCGTTCGGAAATCTGGGAGTGATGACACCACTTCATGTTTTTACAATGTAGTTAGTTCAGCTGCTGACCCGGCAGCTGCATTTGATGGCGGCTGCATTTTCGATGGAGGCGAAAACGTTGTAAGCCCGTGTGCTCGCATTGAAAAACTTCGGGGGAAACTAGGGTTCAATCCGCGCCCTCTTGGCTAAAGTCAGTGACTAAAGAGCACGCCATTATCCCAGCCTTACTTGTGCGTCCACTTCGCAGCCGCTGTTTTCTTCTCGTACCCAACCGCAATCATTTCATTTTCGGCATCTTACTATAGCATTATTTCGCCCTGAATAGTAAAAATCATTCGGGAGTCTTGTATTTGTTGGTTGTAATTCTTCTTAGTACAGCAATTACGAAGCGTACTATGCCATTGATATTCAGTTCTTTCTGATTTTTTATCTTTGTTATCCGCTTTATTCGCATAAACACGTTTATCCGTTACTCATGCGTTTATATATGTCTGTTACACCAATCCATAACGATTTTCTGGATGCTATCTGTATTAACCATGCGATATTGAAGCTGCCTGTGCCTGCTTGGGTCAAAGTGTCTGCAGTATATGTAATCATTGGATTTGTGGGGTTTAACGTCCCAAAACCACCATATGATTATGAGAGACGCCGTAGTGGAGGGCTCCGGAAATTTTGACCACCTGGGGTTCTGTAACGTGCACCCAAATCTGAGTACACGGGCCTACAACATTTCCGCCCCCATCGGAAATGCAGCCGCTGCAGCCGGGATTTGAACCCGCGACCTGCGGGTCAGCAGCCGAGTACCTTAGCCACTAGACCACCGCGGTGGGGCGCTGTATATGTAATCAATAAATATCTAAGTTATGATGGAAGTTTGGTATCAGGGGGGGGGGTGCGAAAGAAATTTGCCTGGCCGATATTGCCTCTTCTTCCTCACGCGGGAGAATTCTGCGAACGCACATGACAACAACCCACCTTCGCCAAGATCACACCTCTTTCACACTCACCCTCGCTTAATTCATTCACCGTCTATGTTTCATGCCCTTTCCGCCACCTTCATCCGACGCCGCAAGGTCCTTCCTGGGGCGAGGGTGAGCATTGTGTTCGCCGTCGCTCCAGCGAACCGCAGCGTGATTCGGCCAGTTCCGGTGTTGCGAGCCACATGCCACCAGTGCAGGGCGCGTCGCAGCATCCAGCCACGAACTCGCCTCCTCCTCGACTGCGGAGACGCTTGGGTGCATTCGAAGCCTTCGATAGAGACCATGGAAGCAGTATCTCGCTCGACGTGCCTCCATGGCCATCGCAGTGCAAGGGGTGTGCGATAGCGTAGCCTCAAGAACGGCCCAGGGACAAGGGACATGTACACCGTGATGCACGTGTAAGGATCGCAGTGAGCATTTCGTGGTGACTCAGTGCCGGAAAGTGTATTGCCTCGTACCGGAGGCAACGTGCTCTCTATCCAGGACACTTTGGTCGTCGCATATTTCTAGTTGTGTGCCTTCTTAGATGAACCCGCTAACACACGTCCCCGGCAGCTTGGATGTGCCAAGTTACGTGAGTGCGTGGTATTTTCCGCGAGCATAGAAACAACACCGTATTGTATACTAGGCAAACAGACAGTCGCCTGTGTAGGGGTCACTCCAGTGACTGTCTGTGTACTTCAATCGGTGACAGCCGCTAGGTCCACCCTCATAACTGTGGTGCTCCACCCGTACATCTCTGCAACAGACGGGCGTCAGGTAATTTTTGTTCTAACAGTAAGTACTTTTTTCGTTGCTAAGGTGAATACTATACGCATAGAAACAATGAAAGTGTCAACGCTTCTTCAGCTGGCCGGTATGTTTCCCCGAGAAGTGCTGGTGGATCGAATCCTTGCTGAAACTTGCCAGGATGATCTAGCTTTTTTGGCCAAGAACCAGCCACATGTATGCGTAGAAAAATCGCCTACCTCAAATGTGCGAAGAGTGTTTGACGTCTCTCAAGCGATCCGATGCAGTTGTATGAGACATCTACGCAATCTTTTTCCTGGGTGGGACATCGACTGCTGTGGGGAAAGCTTATATTTGTTCTTTGGTTAAAACGAAGGCTGCGTGGAACTGCAGAAGCTCCTGGAATGTCCCAATCCGCGCTTAAGAGCGCCTATTAGTACGTGCGAGAACTATAGGTCCTGACGCATGCGCTTGGTTTTTCCGCTGACAAAATGGCGACCGCAACGAACCTGAAAAAAAGAAAGGCATTCGTTAATAAGGTGTATACGGTGCTCTCACTACAGAAAAAGATCACTCTGCTTGAAAGCTTGTCCGCGAAACAAAGCCCCTCCGCGATGGCCCGGTATTACCCCTGACATAACTTGGTGCGCTCAAGTTCTTAGTAGTCTTACCCCCGTATTCTAGAACGTTCCTTAAATCAACGCTTCCCCTTCGCTTGAGAAAGCCGATGGGAGCGCCGTCTCTAGGCACGGTAAGTCACTGCATATCAGCGATAATCTGCTGCGATTCTTGAGTAGCGCAGCGTCATCTTCAGCCGAGCGGTGGCTCAGTGCTCAACTCTGTCAAGTGAAGGCTGAAAGTCGAGTCGAGGAGCGTTTGTGAATACGGGGGTTAGTGCTGCTACACCGGATGCTGGTGTTTCGCGCAACTCCGACACTGGGACTATCTTCTTAAACTGATTTGCTGAAACGTTCAAAAAGCGCGATTTTGCGTTCTCATGCCCTCGCTATTCAAATTCTGGCTTCATTACAGACAACAAAGTACCACATCCTAATGGGAGGCAACGGCTTAGCCAAGGAGGGGGGGGGGGGTATTTGAGGTTCAACACCCTCCCAAAATTCTTCGATTTAGCTGGTGTGTATATGCGCGCACGTTTAAAAACGTGTGCACGAACATGCACAATGTGGTTCGTCATATCACTATACGGCCTCGGTAGCATCAGGGGGCTCTTTAAAAGGCGCGAGTAAGTGACGACCATTGAAAATTTTGAACAAAAAGAGCCCTGTATAAGTTGTGATGCGACGCCGAGGCTCACATTGACGATTATATCTTGCGTAACGTGCCCAATTTTAGCAGCCAATTTATCCGAGCCCGGGCGTCTCATTTGTGACACAGAAATAACAATAAGACTCTCTCCAGACACTTCGAGACAGGACGGCACGCTTGCATCAGCCATCGCTTGTGATCCGCTGCGTATAAAAATGCTTGTGTTCGTAGTGTATGATCAGCCGCCTCGTTGTCAGCGAATGTACGCGATTTTTATTTCCTATCTGCATTGACACAAATGAGGTATGCGAGAGTGTATCTAACACCGAACATATGGCGATTGTACAAGCATGTTTTACAATTCTATTTCACAGTACCTACATGTGTAAAGAAGACTACGTGCCTACATTGAATTTAATTTAATTATTAAACACAACGCGTCAGAACCCAAGAGAAAATAAAATTAGGCTGGCCTTCCCTGAACGGGAACTGTACAAGTCTTGTGCGCAGCTTTGTACGGCGAGTATCGTGCTATCATTTGCGTTGTTGTGCAGTTCGTATAAAGATTATGTAAACGTAACACATTTCCGTATATTAACTTAGTATTTTATGCGTGACTTCCCTTCCGCATCTCTTTCTCCTTACCTTTTTGTACCTTGTGTTGCGTCGTGAATTCGTGTGTTAAATTTATCTTGTGGGAGTTCAATCCAAGTTCAACCACCATTTATTGTTCTGCGTTTAAATTATCTTTCATTACATGTACCTGCATTGTACAAACCTATGAATTGTGCGAGTTCTAGCGTTCTGAATGTAGTGGTAAAAATGTTAAATATATCGTGGACTCTTGCGTTTGGCACTGAGGTCGACCCTCTTGCACTCTTGCGATGAGCTGGGTTCTCACAGTCTCAATGGGGCTAGTGGCTTGGCCAGGGGAAAAGCACCGGGCCCTTGCCCTCCCTCGCTGAACGTTTTTCGCCATGGCATACAGAGCGTTAAATGACCATTGCAAGAGAACCCCCCCTCTCCAAATAAAGGAGTGGCCCATCCCACCTCTCCCCAGAAAAAAAATCCTGCCTATACATTTCTGAACGGAGCCTAAAAATTGTGATGCATGGCGGTGTTGTTGACGAGCACGCAAATTGCGCTATTTCCAAGAACCGCCCAATTTCCAAAGCAGGGGTGGCTGGCAGACAGGTGCAGCTAATCTTGCCATTGGCCCATCCGTAATCCTGTAGAACCCCTGTTCATGGCTTATCGGCAGGTGTGGCTATGCACAATTCTCATTTCTTTTTCACTGGAGTAGCGAGCCGCCGTATCTTTATCGCAGTTTTTCCGAAAAAGCTGTTGGAGTGCTTTCTGCCGGCCACCGCGGCTTTGGATAATGGAACGTGCTTAGCATTATCCATATCGGTGCTCTCGGCGAGAACAGCGCCCGATTCGTGTCATAATCTTGATACTCTGACAACCTGTCACTCGCACCACTCTTTTTTCCGTGGATAATATATATACATGCGGAGCAGAGCTGACCCTATAGCTGACCAGTGGGGTCTCCGACTTCTGCGATTCTTTACACGGTTTGGTGCTCTTTGGATGGACAGTGATCCACTGGTTGTCCCACAAAAGAGGTGTTGCATTGTGGCCGTCTGTCCACATTTTGAGCTAATGGGTTTTCTTTTGATTCTGTTGAAGTGGTGTGGCATATCTTGGCGTCAGAAGAACGCTTTAATACGAAGAGATTCACAGAAGGGTGAAGGGTACTTAGGGATTCGTGGTAGAAGAAAAAATGCTAGGCGCGCTCAAATAGACGCAAGGGAGAAGCTTCAGAACGCCACAGCCGTTGAGTAACAATTGAAAAGGGGCACAGTGACGAAAAAAAATAGTACATATCCGTGGAGTAAATGGTGATGAGTAGAGCGTGGCTTCGAAAGGTTTTATCGGCAAACCGTGAATCATCCGCTGACCACGTCTGCGTGTCCGTTCGTCTGTACATCCGTCTGTCGGTTTGTTCGTCCGTCCATCTAGTGAACATTCCAAGTACTGCCATCTCCCATCTTTTCATCATAAATTCATTATATACAAGTACCGCCATCCAGCGGACATTTCAAGGACTAGAACGAGAGGTGGCTACTACACACAGGAGACGCACGACCCACGCCTTAAGGAGCTTCAGTCCTAAAAAAAAAGTATACAAAAGTACCAAGTGTCTACCTGAGCATGCCCTGGCGAAAAGCGACACCTGCCAATCCTGCACACATTGAGGTCCACGTGAGAGATAAATGGAGTCCTACACTGTACACTGTCAAATAAAGACATATTTTCAGCTTTTGTAATGGCGACATTTTAAGCCAGTTGATACCACAGAGGCCTTAGCGGCTCTCTGGGTCTATAAAAGTCGACCAATGGCAAATCTTGAAGACATGGTGGATATCTACAGTGTCCAAAATAGCACTCGTATCTCCCCAGACGTTTATTCTATTCTTTACGCGAGTTGATAGACGCCTGGCTAATTAGCACATGTCAAACCTACCAACATGCCAGGGGTCAGACGTTAGACGCGTTTCTTGATTCTGTTATTACTGGACGGCGTTTGTGCCATCCTGACTTCTCTCGTGTGTCTGTGTGCAGGCCTACTGTATTTTATCATGTTCATTGAGCAGTTCCACCTGAATTTAATCATCTTTCCGGACCACTGGAGGCTCCGTAGTAGCAAGACACCAGATGGAAGGGGAATCGGAACTGCTGAAGAGACGGATATAGCATTCGCAGTGTGAAAGCTGGTAGCCGCTATACCTATATAGCCAGCCGTACTGGGAGATTGTCTCGTACGATAATGAAGATAGAATGCTGCGATGGTGCCAGGTGTGCTAAATCCGGAAGCAGTGAAACCGCTTCGCATGCCCCCGGACGCTCGGGCTGAGCGAGGAATGTACAGGGTTTACCTCTTTCCTCAGTCCAATTTTGTTTAAATTTAAATGTGACAGCATGAATCACGCACCGCTATTGGTCTCATATACGTGTATACGTCAACGCGCTGGCCTTTTGGTTGTCTCTTGGTATGCGAGTTTTCCACGTCAGTATACATTTGTAGAGAAACGTTTGAGTATTTTTTCTATGGTACAATTACGCACTCAGGGCTGATATTGCAGTAGCGACGCCATTGCATGGTTAGGCCCCAGAGGGGGCATTTTGCCATGGCCATTTTGCCATGGCGTGTGTGACGTCATGTGCCTGGAGTCTTCGCCTTCTGCCAAAGTTCCAGTTGGAGTCAATTGTTGACTTTCGAAGCAAGCTCAACTAAAGTAATATAACTCATTTGCCCAAGCAATTGGCTACGAAACAAGATTGAATCAACAAACTACGCAATACAGACGCTCGCAAAACAAGTGAATTTAGCACGGCGCGTGAGTGCTTCCAGACTCTCAAACCACTCGAATATTTCTAAAATTATTCAACTATAGATTAAGCGGTATGCTCAACATGCGTAAAAAATGTGCCAGGTTTGTGAACGCACACAAATCAACGCGCATATGACGTATTATAATCGGAAATTGACTGTCATGGCTGCATTGTGCGACATGTTTGATTTTAGGGACGAAGCTCCTTATAGGGCCCCGAAACATCCAACAGACGTTCGCGTGATGCTGTCCGTGCCTTTTCTTGATTGAAAACAGCCATCGTGACGTCACCTGCAAAATTAGTTGACGTCGCAAGCAGCAGACGGGGTTAATTGGCGAATGAGAGCCTGTTTTCTGCTAGCAGATGCGTGCGCTTTTTGCGTCTGCACCTTGGACGCAGATGAACGCCCCTCAAAGAGGTGGACAGGTGAGCGGACGAACGAAGCCTAGCAAAGAAAAGAGCGAAACGATCAAACGCGTGCAACCACGCCAGCATTCCTCGTAGCATCGTGTACAACTGGAACGCCACAACAAAATTTCGCTCTCTGGGCGGTATAGGGGCCCTTTTGGGTGTGGGTCTGTCCTTTCTGCGATGGTGTATGTAGCCACCGCTGGCACATACCCGAAAGAGTGGTCCTTAGAATGTCCGCTGGATGGTGGCACTTGTATATGATGAATACATGATGAAAACATGCGAGGTGGCTGTACTCGGAGTGTTCACTAAATAGACGGACGGACATGCAGATAGACGGATGAACGCATAGACAGACGGAGGGACCGCCGCGCGAACAGAGGCACAGACGGACGGATGGACAGATGGTAGAATGAACGGACGCATAGAGGGACGCACGGACGGACAGATGCACCGACGGCCACACGGATGGACGGACACACGGACGGACGCATGAACGGACGGAAGCAATAATGAATGAATGGGTGACCTGAAACGCGGACTGACGAACGATTCGCCCCACCAATCATGATTCACTACATGGATATGTTGCGATTTTTTTGCTACACACAACTGCATTGAAGCATTGGCGGTGATTCATATTAAAGGACCAGTAGACCTTTGTTGTTAATCATTGCTGCCATTGCGTGACCAACTATCATTAAAGAAACGTCCTATAAGGAGACAAGGGCGCAGTTCCTTGAGCGCTTTAGTGATCGAAGTGCCGCGGGAAGCGGGACCTTCACGTCACAAAAAGGTCGATGCGCAGAAGACGCGTGACTGCATTTTGCATATTCAATGGCGTCCGTGAATCCGGGGTCATCATCAGGGATCGAGAAAGGCATGCGACCAAGGCCAAGCATGACGTAGACTGCGACCTCCACGTGCATTCATTTGGTTAAGGTTTGCAGGCTAGATCTGTTTCTCCGCCAAGTTTAACGCTGTCGATTGTAAATGTGATTCAAGAAATTGAGCAGTCGTTTCAGGATTACAACGGGCATGCTCGTTCGAATCTAGACTGCGGCAATTCCAGACCGTCCTGCGGAGACTAAGTGGTTTTGAATAAGGAAAAGAGGAGAAAAGTGCCATGCCATAACTGTCTCTCGCGCATAGGAGGATACCTGAACAGCTCTACGGAGGGGATGGGGTTATGGGAATAAAAGACAGAGGAGGGATGGAGATACGAGGAGAGAAAAAAAATAAGTGGGAATCATCCGGTCCCCCTCTTTATGCACGCTGTTATGACCGGCGTCAGCAGGCGCCATGCTGTCACTGAGAAGCGTAGCCGGGCCGCGTTCCCACGCCTGGAACTCCAGTTTTCTCGAAATCAGCGTCCAGAGATGACAAGGGAGCGGCGCTCTTTTAATCCTCAAAGAAGTAGCCGACTCGCCGCTTGTCTATGCCCGCCAGGTATTGTCCCGGCTAGCCGGCGGATGAGACATCATGTCGCCACGAAGCTGTAAGTCGTTCCAGAGGGGACAACAAAGACAGCATATTCCTTTGAAGAAACGGCGACCGCCGCCACAAAGTGCCCTGCTAATTGAGCGGACAGATTGGCGGACCGTTTGATGTCTGCTGTCCGAAGCTTGGGACCCCTCGAACAGCGACATACACGACGAGCAAGAGCCTCTCTGGCGCCACCTTTAAGTGCAGTGATCTTGACTCGAAATTGGATGTTCACGTGCGCCGTGCCTGCTCGTACCTTTCACCTGTTGTGTGTGTGTGATTGGTGTTCCCCGCAAGAAGGAGGAGCCCGACAGGGCTTATAAGGACGCCACCGAGTGCGGGACGTGGCTCTGGACCAAGTAAAGGTTCAACCACCACGTTCGTAGTTTGTGATGGCTCTGAACTGTGTAGCGGTTCAACCACCACGTTCGTGGTTTGCGAACTCTTAACCTCATGCTGTAAATATTTGTAAATAGTGCCATAAACCTGTTTGTTTTTCGTATCCCCATCTCGTAAGCGTTCGTTTCCTCAACCCGAAGCTACACCACGCTACCACAGCACCCCGGGATCACAACAACTGGTGATCAGCGGCGGGTTCACAACAACTGGTTGGCAGCGGTGAGATACGACACAGCACCCCGATCACCACAACTGGTGATCAGCGGTGGGATTCCCAACAACGCGCCCGAAACACCGATAATACTTTTTTTTTGCCAAGTCACTTTTATAGAATTTCTTCGTCGATTGTCGCGTTTGTTGGGTTTATTTGTATTTCACCTGCAGATACCCTAATTTTAGTAATGATCTCGTTCATCAATGGTGTGTTTGTCGTTCATTGATAGCATGCGTCGATGACCGAGTACTTGATCGTTGGAGTCGAGCACATATCACGAAGCTAATGTTAATTATACGCTCAAAAAAGTCATTCAATTGAGTGGAGACTACCCTGAAAGATTGTTAAAAAGTGAATATGTGCTTTCATCCATAGTTGCACTTATTCTCACTGTGCAAAATAATTAGCGATTTTTTCAGCTCTCATTCGTATATAAGCGACTTTCATATTCTATTTCAAAGTTTTTTTTTTCAGAATAAAAAACCCATTAATTTTTTTGCTTCTAATCTTCTTCGCGAAAACCGTGCCACCTTTTTTGGGGCTGTCCCATACATGTTGACCTGAGAGGGATGAAGGGGTACAAAGTCTGTCCCATACAGTTACGTATTACGGAGGAGGGGCGACGAACTTTCGCCCAGTCTGAAGAGGAATCCTGCGCACACGTATGTCGAGCAGAACGTACAGGGCCTGGACTTGAGCCACTCGTTTCGACCAGCCGGTCTGAGGACTTCCAAGTTCCGCGATACCAGGAGCACCACTTTTGCCGCGAAATCGAGGTCACTACAAGCTACAACAGGACACTAAACTTTCCCGGCAAAAAAAAAAATACTTTTTTTTCCTAATGGAGTCACAGACATAACATACAGAAAGTTTCTGAATATTTTTTTTTCGGGCCAACGTTGCGTATGACGATCGGTGGCGGTACACTACATTCAAGTGCTGGTGGTTACGAATTCAAGAGCGAAAATTGAACCTTCATTTTCTTCCGTAGGAATGAAATTATGAAAAAGCTTACGACGATAGCATTCTCAAAGGTCAATTTATCAATTTATAATGAATTAGATGATTGACAACACTTTCTTGTCTGCTCGATACTAAATCATACGTAATACGTCAATACACCGGAATACACAACAGGATAAGCTTTAAGTTTACGAGTTCATACACAAGTGAACCATCTGCATTTTCTCAAATATTTTCGGTAGCTCATTGACTCGCAATGCCCGGCACACTTTGAGAAGAAAATGCAGAGCCAATAAAATCGTAGAAAAACTAAACTTTTGACTTGTGCTTGGCGTCGCGCCTAACCCTTTTTGAACACATATAACTCATTCACCGTCTTCTCGCGGGAGGTGGGTGGCAAGCAACGCAAGCAGCACAAGCGCGTTGTTGCGGTGTCGCAAATACCGGTTAGAATGTATATCGAGGCCACCGTCGTATGTAACCTAGGCGCACGTTCAATTAAAAAGTAATGGTAGGCGTATGATATCAGGCTCCGCCGTATTCCTCAAGGACAACGTTCATTCACCTCAGAGTGCGCCAAAGACGAATTTGACAAATTATCCTCTGTAAAACTAAAGCAAAACTTAAAACTTAACGCGTCCAATCAGCGTGTAAAACATCTCAACCAGGTGATTGAACTTTGTATGTACCCTTTTTCTCTACATGTTTATTAATCTTTTGGTGAGGTGTTTACGCTTGACGTCAAAATAACGGAAATTTTGGGTCTTAGAGGTAACTGAGCTAACAAAGGTTCACCTAATTCAATCCCTACCCCTTGCAAATTTTCAGTACTGCATGTGTATACATACACGCATTCGCAAAACACACACACGAACATAGCCGAAGGCATGATGAAGTGCCTCACTCCTCGCCCCTCCCACCCGATTCCTGGCCACAACATTCGGGCCAAACCTCTGGACGGCAAAGAAAACCACAAAAACCGATGCCAGCTGTACCAGCAGCACCGGCAACGAAAGCGACGCCGTCTAGTAGCAAACTTGCACACCATCGGCGCGCGCGAGAAAAGACCAAGCAGAGAGCGATTGCGGAGGCTGCCTGACTGGGTGAATGGAGGTCACAACTTTGAAATCAAACTTCGTTGGTTTCGCTCGCCAAGCGTCGTCGATCGAGCGGCACCTCGACGACGCGAGGTGAGCGCACGGCCGGTAAATCGTGTTGTCAACGCTCGCGTTTCTCGTTCAAGCGCGTTTCTTGAGTGATCGTATCGGGCCAAAGCTTTTTCGGAGTAATGTGGGTGTTCGTGGGATCAAAATTGTGGTCTTATTTGGATGGAGAGGTGTGCGTTGGCTATACTCCTGTCGGTAAGGACTAATCGCACGAACAACTCCAAGTTTACGCTATCTTTCGGAGGATCTATTGATCCCTTTGTAGTAGGGGAGCTGCGAAAACTTTGGTGTGCCTAAGTGCGCTAAACGCGCGGTTGGGCGCTTTCTTGTGCATCTTGTGTCGTGTTTTTGTTTTGTCGGTGTGACATGTGTGCGATCGTGTTTTGGTACGCCCGTGATTTTGTGTGCAGGCTGGTTTTGTTTCGATGTGACCGCAGGATGACAGAGACGGAAGAGAGGAGAAGGAAGGAGTCGGTTCACTTTTCAACGAGTTGGGTATGTACGAGATCCATGTGTGTCGTTGCGATGCTTGACGTTCAGCCGACCATTGAAATACACATCTGTTCTTAAACACGATTGCGGCTTACAAACTTTTGAGGCTGGCTGAGCACTTTATAATCATACATAATATACTTCACAATTCATGTACCCTCATACGTACTTCATAGTTCTAAATCAATGAAAACTGTTTCATAAGGGATCTACATTGCGTTCTCAATTTGGTTTACTGCTTTTTTGCTATGTTATAGCAGGCTTGCAGGCATTGCTTGATGTGCTGATACTTTGTTTTCTTTAGCCCTAGCATTCTATTAAGTAACATTTTTTTCCATGAAAGGAAGTGTCACTTCAGAGTAAACATTTCAAATAAGAAAGTTTGGGGGACCTTGTCGATGACAAAAAATGCTGATGCATATACATATGTAGTTATAAAAAGTGCAGTGAGCTACTTGCCTGTCCTTGTGTTGATTTAAACTCATTAAATTTCATCTCTCGGTTCTACCTATTCCTGAACACAACTGCATTGTAATGTGTGTGTCATACTTGTGTAAATGGTGGCACAATTAATTGGCCTGCAATCATTTAATGGCGAGGAATAACACCCAAATTTACATGTGCACACATAGAAATTTATGCATGCGCGAGCATGCATTTTAAGGAACTGCATATTATATTTAGTTGCTGGTGTCAAGTGTCCTCAAAAAAATATATTCAGAAATGTAATGTCATTGCCCCATGTTAGAGAGGGCTACAGTGAAGATCATTATCATGTTTGATTATATATAGAGACAGCTCCTTGTCAAAATTTTAATCGCATCGTTGTTTACATGAATTCCAGATGTAAAATGTTCAGGAGTGCCAATATGAACCTGGGCGCCGCTCTGTTGCCGGGATGCCAGGCCATCCTGTGCTTCATCAACATTGTCCTGCAGCTCGTCTCCCTACCTCCATCATATTGGGGAACCTTCATTGCGAAGACCGATCAAGGTTAGTTGTTATGGTCACTATAATTTTTGTCTTTCTAATATTTTAACATCTTTCCATATAGGTTAGCATGATACACTTTTTTATTCCTTCCTTCTGTGTTGCTGCCCCTGCCGTACTTGAAAACATTGCTCATGCATGGTTGATAGCAGAATACAATGTAAAACTTCCAGGATTGATATCTCTGTATTAATTTTGGGGGGTTTTGCATCCCGAAACTACGATCTCATATGAGCTATGCCGTAGTGGACGACTTCGAAGGTTTTGGCTACCTTGGGCTATTTAACGTGCGCATATATCCAAGTACACAAGCCACTAGCATTTTGCCATCATCAAAATGTGGCCGACACAGCTAGGGTTTCAACCTGCCACCTTCGTATCAGCAGTGTAGTAGCTAGTTCATTGTGGCTAGTTATATGACTGATATTTTCAAGTAAGCAGCACCAGAGAGGTTTATTCATTTTGAAATAGTTGAAAATAACTTTCAAAACAGGTCACAGAGACATGGAAAGTGTCCTAATGATTAGCCCCAATTATTCAGTACTAACATTTGTTCTCATTGCTACACTAGTAACGAATTTCTCCGACTTCATAGGCTAGACTCCTCATAATGGCCAGGCTAGTCCAACAACTTTTGCAGACCCCTTACAAGTAATCCACCATCAGTAACTTACATGGGTCCTAATATCTTTCTAAGGTTGGAATACTATCTTTCATATTACAAAACATGGTTAATTGATTGTCTTGGACGCCTATATTTACAGCATTCAATGTAAATGTAGGTAAATCTAATTTCTTTTTCCACTTTTTGACCAAGAACTTGTCTCTTTTTACTGATGAATTCGTTTGGCTTGTTGTTGCATTTGTATACATTAAGGCCCTATTTATGTAGCCGATTACAGCTGTTATTTTTTTGCCTCTTTTCGATTTGGAGCGAAACTGAAATTTTTTAAGTCATAAAATGAAAGGCACTAGTAGGGACATATGTAGCTGAAGGCATGGGATCATCTAAAACCATTTGTCCTGTTGTGTTTGTCAGTATGTCCCTATAGACAGAATTAGAATAGCATTAGCAGACGTAGCAAGCGCAGCGAGTGCCATACGAGCTTTAGAATAGCATTTGCTCAGCTTGCAAACCCAAATGCGTGATCGTAGCTACACCATAGCCTCAACACTAGCGCCTTGCCGGTCGTATGGGCCGCACGCTATTTCGAATTTCCTGCAGGCGGACTGCAAGCACTAAGCACAGCTCGCGTTACTACGCATGCACAGTGGCAGCAACCACACCGCAAGGGCTTGCGGTGTGGTGTCACCACGTGTTGCTAAATAACCGTGGCACAAGAACTACATTTTTACGATCGGCGTTGAGGCATCAGTGGTTCTTGCTTAGGACTGTGCAGTACTCACGAAAAAGACAAGGGACAGAAATGCACACAGCATCTTCTGTCCCTTGTCCTTTCTTTTGAACACTGTACAGTCCTAAGCACCAATCCATACAAACTTGCTGAATTTTATATCCTAATTCAATGGTGCTGGAGAATGATATACATTTTTCTTGAATCTATACTCTAAGTGTCATTCAGAAATGACTCATATATTAGACATGAAAAAAGCATTTTTTTTTTTCAAGTGGCAATTTTTTTCCATTGTCCCGGGCCTATTGAAGGACTACATTTAGTTGCACTGAGGCCTGCTGGCTGAGGTGAGTTTGAAACTCCTGCTCCATAGTGTTGCGCTTGATGTATGAAACAAATTTCAGTTGAACAAGATGTGTTGCTTCTTACGCTTTGCCGCACTATCTCTGTCCTCTCTGCCGCAGGAGCTATTCTCGAGCGCGGGCACTTTGGGCTGTGGTTCGTCTGCAGCGAGCATGTGCCATTTTTCTTTGAGGACTGTGAGGCTCCCATCACGTACCTGAGGCTGACTGGACTAAGCACGGCCGCGGGAGCGCTGGCCATCATCCACCTGCTAGTACTGTTCGGAGCGCTTCCACTCATCGTCATACGGGTGGTCCAATCCATTCGGAACATCGAAGATGGGTGCCTCGACATCCGGTTTCTGTGCTTGGCCAAGACTACTGTTACTGTCATTGCACGTGAGTCTTGAGACCTATTGATGTTGAGTACAGCGGTCAGTTTTGAATCCTTTCTCAAGCGTAGACCTCATCTGGGCAGATGCTGCTAATTGGTTGACATACCGCTCTTCTTTGGTCAAGTTCTACAAAAGCTTAAAGTTAACATGACATTGTGGTACGTTGAAGTCACACGAGTTCGGGCATGTTGGTATTCCATTTCACCACCTTGTGCAGAAACTCCAGGAGCCAGCCCCAGTACTCACTATGTTACATTGCATCATCAAGGACTAAATGTTTGGTTTGCAGAACCCTTGCGACTACTGATCCGCTGGTTTTTACTATTTATGTGCGCACCACTATATCTCAGTCTCGTTCTGAAACTAGTGCAAATATAAACATTCCCCAGCCCCCGCCGGGAATGGCAACGTCCGTGGCACCAGTCTCCAGGAAGTACAATGGGCTCCGAAGCGCCACAGACACAGGCGACACCAGTGTCTACTGGCTCAGCAGTGAAGACTGGTCTAATGAGGACTTCCTTTCAACTCATACAAAGCCCTAAGGTGAAAAGCCAGAACACCAGGTTCTTTCTGCTAGTGCCTAAGTATAGGCCTGCAGAACCTGTAAATAAATAAATAAATAAATAAATAAATAAATAAATAAATAAATGTCATGATATCTACTCGAAAGATCGCAATCCGTACAATTATTTTTGTACCAGAGCTTGCTGCCGGTAATTTGAGGCGACTCAACAGAAAATAACTCTCCATGCTTCTTGCGGCGGCAGTGCAAAATGAAGTAAGGGTCGTGAGAGTTAACTCATACAAAATTGTTTTTGTAACCGACGTTGCACATGAAACTGCATTGAGCACATCGAGTCAAATTACGCAATTTCATGGAATGAAGATTCACTTGTACATCCCATTGAGCAGTGGTACCACTACTGGTTTCATCTATGATGTCGATCGCCATCTCTGTTTCAAACACAGACTTGACCAGTTTTGTGAAGCCAGTGGTCGATGGCATTGATATCATACATATGGCTCACATGGGCACATATTTCTATATAAAATTAACATTCAAAGATGAATCTCTGCCCTCACATGTGATGGTAGGCCCCATTCGGCATCCTGTACGATCGTTCATCCCAAGGCTTCATCAATGCCACAAATGTTTTAGGTTCGGACACGTGAACGCCGTGTGTCAGAGCACGATGATTTGCTCGCGCTACGCCGAACCACGCGCTGCAGACTCTTGAGTCGCCACGGTACTCAAGTGCTGCCATTGCCTCAGGTCCCACGATGCTTTGATAAATAACTGCCCCAAGATTACAATAACAAAAGGAAATTGTTAAGCAGATGGTGCGAGACCGGTCATCTCGTTGGGAAGCTGTTGCTGTCAGAATGTGGCGCTCCCTACACCGTAATGGTTCAAGGGAATGTGTGACACGTAGCTCACAGGTGACACAACATCCATTGCTTCTTAGACCTACTTGTCGCCATCAATTTCTGTGGACAGGACCACACCAAAGCACATGGACACTGATGTTTGGCTGGCATTAGCAAAGCTGCAGCTAGAGCCACAGCCAGAATCACAACCACAATGAAAGCCAGTGTGCAATATACTGCAAATGGAATGGTCGCAGCAGACCAAGCCAACATTGACCGAATTGGTTCCCCTGGTTCCCCACGCTTTGCCTGAAAAATACCAGGACATCTCTGCAATGCTAGGATCTCTCCTGGACACCATATTTATACTTTTGAATAAGCTAAGTACTCCGACACTTCAAACTGTCATAACACTATCGGAGGTTCTCAATCCAGTGTTTTCAGTGCTCCACTAGTCCCCACAGATCACCTACTACCATTTTCGAGACCGCAATTTCCCAGCCATGTCTGAATTCTGAAGCGACGTTGGTCAGAAAAGCTCCTCTCAGTGACTGACTGACTGTACTACTTGACTCTCCAGACGCTCGTGTACCAGACGCTCGTGTGGTCAAGTTCCCTGCCTTTCCTCTTTTTACTTCCTCTCTCTTGCATAATCAATGATCAGTGAGGAACTGACACAAGAAAAAGACTCACAGGCTCCCCTACACTTTTGCCTAAAGCCCTAACCATACATGTCTTACAATGTGCCTGCATGTGTCGACAGAACACGGCTTTTGCCGTTGAGTCATCTTAAGCCCCAACACATACACATTCCCACATGTCAGTGAGTGGCGTGTTGCCACACACTGAGATGTTGATTGATTGATATGTGGGGTTTAACGTCCCAAAACCACTGATGATTATGAGAGACGCCGTAGTGGAGGGCTCCGGAAATTTCGACCACTTGGGGTTCTTTAACGTGCACCCAAATCTGAGTACACGAGCCTACAACATTTTGGCCTCCAACACTGAGATGTTGTAACGCATATGTGTCATTGGGCTTAAGGTGGTTCAAAAGTGAATGCTGTGTTCTTGTCCTTCTCACTCAGTGTGTTGATCTTTCCCTGGTTCGCTCCAAAAACTTCCTGCACTTATTGTGGTTTTGCACTGCTCCTGTGATAGGCTCACCTTTGACCGAACAACTATGTCACAGGATAATGTCATCAAGCTGTCTCATGGTGATGTCGTGCAGATGCCGCAAGTTTTGATGATCTGTGACATGTCATGATGACATAACACAGTGATGTCACCAGGTGGTGATATTATGCATCACTGATATTCATGCGAATGCAGTGAGAGAAAGGCAGATGCTGATGATCAATTTCCAGGTTTGATGTGGCATCAAAGGCTTTCACGTTAATGCTAATACAAGCGGTGATTATCACTAGATTAGGGACATGTGCGTATGTTCACCATCAGTCAACTTAAAAAAAAAAAACGAGCTTAATGACAAGTCATGAGTGATTTGGCAAAAAGAGCAATACAAATCATTGCCTAGTAGTATAGTTTTATCCAGCTTTTACTTTGTACAGTTTGTCATTGCTAATGTAGAATTGGCAAATGCAGTCATCAAACCCTCATACAAAGAAGTGTGTGAATATTTGACTTTGGAATAAATTACGACTTGTGTTTGCTATTCGGTTCGATTTGCACTGAAATTTGACTATTCGAAATAGTCAAACTTCTGACGATAAATACAGTCTTTGACAGAGGCCCCTTTAGATTTTTATTGTGCCTTACCCCATCACGCTGTGGCTTTGCGGCAAAGCTGCCTTTCAAACTGCTACGGTTGCAAATGTAATACTTAAAAAAAAGAAAGGCTAGTTCTAGCTTGAAGATGACAGACGCGGCAAAGGAAGG
The DNA here is from genome assembly GCA_013436015.1 of Rhipicephalus annulatus. Classification (NCBI taxonomy): domain Eukaryota; kingdom Metazoa; phylum Arthropoda; class Arachnida; order Ixodida; family Ixodidae; genus Rhipicephalus; species Rhipicephalus annulatus. Next base: position 163,928 of record WOVY01016131.1, read on the forward strand.
GGCTCACCTACTGCCATTTACAATCTTTTACAACCTTAAATTTCTGTAGAAAGTCCGTAAAATCAGGTATGCTGAAAATTTTCAATGTCTGAAACTTGTGGTGTTTTTATCATTGACGTTTGTGGGGCAAAGTAGGAACTGCAGATTCGAAGGGAATATGTCTTTGTCTGCCACATCAGTTTGGCCTCGACAGAAGTTGGAGGAGAGGAGGTTGAGGAAGTTGCATTTTTGTCTCTCACATGTAAATTGTAGTCGATACCACTTTGAACCTTATTGTGTAAATAAATACAACTCGGCCTCTGGATTGGCTCATTCTGCAAAAAGTGCAGAACACCACCCCTCCAATGCTTCACCATTTAGCAGAAAAAAAAAAACACTCATGTAGCAACCTAAAAGTATCCTTAAGGGTGCTCTGAAATTTCTCTAATTCGACTTCAGTGTATCAGAAGAATATTTCAAAATTATTCAATTCATTTCACATTTAAACTTCAGTATTTAAATTTGCCTTGCACCCAAAAAACTGCTATTCACACGCCCGTTTTATATGTCAATGTGAGGGTATGAAAGTGAATATGTTGGGAGTTTGCCCCTGCCTTTGCGAGTTGTCACTTGATTCCAGTTTTGTGCGCTAGACGCTAAAACTATGGTACCTGCTTGGTGGGAATGTAATTTCCCATATGCCGTCACCGCAACAGTTTGTTCCTTTCATTCCAGTGATCCTTGCGGTAGTCGTGGTGGTTCTCGGCAGCATGGGCACGGATCAGCCAGCCTACTATCAAGTGCAGCAAGGGTGGGCATTCTGGATTCAGGTAGGGTGCCATGCCAGCCTTCTCGACTTTTGCGCCAACAGTGCTGGTTGATTTTCTGCGCAGGAAAGCAGTTGAAAACCGTTTCAACGAAAGGCGATACAACCTTCCGCAATACACTCACGGTAGCATCTACTTTTTTTTTTCATCAACCATCAATCCAGGTTTTTATTCACTAACCAAAGAAAAGATTACAAGATATCTGGACCGTTAGCCTACATTGGCTAGTGATAGGTCCATATCGGAGTACATAAAAGCAGCTTAGCAGAGCATATTTAGCAATAAACACATATATACACAATTATTTATACATATAACTATTCACATGTGCACATACATACATAAGCGCGTGTACATATATGCATTTTCACAACATACGGAAAGATAGTTTGTTTCATCATCATAATAAGTGACTGGGTAAAAGCACTAATCAGCGCAGGAGAAAGTGAGAAAAAAAAAAAGCCTATTTATATGTCTTGATGCTGCAAGCAAAATAATTTCACACTGTGCTTAAAATTTCTTGCCACTTTAACTTCTAAGGGTAGTCGGTTCGAAATTTTAGTCCCATGAAATTCCAATAAGTGTTTTCCATATAAGCTATAGCTTGTAGGTAACCTAGTTAATTCACCAACCTAGTTAATAACATTGCTCCCTATTAACACGAGAGTTTTATTTATTTAAAATACTTCAACGATCCTGTACACAGGGTTTTGCATGAGGAGTGAGAGAAAAAAACAAGATAGTTAATATTTACAAAGTGTGCCTCAACAGAGTTCTTGAAGTGAGTATGGCTGATGTGAAGGGTGATGTCCGAGAAAAGATTGTTCCAGTCGATGGCAGTCTTGACAAAGAACGATTGCAAATGCTTGGCAGTAAGTAGTAATATTGCCTTATAACTGTAATAAAAAGCACTGTTCTCTTTAGCACTGGAGCTCGTTTTTTGAGTAGGAGTACTCTAAATTTTTGATATGCTTGTTTCTTTAATGTGCTACAAGAGAAAAACATACTCAGTATGATAGATTCACAATAAAAACTAGCGAGAATTAAGCCATCATTCTAAGGATTTCTAACCATTCTTGTAATCAACGAATTGTTCTTGTTAGGCAGTGCTCAGTTTTGACAATCTTTAAATAAGAAACCCCTATGTTCCTTTTTATGCTGTTGTAGCGCCCACAGCAGTCACCGTTTATCTTCCTGCTTGTGAGAGCATATTTCGCGTGGTAGCAATGTTTATAAAATTCTCATTAAGCCTAATGATCTTCATCATTTATTTATTTTGCTTTCTTTTACACTTTCAAGATGAGCATGTACATATTACTCCTATACAATTGTTACATTTGTGAAACTCATGAGAAATTAAGAAGTGTGAAAACTTGGGCAGGTTGGTAGGACATAACTGAAAGTACAAACAGCACAACCTAGAAGTAGTTACAGCATAACTACAGAAGTGAAAAAACGATAGAAAAAGTGCTACTTTCTATCTTTGCTTTTTCACTTCAGTAGTTTATTTATTTATTTATTTATAATACCCTCAGGGCCAAATGGCATTACAGAGGGGAGTGGATTACATTGAATAACACATGGTACATGTTGGGGAGGGAAAAATACAGCATTAGTACGAATATAAGCAAAAATCAGTGTACAAACAAAAATACATTAGATAGGTCCTGCGTATACAATGTTAGCTACGGTATCGCGAAAAAGATGGTTGTCAATAATAGCAATAACTTCAGGGGGAAGGTGGTTCCACTCGCGAGAAGAACGAGGCAGGAACGACTGCGCAGCTGTGTTAGTACGATAGGTGATAATTCCAACCTTGTGACGGTGATCGACACGGTTGGAAAAATACTGGGGTTGCAAAATAAGTTCGTCGCGCAAGATGGGGTGGTGATACAATTTATGAAAAGTTGATAGGCGGGAAACTTTTCTTTGAAGTGACAGAGTAGGCAGGGACAGATTATTTTTCTTTGCAGATATACTGGCAGTGCGATTGTAGTTCGATAATATGAAGCGTGTGGAATTATTCTGAACTAGCTCAAGCGATGTAATTAAATTAATGTGGCTGGGATCCCAAATCGAAGAAGCATATTCTAGTTTAGGTCGTATTAATGTTTTGTACAGGGCTAATTCCAATGAAGATGGAGCTTTGGAAAAGTTACGGCGTAGGTACCCAAGCGTACGGTTAGCTTTGTTGATTATTTGTTCGACGTGCATTGCCCAAGAGAGATTGGATGTTATGTGGACGCCTAAGTACTTGTACGAGTTAGTAGATTCAAGAGGTATGTCGTTTAAGTAGGAAGTAAATTGACTGCAAACACTGCGGGACACGCGCATGACTTCACATTAGTTTATGTTCAATTCCATTAACCATGTACGCCACCAGTTATCAACAGTGTTAAGGTCTGATTGAAGAGTACACGAATCAATTATGTTATTTACCTCACGAAAAATAACGCAATCATCAGCAAATGAATGAATTCTGGATTTAATGTGGCAGGGGAGGTCATTAATATAAATTAGAAATAAGAGAGGCCCAATTACCGATCCCTGAGGAACGCCGGAGTGTACTTCAGTAAAACAAGAATTATACCCGTTAGCGTGAACAAATTGTGAGCGATTTGTGAGAAAACATTCAATCCATTTAAACACGTTATGATCAAGTTTCAGTTGGCTTAGTTTGTGAAGTAAAAGTTTATGACATACCTTATCAAATGCTTTGGAAAAATCCAAAAAGATGCAATCAGCTTGTGATCAGTTGTCCAAAATGCGGTGTAATCTGTTAGTAAATGATAGCAGTTGTGTATCACAGGAGTATGATTTACGAAAGCTGTGCTGAGATGATGTGAAGAAGGAATTACTTTCAAGAAAATTTAAAAGGTTTGTGAATATGATGTGCTCTAATAGCTTACAGCACGTACTGGTAAGGGAAATGGGACGATAATTAGCAGGGGAACCTTTACTACCAGATTTATGAATAGGAACTACTTTCCCGATTTTCCATTCAGATGGGAGAGTAGAAGTGTCGAGTGTTTAGTACAGATGATGGTACCAGTCCCGCTTTCGGTCTTGACAGTACATTGCCTGCCTTCCCAGAACTACAGATTAGTTACGCTGGAGTTTTTAATCTACTACTGAACATCGACACAAATAAGAGTGCCGGCGCTGATAACATCCCTAACACATTTTTAAAACGTTACACTGAATAGAATGCGAGGTATTTAACAGTCATTTTTCAGAGATCCCTTGAAACAGGAATTGTACCGCAGATTTGGAAAAATGCGAAAGTTGTTCCGGTGTTCAAATCTGGCGACAAACAAGTAATTCCAAACTATCGACCTATTTCATTAATCTGCACCTGCTGTAAAATTCTAGAGCACATTATTCACAAACATGTAGTCACATATTTAACTGAAAACAACCTCCTCTCCCAAAATCAACATGGCTTTCGTGCAGGATTTTCAACAGTCACGCAGTTGCTGGGGTTTACGCATGACATCGCTTCGACTTTAAACGATCGCGGTCAAGTGGACGCCATTTTTATTGACTACTCGAAAGCGTTTGATACTGTTTGCCACAGTAAACTTCTCCTCAAATTAAAAGCCTTTCTGCGCGGCACTCACAGCATTCGCTTGTTATCTTGGCTTTCAGATTACCTAAATTTAAGGCAGCAGTTTGTCGCGTTTAACAATTCGCATTCGTCATCCCTCCCTGTCACATCAGGTGTGCCGCAGGGCTCGGTCTTTGGGCCTCTTCTTTTCTTAATTTATCTCAACGATGTTGTCGAAATAACAAAAAATACTAAGGTCAAACTCCGTCTATACGCCGACGACTGTGTCCTCTATTCTTGTATTAGTACCTTCCGTGACCAAATACAGTTAAATAATGTTTTTTCTTCTTTCCCTACCTGGAGCTCAACGTGGCAAATGGCGCTAAACCTTAACAAAACGGTAAGCATGACATTCACAAACAAGAAGGAACCCCTACGTTTTTCCTATGGCCAGAACATGAAGCATGTCAATGAATACAAGTATCTTGGCGTAACATTCTCACCGAACTTAAAATGGCATAAACATATAAACCTAATCTGCTCGAAAGCGCTCCGAAAGTTGGGCTTCTTGAAGTGAACGTTAAAAGATGCAACTCACGAATGCAAACTAACAGCATACAAATCCCTGATACGGCCTGTTCTTGAATACGCCTCCGTTGTCTGGTCACCTCACTGCGCATGCGACATAGCACACTTGGAAGGTGTTCAAAAAAAAGCAATAAGATTCATATATCACCGTTATGATCACAATTTTTCGCCTTCGTCACATGCTGTACGTCTATCACTCAAATCACTTGAACACAGACGTACTTGTGAGCGTATCGGCACTTTACATAAAATCGTGAACAAGATAATCACCATTGACATGCCGATTTCCTTTGCCAACTCCGTTGCAAACACTCGCAGGTCAAACCCCATTAACATCACACCCTTCATGCGATTTCTAGATTGTTTTAAGTTTTCATTTTTGCCTTTCACAGTGGAATTGTGGAATAATCTGGATGTTTCTCTCCGAAAGTTGCCTACCAATAGTTTTTTGAATGAATTACCAAACCATGTGTTTTGTTAGTTTAGTGTGTATTCACTGTTATGGACCCGCTCCTGCAATGTCTCGAACTGTGAGACAGCAGTATTTGTAAATAAAATAATAAAAAATTGTTGCAATATCTTGGCTAATATAATGGAACTAATTTCTACAGTATTTCTTAAAAATTTACTATTAATCGAATCATAACCAGGGGAAGAATGGTTGCTTAATTTGTTGATAAGGGTGGAGATACCAGAAATGTCTACTAAAATTGGTGGCATGGGGAGGTGATTGTAGCAAAAGGTGGAAGGAAGTGGAACTTCAGATGTTTTTGTAAACTGGGCAGCAAATGTGTTGTTGAGGGCTGTTGCACACTGATTGATGGGAACTGTGTCACCAGATGAGTCTTGCAATAAGATGTAATTATCTTTTGGGGGATCGATAACGCGCCAAAACTTTTTACATTTGTTTTTAACATTGACGGCGATACATTAGAGACGAAGTTATCTTTAGCTTGTTTGAGTGCCCTGACAAAAATACTAGATGCGGTATTATAAGTTACTAGAAGTAGTTACGCTACAACTACTTCTAGGTTGTGCTGTTCATACTATGAGAAGTATAAAATCTGTCAATCAAGTGCTTATATCCATTTTAGCAGATTTCAATTGATATATTAGATATGAATAGAGGCAAAGTAAGCAAGGTGTGCATCCTAGAACATAGATGGCATGTGCAGCTATCTTATTCGCACTTCATAGTGGCCGATGTAGTTTGGTAAGCTTTGTTGCTACACAGTAGTGTCATACACTGAAGCTTACTGGTAGCAGAAGAAACACTCATTGTGCAGTGAAGCATACTACATAGGCTCTAATTCCTTTCAGAGTCAATGTTTGTGGCTTCGACCGCACGTCAATGAACAGGCAGTGCAATGAAACTGGAAGGTTGGCAGGGAGGAATAGAATCAACCGAAAGGAAATGGTGGCCACTGACCTGGCGGTTGGCTGATTTACTTTTGTCGTGTGGACATCAGCTAGGCTGATTATGATTATAGTAAACTGGTTAAATAGTGTGCCTTTCCATTTCACTGTTTGACGTTGAGGCAAACTTTTCCTAACACTTTTTTGACGCTTCTCAATTTTGAGCTAAGCCGTCGACCTCTGGTTTCCTGGAGCCTCATGGGACCATGAAAACATCCAGAAAATCGGGCAGTCTGAAAAAATAAGCGCGAGCGGAAGCACACTTTTTAATAGGTATATTTTGCGGATGCAGAGGGTCGCGGCAGGGGGTCAGGGTTCACATTGCAACTCAACTAATGCATCATTTAAGTGGCTCTAAAATGAGCCAAAAGAAAAAACAAAAATCTATGTGAACAGCACTACCACATTTGTATGTAAACTCTTAGGTGCAAAAAAAAAGTAACTTACAGTCAACTCGGAACTTGAAGGGGATCCATAAAACTGTTCTATTTATCAGAAGTTTTATTTAATCAAAATACACTTATTTAGTGAATCAAAAGTTTTATTCAAATTGCACAAACCTCACCTTACTCACGAGGATGAGTAGGAGAAAAAAAGGAGTGAAGGCTGGTTTGTTTGGCAAGCTTGAGTTGTTTTTTCATAAGGTACACACCCATGCCTGATAAACTAGCCAGAAATTCTGGACAAGGCTCATGCTCAAAATAGCGCTGCAAATCTTCAACAGCCTCTTTAGCTGATTGGTCTGGTGGCACCACTGCACTGGCAATATTGTCATCACATTCATCGCTGAAAGGTTGATCCTCATCATGTACTTAGGCTATCATTTCTTCAACAGTCTCCTCATGACAGGTACAAACATTTTCATCAATTGATTCGTAGTCCTGCAACGTGAAAGTGGCAGAGGGCACGACCTCACTGAATACTGCCTCAATGTCGGCATCAGCAGGGCTTTTTTCATCAGGTACTGCTTCTTGCACTTGAAAGCCAGCATGATGAAAGCATCTGTGTATTGTTGTTGCCTTCACTTGCTCCCAGGCATGAGCCAAAATGTAGACGGCTGCCAATAAACCTATGCTCTAGCATATTCCACTCTCTGGACAAAGTAGCATTCGATGGAGCAATTCTCTGCAGTACTGAACATTAATATTCTGAATAGCCCCTTGATCTATCGGCTGAATCACTGCTGTTGCATTGGCTGGCAAGAACTCCAGAGTGATGGCTTGGAGTCTTTCAACCTGACCGCGGGCTGGGCAATCATCCACAATGAAGACAACCTTCCTGCCTTATCTTGTAAATCTTGTGTCTTCTTCCCGTAGGCAGTTTTCGAAAATGGCCATTGTCATCCACGCTCTTCCGTTCGCATGGTACGCAACGGGAAGGTGTCGAACGCCTTTGAAGCAACGTGGGTGCCTTGATTTTCCTATTACCAATTACCAACAGCTTCAATTGCTCATCTCCTGCCACGTTTGCACCCACCAGCACAGTGATGCAATCTTTACTGCATTTTCCTCCACTACAGGCTTTGTCTGTGAAGGTGAGTCTTTGATGGAAGTGCCTTATAAAAAAGATCCCTCTCGTCGACGTTGAAGACATCTTGTGGCTTATCAAAATTTTCTTCAGCCGCCCCTTTTGCCAGTCACTGCAAATGTGCCTGTTGACTGCAGCACTCTCACTTGAGATTGCTTTGTAGACTAGGCCATGGCATGATTTGAAGCGGCTGAGCCATTCGTCGCTTAGGACGAAGTTCTCAACACCCATTTGCATGGCGATCTCTCGAGCTTTCTGCTCGAGAATCGGTCCGCTTATGGGTAAATTGGAACTTCGTGCAATCTTGAACCACAGAAAAAGAACTTCTTCTAGTTGTTCATAAGGTGTCGTTAGCATCCACATCCGTTTAGATGTAAAGGTCCCATTCATTAAAGTGCCTTCAATCTTTTCTCTGTCTGCAGATCCGCGACAGCGTCGATTTCGGGATGTTGTATTTTTTCGCCAGTTCTGTCTAGGGCACGCCGCTTCAATCGAGGTCCTGAAGAATTTGCAGCTTTTTTTTCAAGCTAGAGTGCATGGTGCGGCCGCTTCCTTTCCATCGGGCCGAAATAACACTATGATCCACCTCACTTAGCCGCACAAATAGGCCTAACACACAACTGGCTCAGCGACTCAGCCCCCACAGCAAATTTTTCCTTCCTCCATCTCCCACAGCGACCACAAGCGAGAATGGCTACTGGATTGGCTTGTCTCGAAGTGTTGCCATAGTTGGGAGACTACCTTTGGCCTGAGCAAGTCTATGCTGTGTTTAGAGTTTGTGCCGTTTAACCGTAGGTGACCAATAAGCATCATTTCGATTAACTGACGAATTTCTCTACGCAACACATAGGAATCCAGCCATATGAGCCCGTTTAGTTCCGTTAATGAGGCATTTTTGTTTAAGCGAGTTTCATTCGTTGGGAGTCTACTGTATTTTTGTTTGCATGGTGTTCCACTTGCTGGCGAGGTTGTCTGCCTCAATTTCTGTTAACGTCATGCTGTCGCTGTACACTGATGACAGCGTGAGTGCTCGCATCAACTCCTTGCTCGTTTGGCCGTGTAGGCACTACCTGTTCGATCTTGGTGTCGGAGTCGTTGCAATCCTGCGTAACTTGACAAATGATTTGGTCATCGGTCAATTCCACACACAGCTCAAGGTTTTTGTCAGCGTCGGCAAAGTGCTGAAGGGTTATCCCAGCTGGAGTTGAAGCACTGGCAACATGCGGTAGTCGATCGAAGGACACGTCTGCGGGTAAAAACTTGTCATGCACGCTGTCCACTCCAGGCGAGATGGCCGTCTTGGTGTTCAGTATGAAGCTACCATGGCGAAAACAGTTCCGGAGGGCCTGTTGCCTAACCACCCTCCACGAGTCTGCAAGCATGGAGACGGCAGATTATAGGTCACCAGCGTAGCTTTTTCTGCTGTCGAAGCACAGACTGCACAGCTCCATTGGCCTAAGCTACGACTGGCAACAGACGTCGTGTGCTGCATTGAGACATTTTTCGATTTTGAGGGTACGGGAGCCATAATGGCAGCGTCAATAGCAACTTCGGGTATGCGGTTAAGGGTTAAAAGTCCAGAAAATCTGATGGTGAAAGCTATAAACGTCTGGAATTTCGAACTTCTTAACACATTTGCTCTATGGAGAATTGGATGGCGTGGCGGACGAGTCTGGGAAATCGGGCATGTCCGAAATTCGGGCGTTCAAGAAATTTAACTATATATTGATAATCAATTCCAAGAATCATCTAGTGCACATTTGAAATCATTTGAATTTATTCAAAGTTTAGACCTTCAGGCTGATTCCAGCATCTTTTTGACATGTGCCCAAGCATGCTACAGCAAGAACGTATTTGTTGAGCCATCCGTAGATTGGCTGGCTGTTGTTGCTTAATGTTTAGGTTGTGACCTCATGCCTCATGCTCTGCAGCTTGCAAGCCAGTGACGGATAAAGCAGGTTTTTAAGGTTCACTGGCGGAGAAGTTTCATATCGAAGGAAAATTGCTTGGGAGCTGTGACTCATAGCCACAGCACCCAAGACCTTGCAGCTACAGTTGCTACCAGTGGTGTGCCAAAAAACTTTTAAGGTGACAGATGTGGCATGACGTTCTGGTCAGCACATTGTCTTAAATGGCAGTTAATATACTAATTGAATAATTACTATCCCTGCAGCTTTCTCTAGGTTCCTCTGTAGTGTGTGCTATTCATTCTTTATCTTCTAGCAATTCAAGTTGGATCAACAATTCACTAAGTCAAACAAAAACATTATGGAAGCTTAATTGATCTAAACCTCAAAGTGTGCTGCTATTTCTTGCAGACTGGTCAACACAATTAGCATATGCATGTTGGCACATATTCTGCCTTTTACATTTTATTGTGGTGCCCTCTGCCGTTTTAGTAGGATTTTGATGGAGGCCGAGAGAGATAGTATTGCCACAATGAACGCTTTTTTAATGAATAGGGATTTCATAGCTTTTCTGCTACAGAAAGGGCACATGCTCCATGGCATCATGGAAAAGATGGATTGTACACAGAGTGCATCAAAGTTATGGTTTATGCGTTGTATTGGTGCAGGTTGCGATTCTGATCGTCGACATCTTTCTCGTGTTGGTCGGCGCCCTCGAGAGCATCCAGCTGTGGAGGCTGCAAAACATGCAGCAGGCGGCAACTGCGGCGACGAGCAGCTACCAGGACGACTTCTCAGAGACGTACAGCAACCCCGGCTTTGGCCGACAGCCCGTGTACGACGTGCAGCAGCGCGCATACGACAGCGAACTTCGCGTGGCTCCGCCTCCCCCGCCAGTGGAGTCGGAGGGCTCGGACTTCAACGGATCGACGGCCGGGCTACCTCCGCCCCCTCCATTGCCACCACCGGGCGACAGTGACAGCGGGTACCCAGAACCCATTAGCGGTAGAAGGAACGGTGATGACTTGACATATCAGAATCCGACGTTTGAGGACAGTTCGCCCAGTGCTCAGAGGAGGACTGCCAACAGTGAGCCACGCTATGGAAATATTTGAGGTGCCGTGCGTGCCGAGTCAAAAACTTCACTGGGTTTACTAGCCAAAACAATATCTGAGCGGAGAAGTGTTATGTTCAGTAGGCTACCTCGAAACCTAAGCCCTCTGACCGCTCCGAGTTCAGAGATGAGAGAGCAGTTTCTTTTTCGCCACCATTACTCTTCTCCACGAGCATGCACTCACCCCTCCTTGCCAGTCATTTCTTCATAAAACACAGGAACAATGTTGAGTAGATCTGTGGTTAGCACTTTTCAGCTACATGCTGTTATCATTGCTTGTGCAGTGAAAAGTGCACAAAATGAAGTGAAATCAGTTTATCATGCAATATTGTCATGCGACATAAGGCAAAAGGGACCTTTGATTGCCTGACAAAGTAGAACAGAAAACAAGTGTAACCGAGATATCCCTTCTACAACAAACAATCAAGGTCACATGAACCAGCTGACATCATAATGTCACAAGAAGATCGGAAATGCCCGAAAAGAATAATGTGCTCATTTTTTGCATATTGAGAGGTTGTCAGGGGCCCTGAAGTTGAACGTGGTGCAGTCCTTTGTTTCACTTGTCAAAGATAGGGTGAGAATCAACCAGAAGCAAATTTTGGACAGTGTAGGTTTCTGCCATTCCCACATATTTGCATTTTTATGTTTGCGCATTACAAACAAACAAGGGTAATGCACAGATCATGTAGTGGGAATTGCGTCTTCGAAGTATGATGCAGAAAGACAGCATGAAAATGTGATTTCAAACAAAAAGCTCTGCTTTTACATGTCATTGAGAGTCACGGTCACATGCAAAAATGCAGACATTCAACTTCTTTACAAGAAACACAGCCCGACATATCACGAGCCATGCCTTTTGCTCCTTGATGCCTCATGCTGTGCCAGCATCTTTCTGAAGTTTTGAGTAGCAGTTATAAACTGCATCATCATCATCATCTTCATCAGCCTGACTACGTACACTGCAGGACAAAGGCCTCTCCCATGTTCCGCCAGTTAACCCTGTCCTGTGCTTGCAGCTGCAAATTTATACACGCAAACTTCTTAATCTCATCTGCCCACCTTACCTTCTGTCTCCCCCTAACCCGCTTGCCATAAACTGCGTACCTGACTGTAAGTCTTCTCCCTCATGCTGCTTCTACAAAACTTAGCCTGTTGGCAAGTCTTGATGCGCGGCTTTGTGAGCTCATCATCCAAATAAATTGTAATATAAATGTTCCTAAATGCCAGTACTCCTTCAAGAGCTCTTTGTCGCCTATGAATCAGCACTTCGTTAAAAGGACCCTGCTTTACAGAGGATGATTAATATTTGGGGTTTAACGTACCAAACCACCATATGATTATGAGAAAGTCCGATTATGGGCCTACAGAATTTTCGCCTCCATCGGAAATGCAGCCACCGCAGCCGGGGTTCAATCCCGCGACCTGCGGGTCAGCAACCGAGTACCTTGGCCACTAAACCACCACGGTGGGGCTGCTTTACAGAGGTGCTACGGTCACATTTAACTGAAAAACTTCTTGCAAGGCTGTCCATGTGATGCAATTAGTAAAAATGTTGCGTTCAAAGCTTTGTAAATAAAAATGTATGTATATAGACACACGGAGAAGGGTCACGAGAGGAAAATCAAGCTGCTAAGTTGTAATAACCATTATGTAAGTGTGGAAAGCGGAGTCGGTGAAGGACGGATCCCAACAGAAAACGTAACATTGTTTATTAGTGTGGTAGCAACATCAGGGCAAGCGTGCCAATGCTGTGCTCGAACGGTTAGAAAAACAATCATTTAGTGAGCCTGGCAGCTGGGGTCTTATAGCCACTTGTGGCGACATCAGCCTCCGGTGAAAGAGCAGTGGCGCTGTCCGTTATTGGACAGCGCATGTTGCAGCATGTGACCATATCAGCTATGATTACGGCAAATGCCTGATGGCACATTTGTGATTTTTTTATAATAAAGACCAAGGTTACAGCTGTTCTGTACTGAATTGATTCATAGAAAAAGACCTTGATTCATAGTGAAATAATGACAAAATATTGTGATCGTAGTCGTATGCACTGCCAGCTAGTCTGCTGGCCCATGATTTTTAAGAATGCGTTATTTATTATCGATTGTTCGATGCTATCTTGGATTATGAAAACGCTGTCCGTTGAAAGTATAGTCACATTTTCATAAGCTGGCTAGTCTTAGGCATATCTACAATTTATCACAAGCCATAAAATCTACAGTTTACCCTGTTTACGCTATACATTATTTTTTAGTAGAATAGCCGTACATTTTTATATATTAGGGACTGCCTTATACGAATGCAACTACACTCAAACCTCAAAATAATGAACCCGGTTATAATAAAATATTGTTTACAATGCAGTAAATAAAATATAGTTTTGCAATATATGTAGTGTTAGTTATGGCCGATAATTAAATTTAAAGGTATACGTATTCCAAACATTTTCGTGTAAGATGGGACTTTGTTGCAATTAGATTTGAGTGCAAGTATAGGCTAATTTTTATGTTTGTGGCACAGTTTTCGTGGCATTAACTTGTAATAATCCAAGTATAAAATTAGTGCAAGTTTGATGTGTTTTCTTCATGAATACAAAAAGGGTGCTGCTCAAGGCCACATAATCATTCATTTATGCCATGGCAAATTGTTACTTATTAATAGTTATCTTTTAGTGATGTCCATGAAAGTTGCTGCTGATTGCCACCATTTGGCTGGTCTGACAAACTGAATAATGATGTGTTTTGTTTTCTTTACATTACGCTGGCCTACTCTTGTCATACTAGACCACAATGCTACTGCGAAAGTGACCCAGCTGGAATGTGTTCTAGTGCTTTCTATTTGTACGTTAGTGGTCACTGCACTGTAACATGATTTCATGTCCGCATGTTCATTGTAATGAAGCTCACAGCAAGCACAACTCCGGCATGGTTATGAAAATGCAGATCCTTCATGCGAAGTGCATGCTGGAATGCCTTAATCCGAAGCTAAAGGAAGCGCGAAATGATTTCTCGTATTGAATTTTGACTGCAGTAGTAGCACCTTTCGGAAGTTTTGAGGAACAATTCAGAACTATATGTTTGACCTGTAGGTCTCCACGCTCGTGCTGTGTTGTCGCCACTAACTAAATGTGACCCGTTGGCAGGTCGTAATGCACGGGAACTGAATGGTCAATGTGTTCACAAATCGAATTGCTTTCTGTGCCAATGGAGTGATGGCCATTCAAAGTGGCCTGCACGCATTTTCTGTGGGAGTTTTCTGCCTTTTACACATGATAAAGCACAAGCACATGTCTCATTCTGATAGTAATGAGGATGCTGCTTTCTTACGTATATAATATTGTTTCAGATGCTACACGCACACTTATGAAACACACGTAGCATGATCTGGCAATTAGCGAAGAAGTATGAATATGATCATATGTTGTCAAAGCTGCAAACCATCTCTTAGTAGCACTCCTCGTGCTTCATAATCTACGCACAATTGTTATTGTATATAGAGAAATGTTTATTTGCATGTGCCAGAACCTATTGTGCCTAGTCTTTTTGCCATTCAAAGTTGTCAGAGGTTAACTGTTTTTTTTTGTGTGTGTGAAAGCTTCCTCACAACAGCTATTTGTTTGTGTAAAGTGCATATACAGTCGACTCTCCTTAATTCGAACTTGAAGGGACATCTGAAGTTTGTTTGAACGATCAAGAAGTTTCAATTATCACAAGTTCTCAGATAGATGACTCTGGGTGAGGTGACACGACACAGTATGATTAGGCATTGATTTTATCACATTTAAAATTTTTTCAAGTACCGTATTTACTCGCGTAATGAACACACTTTTTTCTAAAAAAATCAGAGCACATTTGGGGGTGCATTTATTATGCGGGGTAAACTTTGGGAAAACTTTTTTGGGACAAGGAAAAAACGTGGTAATGCAAAAAAAAAGCTAGGTCGCTTAGTCTTTCGCAATTTACGTACGCGTACACTGTTTGGAAACATCTTCTTTGTTGCACTTTACTCATCTTCCGGCGGTTGATGGCGCTATCTTCTGCTGTGAACTCGAGGGGTGCGTGCACTCATAGGGGAACAGAGAATAAAGGGACAATCGGAGTGAAGGAAAAAGTAGGCTAAAAAAGAAAGACGGGGGGGGGGGGGGTCGCAGGAAGCGACCGACATTGGTTGGTGCGGCCAGTATGGTAAGCTTCGCTTGCTTTGTGCTTATCAGCTGCGATGTCTCTACACTTGTACGGCTCGTATTAAGCACATACCCTGCATTATCCGCTGAAGTCCCGCTTACCCACACCTGGCGTCTCCTCACCTGTTGGCTTTCTTCCGTTTTTTATTACTCTGCCAACCCCCTCAACAACCTCGGCTTTAAAAGGTCTGATCAGCAGTTAATGGCCAATAAAGAAATCAAATTGCTAACTGCTTCTTTGCTATTTGCCATCAGCACAAAGCTCTGTACACTAGTTGAAGCATCATAGTCTACTATACGTGTGCTTTGTTTCAAACATTTATATACTAGCAAAGCTTTTTTTCCTCGAAAGCCTGACGAGCTTATTTTTCGTTTCTAGACTGTTAGTACTATATAAGCATACAAATTTTTAAATAGTAGTAGTGGGAAAGCAGCAGATATTTTCTGGCATGGAACTGTAAAAAGTATGAATTAACTTAAATGATGAAATTTGAATTAACAGGCTTTTAAATACATTGAAAGAATACAGGGCCAACCAAAAAATTTGATAATTTATACTTTTGGTTAATTGAAACAAAATCAAAGTTTGAATTATGGGGAGTCTACTGTATGTCTTTCCTAAGTGCGTTTTCTTACCCTCATGCTGGGATTGGTATGAGAGGAGCAACTGACTTGTAGCGACTCTGCAAATGAGTTTTTTTTTTTTTAGTAGCGCTGTGGGTTATTGCTGGAGGAGTTGAATCTTGTTTGTCTGTATGCAGTGAAGATCTATGAGTGTTATTGCATTGAAAACAAAAAATGATCTATTTTTGCTTTGTTAGCATTGTTTAAATGTGATTGATAACTTTGACTGAGATACAGCAGTTCCAATTCTGAATTTAATGCGTGTGTTTGGGGAAATGCTCAGTTTGTTTACATTGGTAAATTGTTGAAGGGGTATGCTCATTTATTTGGTGAAAGAGCTTCAAATTGTGGCATAAAAATATTGGCAGAGTTTTAGTGGGTAAATTTCCACTAAAGTGTGATCGCTAACATGTAAACGTAATTTCAATCAATTGTGAATCATTGTTTTTCACTTAGTTCATCGAGGAAGAAGGACATCTTTAATACTTTCCTCATCAAGTCAATGTATTTCGTAAAGTGCAGCAAAGTCCCTGTTTACTAACAACGAAGCCAGAAAAAGGGGTGTCAATATCAATGACGTCAGAGCGACATCACGGATCTAAGTGATTCGCACAACAAATTACAGTGAGCTGGCACTGGGGGCTCTGCCACACCTTTTACCTTATTTATTTGTACATTATTTCAATTTCATGCTTTGTAAGTATTTTCATGGTGAGGGTGGCTATCTTAGTTGTGTGCAGGTTTACAAAGTATCTCTCATTGAAGTTTAAGAAATCATAAAAATATTGGTCTGTTATACTCTTGAGTTACAATAAAGACATGCCAAATAAAACTATCAATGTAGCCTCATACTCTTCGAAGTTTGCGTCACAGCATTCTAATTTGAAGACATGACTTACTTTTGCTGTTTCTGTGCACAATTGGCAAGGCAGAGACTATGCATACTGAGCTAATGGTAATTTAGCCATTCTTATCTTAACTGAGTCCCTGTATGTTTCTCATGCTTGAAATATTTTGCTACAAACAAGCACTTTGGTGGAGGTAGTACCATGCTTAAAGAGACGTTGCAGACGGAGCGTTTCTACTAGAATTTCAAATCTTCTTTTTTTACTTTTTAGAAATTTTACGCCGACAGGTAACTGGAGCATGTACTTTAGGAGTGTCATTGAATGCAATTTATAAACAATTTGGTGTGTTTGGCTGTAAAATAGTTTGCTAATTATTCACATTGTAATTACAAGTGATTGCTGTGAAATACACTGTACCTTAGTCTAACACTAACAATTCAAATTCTGTCACTAGAATGACGGCATTAAATTATGTCAATTTTATGCATTTATAGACTCCATCATAATGCATTTGGAAAGGAAGTACAGTAATACAGCTAAAATGGCTGATGAGAGAGCACTAATAAATTGGAAATCGATTAAGCGCCTCAAATGGATATGTTTATCTGCATGTCTACAGGAGCCACATGACATGGTGCCACTGATCTGATTAGTGAGGAATCCCGAGGCATCTGCTTGAAAACTTGTCAAAATTGTACACGTATCCTGCCTATTTGTGTTGGGATACGCATGGTCGAGTTTCATTGCTACTAGTCTATCTTAAAGCACATTTACACAATGAAACCTGAAAACTTCAATATAACAAATTTGTAATTGGGTCATTACATATAGCAAGGGCAAGCTGATATGCTCCTCACTAATATCAGTCTCCTAGATTATAATACATAGCAAATATTTATGTAACAATGCATTAGTGGCAGATCCAACTGGTCACAATGAAAATTGATTGATTGATTTTATTCAAATATAGAACTAATCTCACAAACTCGTGCTGGGCATAATTTCACTGTTACGTATAATAGATCATACAATATTATGTGGGGCATAACAGACTAAGTAAATGCCAGCTGTGCCTGAAAATGTGGTGCCTTGTCTTAAAATTTATGTACATTCCAGTGTGAATTGATATAATTGTGAATCACCGTGTCCTAGCTAACTTCTCAATGACCAACGACATGAATGTCCTATCCTTTGTTCCTTGTGAGCTGTGAACACTGTAGATTTGATAAACCTTTTCTTTCTTGTTGTGTACTCATTTATTTGTATTTATTCCAAATGAAAATCATCAGGAAAATGTTAAAGTGGCCCTGCAACAGTATTTGACTATAGTAAAAGAGTGCTGCTAACTGTCAATCGAGGCACCTGCAAGCGCATGAACCAAACATTGCAGCAGACCATGCGGTATGGAATTTACTATTCAATTTCATGCTTGGCCGCACATTGTTCTCTTTTCTCTCCACAAATCAAGCCATAAGCCAATGAGACCTCGCCATCAGCAAAAACATTGTGGCCATCGATAAATTCAAGCATTGTGAGCGACATAGTTGCAGTGGCTGCGGAGAGATATCGTGACTTGACCATGTTGTACTCTATAATGATAGAAATATACCCAGTATAGAATTACCCCACCATGCTCACAATTGCACTGAAAGCCTGACATGTGTTAAAAAAAATAACAAAGAAAGTGTTCAAAGTCGTACTGCTCAATGACGCAAAACTGCTGGCGGGCCTTGTCGGAGAGCTGTTAGATTGCGCTTGTCCTTGTCTGCTCTTTTCATCATACCTGTTTGTTTCATGCAAAGTGGCTGAAAAATGCACACTGACAAACGGGCATGGCTTGCTGCATGCTCACTGGTATAAATTCAGAACGGCAGTGCCTAAAGTGTGTGACAAATCTCTGTAACTCCGCTCGTACTTTGCGGATTCTGAAAATTTTTGCTGCTGTCAATTCTTGAGGCAATGAACTTGTTTGAAAGAATCATTCGAATATTACTTTAAAATGTGTTGCAGGGCTCCTTTATGGGTCTCTTGTTTGTCTCCATATTTGCATCTGTATATAAATTTCCAATATGTTCCCCATCTGTAATATGTGGTTAATTTTATTGACCATTATAACTTATCACAGTACGGTGGCTTTTAATGCTCTTGATGCTTCAGGGATTACTAGCTAATTTTATTTCACCTAAATAAGTTTGTTCATGTGTATCTTATGTCCCCTTTTATACGTAGCTACTCACTTGAAATCCAGGTATTATCTGCAACATGATATGCTCTCTCTCCCATCAGCCACCTTCTCAATAATCATGTAAAATTTAACTGTAATATGCACTAATAGCCCTAATTAGCAATGTTTTATATTGTGGAAGGTTTATAGCTAGCTTTTGGAATGTTAAATCTATTTTCAATTCACTGTGTTATTTTTTAGACAAAGCTGATAGATAATTTTGTGTTGAAATGTGCAAGAATCAACAATGTGTTACAGGGACTTGTAGCTTTCTTGATGTTAAAATGCAATGTGTATGGTTTTCTTTTTTGACAAAAAAGTTTGCCTATACTATGCTACAGTCTTTCCAAGCAAGTCTCCACATTGTACAGTGGAAATCCCTCTTTTATCACATTGCACATCAAATGCATTGTTTTGTTATTGCCAGTTACTACTGTATGTTCTTGAAACAATAATTCTGCATTGAAATATGCAAATATCAATCATTATTATTACCAGGGCTTGCAGCTTTTTTGATGCTTCAATGCACTACTTGTAAGTGTATGTGGTTTTGTTTTTTTATGAAAATATTTTTGTTGGTATGTTCTTCACAAGAACTTCTACTGTGCTACAATCTTTCCAGTCATGTCTCTCAGCATGATATGGTAGAAACCCTTCTTTTATTGCACGGAAGATGCCTTGCTTTGTTCTGTTATTGTAAGTTCTATTGACAGCACTTACAGTGATGTTTTTTGTTTTACATTGTTTTCAACATGTCCTGCATTGTTATTGTTCTGCAAGACCATAATGAGTAATTAAAGTTCACATTTTACTGACAGCAGTGTTGTGGTGTGTTCATGCAAACTTACTTGATACAGCATTGAAAAAAAATAATCGAAAAGAAAGCTCCTTAGACATGACTACATGGACGATATAATAGAAACACTGGTATACATCATTATGTCTGAAAATTCACTTCGGCATGGTCGTTTTATCGTTCCATAAATTAGGTGCAGCAGCGGCATTGTTTTTTGGGGAGATTTGCATAGATAAAGCACATCCACATAAAAATTTGCCAAGGCTTGCGCTCTTATCCTCTTCAAAGTTGGAACTCGCTCGTGCATCTAACGACAGTACATGTTGGCATCAGCACTAGCGGTTTGTTGTCGACAGATATGGCATGTGCATTGCACAATACTTGGCTTCCTACGGATCAACATTTTGGCGCTTGTAGAGGACTGCCATTATTTGCTCGGTGGCTGTGGGTGAAGAGCAACAAGGGACCTCATCTTGAAGGGGCCCTGCAACATTTTTTGAGCATGGTCAGAAGATGCTTCCAACCATTAGTCGATGCTCTCGTGAACATGCGTGACAAATATTACAGCAAGCGATTTGTACTCTACAATAACATCTCAAAGTCAGCTGAAGCTCCCTTTCTCTTTTCTCAACAAATGAGGCTACAGCTCCCCCCTCCCTTCCGAAAAATCACAACGTCACAAGTGTAGTATCAGCCAATGGGCGAGTGGAGCATGGCGCCCTCTGCCGTTTTTGTGGCCATCGTGGGAGGGCGCGACTTGTCCATGAGCCCACGTACAATCCCGCCGACAAGCCGTGCATTCGCAGAAAAAAACGAGAGAGAAAAAGTGCTCAAGGTCTTATAGCACGCGTGACGTATTTTCTTTTCCCACGTCATCCATCCCTGCTTAGCTTCCAGGGCTTGGAAAAGTGTTGCTGAGCCTATATATTTAAAAGACCGGGCGTGGAACGATGGACATAACAGGGAAGTGAAGTCACCAGACACTCTGCTTTTGGTTCCTTGGCTTCTGTCCTCTGTGTCTGTATGTCCAGTTTTTTAACATGAATACGTGCAAACTAGCTCAGCTTTCTCTTATTCTAAGTGATCATAACAGACACTTTTACAGAATAGAAATAACCCTGCCGTGCTGACCGGTGCATTACAGTACAAATAAGACCTGTCACAGCCTCAGCGGTGTATCATCAGGGGGGTAACCTCTAACTAGCGCAGCCAAGAGAATCATGGAGGCGCCCAGAGAGTCGTCTGTGAAGGAAGCGAGTCTATTTGCACCTCAACAGCTCGAGGTCACGCTATGCGAGCAGTAACGTCACGCAAGACGTCTACCATCCCCGCACAATTTGAAATAAACGCAATGGTAGTGCGTGACATTGCGTAAGTATTGCTATTTTGCCTGTGTCAGTAGCCAATTGACCAGTGTCCTTTGGATGTCATTTGCCTAAGACGTGCCGCTTCGCTATTCTCATAACTTTGTCTAGATTTAGGTGCACGCTGAAAAACACCAGATTGCATCAACATTTCTGTGGCTCTCCACTATGGTGTACCCAATAACAATATTTTCGTGGTTTCGGAACCGTAAAATCCAGACCTTTGTATTGAAAGCAAATTCCTATCAGTACAAAACATCTCACTTCCTCTATTTCCGCTCGTGACGATGCATGCGCGTGTGCGTACCACTTCTGGCGCGAAATATGACGGGTTCTAATGACTGATATGTGGGGTTTAACATGCGAAAAGCGCTTTACTACTACGAAATAGGCCGATAGGCCGTAGTGGAGGGCTCGGGGCCTCTCGCTCCCTGGATTTCGTGCCGACCGGTTGTGTCCTCGTGATCTCCGACGTCAGCGTAGCTCTGGCTGACTGGGCTGGCCCTACGCTACCTCCTGATGCCGACAAGAGCTCTCACCAGTGGTGCCCCGTCCTCGGACTCCTGCGACCGTGTCCATTTTTCCTGTATTCTCCTTACTCCCGTCGTTCACTGTCCCTGTGCTTCGCTCTCTCCTTCCTCTCTCGCTATCTCTTTAACATTTTATTTCTATCCTTTTAATGCCTCCTCTACCCCCATCCCTCGTGAGCTACTGTTGAGGTGTCCCCCCCCCCCCCCTGGGAGACAGTTACGGGGCTCACTTTTCTCTTCTTTGCTGCTGCTGAACCCTAGGTCACTGAATAGAATCCCGGCTGCGGCGGCTGCAGTTTCAATGGAGGCGAATATGCTTTAAGCCCGTGTGCTCAGATTTTGGTGCAGGTTAAAGAACTCCAGGTAGTCGAAACTTCAGGAGTTCTCCACTACGGCGTCTCATAATCATATGGTGGTTTTGGGACATTAAACTTCACATATCAATCAATCAAATCATGCGGTTGTGCGATAGTATACATGACTGAAACGGAGAACACCTGGGTTGGTTTCCGATTCTAACTCCTATTTTTTAGCGCGATAGCATTGAAGAGAGCGTTGCGCAGAAATGCAGGTGTCGGCGTGGGCGTTGGCGTCGTTGGTTGGGAGCAAGAACTCATCGTTGATGTGAGCGTTCATTCGAGAAAAAATGCAAAGAAAAGTGAAGTAAAAATATTTGGCCATGGTGAGGATCTGAATAAGGCCTTCATCATTTTTAAAGACGATAGTATTCTTGGGAACCTTCGACGCAAAAATTTTGGTCTGTCTGTCTGTATGTACATTTGTCTGTCCGTCTTTAACGGTACCCTAAAACGGCACCAGACGATACCCTTTAACGGCCGACCCCATCCGCAGCGCCCACCAATATTGCTCAAGATTCAGTGTTCATACTTGTACGATTGTCAATTAAAAAGCAACTATTGGGCATTTATGAGGCACCATAACAACACGTCAATATTCCGTATGTGTCTCTTACTAGAAAAGGCATACATAAGAAATTCCAAGGACCGTAACGTTTATCACGTTGCGCTGACCATGCAACGCTTGCACGAAAAGGCAAGTAAATGTTTCCAACACTTTGCTAAGACGACACTGTGGTGGCACCTACCAGTCGCCTTGCGTTCTACACCTTATCACCTCCGAGACGGGCGCGCAGGGTGCGCGTGCTTTGTTTTCCAAAATAACTGCCAGATAGCGCTCATGTCTCACGTGTACCTTGACTTGGTGCGCTCGTTCGCCCCCGCTGCACGCTCGAGACACTCTAATGGGGCGCCTCCAGAATACCACTCACCAATTTTTTTTTGCGCAGAACATCAAATAAACGCTTTGTTCACTCTTTGCAGACGCAAGACTATATTTCGACGACATTTGCTGTTTAACATGCAGATACGGGGCCAATTTTTTACTCTTAAAGATTCTTTTCGGGAAATTTATTAAGGTGGTGGGGACAAAAGCAAGAATAGTCATTGTGGTACAGGTCATTATAGTGCAAGTCATTATTGGTTCGTTGATATGTGGGGTTTGATTGATTGATATGTGAGGTTTAACGTCCCAAAACTACCATATGAATATGAGAGACGCCGTAGGGGAGGGCTCCAGAAATTTCGACTACCTGGGGTTCTTTAACGTGCACCCAAATCTGAGCACATGGGCCTACAGCATTTGCACCTCCATCGGAAATGCAGCCGCCGCAGCCGGGATTAAATCCCGAGCCTCGAGGGTCAGCAGCCGAGTACCTTAGCCACTAGACCACCGCGGCGGGGCACAAGTCATTATTACAGGTCACATTATACGACGGTAAGTAAAGACATCTTGTGGTTTTTGGGACGTCAAACACCACATATCAAAGGTAAGTAAACAAGCAGACAAAAAATGAAGCTTTAAAAGTACAGCAAATACATGATAAAATTCGAAAAAATAAAACGATGAAGAAAGAGTAAGAAAATTGCTAAAAAATGCTATCACAGAAAAATAGTGCCTCAAATAGAGTAAGGTGACGGATTAAGAGCTGAACAAGAAAGCTCGTGCCTGAATTCATTGGTGTCCTGTTAATTAACTGCATCTTCAGGTAGCGCATACCATAGCCCGATCTAAATCGGTAGAAATTATTTGTTGAATGCCTTGGTGGTGCCGTGCAAGCGTGTTACAATGAGATGATTAAACAGACGCTGTGAGGTGCGGTAGAGTGCAAGAAATATGGTGTTTCTGAGGTGAGGAAATTTGTGATACAGTTTGCAGACGAGAAAAAAAAATTGATATCTTACTGCAGAGTGTCAGGCATAAGGTATGCTTAGGGATGATTTGATGCAAGTCATACTAGAACGCCAGTCATAGTTGGAAGCAATGAAAAGTGCTGCGCCATTCTGCACTGTTTCGAGCGAGTTATTAAGACAAGCCTGGTGGGGATTCCAGATTGGCGACGCATACTCAAGTTTTGTTCGTATCAATGTTTAATATGCGAGCAGGCGTGCAAGAGAAGAAGTGATGGTTCGAGTAGGCCAAGTGATATGGAGCAGTATTTGATAAGATTTGTTATGTTCGCAGACCACCCGAGTTGATCCATGATTGTGACTGCGAGTTAGCGGTAAGAGTCGCCTTAATTGAATGCCCCTGCGTGAAAGTTCTTCCGCGTGACAACCAAGTGTTTTGCTATACTGAACCACGCCATGCAGTGCTTGAAACTGCTCCATAAAAAAATTGGCCCCGTATCTGCATGTTCATCTGCAAATGTCATCGAAAGACGATAGCTTTGCGTGTGGATAAAGTGAACAAACATTAATTTAATGTTCTGCGCAAGAAAATCTGTGAATGGTACTCTGGAGGCGCTGCGTTAGAGTGCCTCGAGCGTGCAGTGGAGGTGAACGACTGCATCAAGTCACGTCACACGTGAGACATGAGCGCCATCTGGCAGTTTTCTTAGTAAACAAAGCGCGTGGCTCTGAGACGGGTTTGCGCGCCCATCTCAGAGGTGATAATGTGTAGAACGCAAGGCTACGGGTAGGTGCCACCACCATCTCGTCTTAGGAAAGCCTTGGAAACACTCGCCTTTTCGTGCAAGCGTTGCATGGTCAGCGCAAAGTGATAAGCGCTACTGTTCTTCTAATTACTTATGTAAGCCTTTTCTAGTAATAGACACACATATAGAATCTATACGTGTCGTTATGGCGTCCCAGACATGCATAATAATTGCTTTTTAATTGACAATTGCACAAGTATGAACGCTGAATCCTGAGCAACATTGGTGGGCGCTGCGCATGGTGTCGGCCATTTCAAGTACCCAATGCGGTTAAGAGTGGACAGACAGACAGACAGACAGACAGACAGACAGACAGACAGACAGACAGACAGACAGACAGACAGACAGACAGACAGACAGACAGACAGACAGACAGACAGACAGACAGACAGACAGACAGACAGACAGACAGACAGACAGATCAAAACATTTGCGTCAAAGCCTTAAAAAAGCGAGCTGTAAGAATATCAGGTAGTGGGCGAAGTCTCTTTAGCGCACGGGACATCGCATGCTAAATTTGTAGAAACGCACCAAGCAGCAAAATAAGTCCATTGCGGAACGAGTGCGTTGTTTAAAGCTTCTCGCTCATTACAACGCGTGTAGCCGTGCAGGTGTGTGTGGTGACTTATATGGACGAGTAAGGAGGGGGGGGGGGTTATTCGCAAAAAAAAAAAGAATTATGGCGCAGTAAGCACATAGCGGTTGTAGATCAAGTAAAAAGGATAGTTTGTAACTGTCAATGTTACGCGTTTAAAAGTTCCGTCCTTCGCAGTACGGCTGAAGGCGCGCGCACGGGGAACAGTTTACGCGCTAGCGTTTCTACTCTTGAATGCGAAGTTCAGGCGTAATCTAAATGGTATTAAAGTCACCGGTGTCTTTCTACCACTCGCCGCTTTGTTTTTTTTTCTTTTCTGACAAGTCACAGGGTTTTTATATTGCAAGGGGGTTTATTAGCGACGCCAGGTAATAGGCAGACAGTCGGTGCGGAAACAAATGCTCGGGCAGTCCAGCGTCTACAGCTCGTGCTCCCGCTCGCGCTTCGCACTCAGCGATGGTCCCACTAGTGATTGCCTTGCGAATTCCCCACTACAATGCCCCGGCGACGAAGACGAGCCATCCTGGCGACTCAAGGTGACGAGAGAACAGGAGGGTCGTAACAGGGCTTGAGGCGACTGACGTGGACCGTCTCACGACCAAGGCGGCGCTTGTCCGTGGACGGCTTGAGTGGTTCAATCACATAGGTGACAGAAGAAGGGTGCTGTATGACGCGGTAAGGGCCCGTATACTTCGGTGCAAACTTGGGAGTCAGTCCAGGAGAGTGGAAAGGCAGTCGGAGCCACACGAGAGAACCGACGGGGAAGGTATTCTGAACAAGATCTTGGTCGTGGCGATCTTTTTGGAGGGCTTGGTTATCGGCTGTGAAGGACCGTGCAAGTTGACGACACTCTTCGGCATGTTCGGCCATTTCAGAAACTGGGCTGAACTCGGAGGCATCAGGATTGTATGGCAGAATTGTGTCGAGTGTGTTGCATGGGTCACGACCATATAAAAGAAAAAATGGAGAAAAGCCTGTTGTTGATTGAATCGCCGTATTGTAGGCGTACGTCACGAAAGGAAGAACAACGTCCCAGTTGGAGTGGTCGGAATCAATATACATAGCGAGCATGTCTCCGAGGGTTCTGTTGAAACGTTCCGTTAGGCCGTTGGTCTGAGGGTGGTAGGCTGTTGATGTGCGGTGCACCGTACGGCATGAATGTAGGAGCTGCTGAAGAACTTCGGACAAAAATACGCGTCCTCTGTCACTCAGGAGCTCCCGTGGTGCACCATGACGGAGAACAAACCGGTGCAAGATGAAGGTTGCAACGTCACGAGCACCAGCCGAAGGTAGCGCTGCCGTTTCGGCGTACCTTGTCAGATGGTCGGCAGCCACAATCACCCATCGATTGCCACCAACAGAGCACGGTAGCGGGCCGTATAGGTCAATCCCAACACGGTCAAATGGGCGTGCAGGACATGGCAAAGGCTGCAGTTGACCGGGCGAATGAGGGAATGTCTTGCGCTGCTGACACTGGGAACATGAGCGAATGTGTTTGCGTACAAACGTGTACATACCCCGCCAGTAGTAACGTTGGCGGATCCGCTCATACGTCTTTAGCGCTCCGGCGTGGGCGTGTTGCGGCTCAGCATGAAAATATTTGCAGATATCAGACCGCATATGGCTGGGTATGACTAGCAGCCATTTACGACCCGCCACTTGATAGTTGCGACGGTATAACAGGCCATCCCGTATGGCGAAATGCGTTGCTTGGCGGCGAAGAGCACGCGGGTAACCGGAAGTTGATGCGTCAGAAAGCATACTCAATAGCGAGGTAATCCAAGGGTCCTTCCGCTGTTCGGATGGCATGTCTGTGACGCTGACGGCAGAGAGGGGAAGGTCCAGGGCTGATATATCCGTATGATCAGATTTCACGGGTGATCGTGAAAGCGCATCTGCGTCAGAGTGCTTTCGCCCCGATCGGTAGACGACGCGTATGTCGAATTCCTGGAGGCGTAGTGCCCAACGTCCGAGGCGGCCGGAAGGATCTTTCAGCGAAGCCAACCAACAGAGTGCGTGATGGTCAGTTACCACATCAAAAGTTTGGCCGTACAAATAGGGGCGAAACTTGTTTAACGCCCACACAATCGCGAGGCACTCTTTTTCCGTAACAGAATAGTTGGCTTCTGCCTTAGTGAGGGCGCGGCTGGCATAGGCGACCACATATTCCGTAAAACCTGGCTTGCGTTGCGCGAGTACTGCACCAAGGCCGACGCCACTTGCATCCGTGTGTACTTCGGTTGGCGCAGTAGGGTCGTAATGGCGCAGTACGGGTGGTGAGGTAAGGAGTTGGCGCAGTGTTGCGAAGGATTCGTCACAGGCTGCTGTCCAATTCGAAAGATCTGCAGGGCCAGCAAGGAGTTTGGTGAGTGGAGCGATGATGGAGGCAAAGTTCCGGACAAAGCGACGAAAATAGGAGCACAGGCCCACAAAGCTCCGTAGTTCTTTAACAGTTGTCGGCTTAGGAAATTCGGCAACAGCACGAAGCTTGTCAGGGTCGGGAAGAATGCCGGCTTTCGAGACGACATGATCAAGTATGGTGAGTTGTTTAGCCCCAAAGTGACACTTCTTCAGGTTAAGCTGAAGCCTGGCGTTTGTAAGGCACTGTAGAATCTTACGCAGACGAGTGAGATGCGAAGTGAAATCGGGCGAAAACACCACAACGTCATCAAGATAGCACAAGCAAATGTTCCATTTGAGACCACGTAAAATGCTGTCCATCATTCGCTCGAATGTCGCAGGCGCATTGCAGAGTCCGAATGGCATCACGGTAAATTCATAGAGGCCATCCGGTGTGACAAACGCCGTTTTTGGACGATCAGACTCAGCCATTGGGACCTGCCAATAACCCGAGCGAAGGTCAAGCGAGGAAAAGAATTCTGCACCTTGGAGACAATCGAGAGCGTCGTCTATGCGGGGAAGAGGGTAAACATCTTTCCTCGTAATGTTGTTTAGGCGCCTGTAGTCTACGCAGAACCGGATTGAACCATCCTTTTTTTTGACGAGTACAACTGGGGAAGACCAAGGACTACAAGAAGGCTTGATGACTCCACGCTGTAGCATGTCGTCTACTTGTTCTGCAATTACCCGACGCTCCGCTGGTGACACACGATAAGGGCGCTGGCGCAAAGGAGTACTCTTTCCTGTATCAATTGTGTGCACAATGGTGTTCGTTCTTCCTAGCACCGCTTGGGGAAAGTCAAACGAACGCTTGAATTCGTGCAGCAGGGTAACAAGCTGCTCTCGTTGAGCCGGGGCGAGATGGTTGTCAATAGAACGGTGAATTGCATCGGTAGACACGCTGTTCGAGGCAAAGTGAGGAACCAACGCGTTCAGCTCCATATTCGGCTTGGTGTCGAAGAAATCGGCAGGCACGATAGTACCTTCATCGATAAGCTGAATGTGGCCGAGCGTCTCGTTGCGGCGCAAACTGAGGGGGCACGAGTTGGGATTGGAAATAAATATCCCGGTAGTGTCTTGACAAAGCTCAAGAACGGCGAATGGCAGCGATGTGTGGTGGCGGCTACCGAAGATGTCAGATGGCGTGAATAGGACGGTAGCGTCAGAAAGTGAAGCACAGCAGGCAGGGACAAACTGGGCGCTGAAAGGCGGAAGGTCTATGTCCGTCGCGACGACAAGGTTAGCCACACTAGATACGGCCGCATCAACAGAAGGCGCATCACGAAACGGTAACAGCTCCACTTCGGCCCGAGCGCAGTCCACGACGGCGTGATGACGTGATAAAAAATCCCATCCTAGGATGACATCGTGGGAACATGAAGCCAACACGTGAAATTCAATGGTGTACAACACGTCTTGAATCACCACTTTCGCTGTACATGACGCGACGGGCTCAATTTGTTGGGCGCTTGCAGTACTAAGAGAAACCACGGGAGAAAGCATCGTCACTTTACGAAGAGAGCGGCAGAGTCTCTGACTAATCACAGATATTGCGGCACCGGTATCGATGAGTGCGAGTGTTCGTACACCTTCGACGATTACATCAATAAGATTGGCGGGAGACAGGCGAGGACTTAAACGATTAGACGATGACGCAGCTCGTGCCTCCGGAGCTGCGGCAGTTAGTTTTCCGTCTCACTGGAGGTGGGTCGTCGACGCATAGGTGACACGGAACGACGACTTGGTGAAGGTGAAGGCGAGCGGGAAGTAGAACGTCTAGAAGCGAATGTTCGGGCGCCGGAAGCAGTTTGCGCATCGCGTTCGTGAACTTCAGGTGGTACGTGAGGCGCGTGGTATGGAGGTCGAAACGAATAGTCAGGATATCTTGGTGCGTTAACTGTGAAGCGCCGACGACATAGACGTGCAACGTGACCTGGAATTCCGCAAAAGTAACATATAGGCCGGTTGTCAGCAGTGCGCCAAGGATTTCCGGCGTGTTGCTGTGTAACTGCAAACGGCGCGGTGGACGGTCGCACAGGTTGTGGCGTATACATTGGCAGACGAGATGGAGGAGGCATTGCTGCAACGGCCGCATAAGTCAGTGGCGCGGCAACAGGCGTTGGTGGAGAGGCAGGCGTAGGTAATGGCAACGCCTCGGAGACCTGCTCCTGAATAGCCTGTCTGATTGTCGGCGTTAGGCGGTTCGTTGGTGCTTCGGTGGTCGGCAGATACGAAAGACACGAAAGCTGTCGTGCGACCTCTTCGCGTACATATTCTTTTATCTGCTCCAGCAGGGAGCTGTCACCACCGACGGCCAGGGCAGCGAGAGAGTCGTCTGCAGTCGTCGACCTCCGAACTGCTGCACGTTGTTTCCGAATCTCTTCCAAGCTCTGGCACAAGGTTACAAGTTCGGATACGGTACTTGGGCCCTTTGCCAGCAACATTTGATAGGCATCATCGTCTATGCCTTTCAAGATATGCCTGATCTTGTCATGTTCGGTCATCTCAGGGTTGAAGCGCCGGCATAAATCGATTACATCTTCAATATAGCTAGTGAAGTTTTCGCCCTGCCTTTGTGCACGTCCGCGTAGGCGCTGCTCAGCACGCAGCTTGCGCACTGCGGGGCGATCGAACACAGCTGCGAGGGTGGTCTTGAAACCGGCCCAAGTGATAAATTCAGTGCGGTGGTTTGTGAACCACAGGCTGGCAACGTCTTTGAGATAAAATGGGACATACTCCAATTTCGAGGGGTCGTCCCACTTGTTGGCGGCGCTCACCTTCTCAAACAGCTGCAACCAGTCCTCCACATCTTGGTCCTCGGTGCCACTGAAGAAGGGCGGATCTCGTTGGCGCAGGGTGGTAGGCACGATGACTAGTTGAGATTGGGCCGTGCTTTGCTGGGTGGTGCCTTGCTCGGTCGTCTGATCAGGCATTGCTGATGTAGTGGGCAACTTTCGGCTTCGAAGTTCCAGGTTTGCGTACCCAGCACACTTCCACCACTTTGCAAGGGGGTTTATTAGCGACGCCAGGTAATAGGCAGACAGTCGGTGCGGAAACAAATGCTCGGGCAGTCCAGCGTCTACAGCTCGTGCTCCCGCTCGCGCTTCGCACTCAGCGATGGTCCCACTAGTGATTGCCTTGCGAATTCCCCACTACAATATGAATAAAGTAGACCTGGACAGCGCATGCAATTTGCTGGGCGATGATATGCGGCGATCAAGCGCCGTATGGTCACAAAGGTAAAGAACGTGGGCGCTGTCGGAGATGACAGATAAGTGATGCAATGAAATTAGCAAATTTGCGAGAATGAAATGAAAGCACATTGCGCAATGTGCGGGTAATTCCAAACCGTTTAGAGATGCCTTCTTTGTACAGTGTGCACTGAATGTAGCAGAGCATTCGGCACTCTGATTGGGCAAAGCCAGCATAGAAGGCGTGCACATATGGAAGAGTACAACGCTGATATTGATGTACAGAGAGTAAAACCAAGATGGCCCAGTGAGGAGGAATATCTGATGGCTGTGTATGAAGTACAGCTGCGGCAAGAAAAGGTATACAACCTTAACCAACGACTACACCAAAAATTTCCGTCCCGAACGTTTGACGCAATCAAGTCTCACCGCATAGATGCAAACTACCGAAAACTTGTGGAGGATCTTCTCAGGAACCAGCAGAAGGAGGCAATGGGAATCAAGACGAGCAGTCTGGCAACGTGGATGTGCAAGATCCCAATCCTGCGAACAAGAGGGCGGAGACATGTGAGGAAATCAGGAAGCTTACGTCCAAACCTCCACCGAAGTCCTACCAGGCGTGTCGTCTTTGGGAAACAGCGATACGCCTCTTAACCGGTGAGAATGTTGCTGTGGAACTCATTGCTTATCTACGCGAATGCTTCTCTTCAGACGAAGTCCGCCAGAGTATTCGTACTCCGAATAACTCTGGTGAAGAAAGTAGAAGAAGGAAAAAGAAGAAAGAATATGAAAGGGTTCACAACTGGTATAAGAAGGACCAATCACGCTGTATACGCCAGATACTAGATGACACTGGTGTATCACAAGTTGAAGACGTGGACAGCTTCTTGGAGGAGTGGAGGGCTGCAATGGAGGCACCCGTCCAGAGAACGAATTTGTCCATGGAACTCAGACCTCACGGTTTCAAGCCTTTTGATCCACTTAGTGTTGTCACTGCCGCAGATATCAAGTATGCTTTACCAGCTTGTAATAGTGCTTCCGGTCCCGATGGTTTATCGGCAAAGCGGCTCCATACAGTTCCAATGGTGGTCCTGAGGGTACTCATAAATCTCATCATGCTGCAACACCGTTTGCCCTTGGTTCTATGCAATGCAAGAACCATTTTTATCCCTAAAGTACCCGGAGCATCGACAGCAAACCTACATAGGCCTATCACGGTCTCTCACGTCCTCACCCGAGTGTTGCATAAAATTTATACGAGGTGCCTGATGACCAAGGTCCAGCTGGATCTTCGCCAAAGAGCCTTTATTCCAGCAGATGGTTGTGCGGAAAACGTTCTGCTTCTAAAAGCAATTATGAATGAGGCAAGGCACAGCCTGGTGCCACTCGCAATGGCGTCTGTTGACGTCGCCAAAGCCTTCGACAAGGTGACGCACCAAGCCATTGTCCATGGCCTTAGATGTAAAGGTGTGGCAGAGGAGTTTTGTGACTATATCGGCGACTATTATTCGAGGGCAACTACAGTTCTTGGAATGAATGGGAAGACGCTTTTGGCGCATCCTACAAGAGGGGTGAGACAGGGTGACCCATTGTCACCCTTGCTCTTCAACCTGGTTTTAGACAAGTTTCTTCTAAACCAGAACCAAGCGATTTCCTTTCGCAGCGGAGGAGTTTCTTCGTCGGCCATGGCCTTCGCCGACGACATAATTCTAACAGCAGCAACCCCAGGCGGACTGCAAGCCCAATTAGAAAATCTCCATCGATACCTGGAAGAGCGGGGGATTGATGTTAACGCAAGCAAATGTCGATCGTTAACCATCATCCCCAGCGGCAAAGATAAAAAGGCGAAAATAGTCACCGATCATAGTTACACCATCGGGGGACATCCCATAGAAGCTACCTCATGTACAACTACCTGTAAATACCTAGGCATTCAATTACGAGGCACGGAAGCATCGAATGACTCGGTGCGCAAAGATTTGGCGACTCTGCTCAATCGCCTTGCGAAAGCTCCGCTGAAGCCGCAGCAAAGGCTAGTGGCTCTTAGATTATATCTGATACCGAGACTAGTACACAGGCTTGTTCTGGGTCCTGTTTCGGCAAAGATGTTGCTCAAGCTGGATAGGTCGATTCGAGCCGCTGTAAGGCACTGGCTTAACCTTCCGCATGATGTGCCATTAGGCTTTCTATATGCCCCGGTCCCTGTGGGAGGTCTTGGCATTCTTTGTTTGCGCACCACAATTCCCGAAATGTGCATAAAGCGACCCAACGGCCTGCTACATTCATCGCACTATCCCTGTGCAGCAGCTGCAACAACGGAAACAATGATTAAGGCGTCACGGCAGGCAGAGAGCCCATATCCGTGGCGAGGTGTTGCAAAGTTCGAAGGCATCGGCAAAATATTGGACGAAACAGCTACATCGGAGTTTCGACGGGATGCCCCTCCGGCATTGTACAAACGCCGTCGGCTCAACGGCATGGCTGGGGGAAGGTACGACATTTCTATCGGGAAGAGAATTTATCAAGCTCGTCAAGTTTCACATCTCGGCAATTCTATCCTTAACAAGACTGAAGCGAGGCCAGAACGTTCCCGTAACGTGCCGGGCAGGGTGTGATACCAGAGAATCCTTGGGTCACATCTTGCAGCAGTGTCAGAACGCACCCCCAAAGGATAGAGAGGCACGACGGGATAGTTCGTTACCTGGCCTCCCGACTCAAGGAAAAGGGATGGAGGGTGCTTCAGGAACCCCACTACAGGACATCACAGGGAACAAAGATACCTGATTTGGTCATCCATAGGGACCAACAAAGTGTGGTGCTGGATGTTCAAGTGGTGGGAACCCGGGTCGCCCTCTCGGATGCATACGAGATGAAACGAAATAAATACCTCTTCCCGGAGCTTACCAAGCAAGTTAACCCCCACTCTTCTCCGATTGTGGCTGCTGTGACTATGTCTTACCGCGGCACATGGGCCAGATAATCTGTTAACATTCTAACAGATGTTGGTCTTGGCCGCAACGACTTGAAAATGCTGTCCATAAGATGCATGCAGGGTGGCCTGAGGGCCTTCAGCGTACACCAAAAATCGACGGCGGTACGACCCCATCGACAGTAGAGTTACAAACGGTCTGGTCCTTATCGCTAGCTGCGATACCCGTCGGTCGGTAAATGACGATCGGCGGATATGGGTTCCTCTGCCCTTTCAGAGTGGTTCTCTAACAATTTTCTTTTTTTTATACGCCAATATGCTGATGATGAAGCACGTGGTCGGCGAGTATTTCAGCAATGATGCGTCTGCGCCACGTTCGACTTTGCTGCTCCTTCATGTACCTGGTGTTTATTTTTCGGCCTGGCCCGCAGCTGCATTCCGCGAGTGAGAGCCAAAATGGCAATGCTTAGCGGTACTTCCAGTTGCCCCACCTCTATACTAAAGTTTTATACATACATGAACCGAACAGGGTGTAGTCTTTCTTGGCTTGGCTTGGCTATACGCCTATATATTTTTGCCCGGAATAACACCTCAATGATTATGTATTGGCGACACGAGGCTATCGACGGTATGGCATTCTCATCTTACGTAATTCGGAAGCACCGTTTAAGGGCCCCAATATGCCGCACCCTCTGTGATCGCCCACGATGTTGCCCGGGGGTGGCGATCCCCGAAAGAGAGGAGCCTTGTTGGATACGTAACGAACCCGACTTGGACCACAACGACAAACGGACAATTATCAAAGTAGCAAGACGAATGAGACCACCCGAAAGGGCTACTCTATTGTGTACAATACGCATCTTCTAGCCATAGAGAGCTGTTTGCGCGAAGAGTGTTTATGATAATATTTGTGGCATTTTCCGCCTATTTCTTGTGTTTGAAGAATACATTTCACAGTTACACCCACCCTGCCATGGTCCATACACAGTAAGCAAGGAATGTCTGTGGTACAAGAGTTCCACGACAAATGTAGACTTGATCGTACTTCCCTTTTTTTTGTTATGCACATGCGCTCGTAACTTGAATGCTTCATGTGTTGTCTTAGACCGCACACGTCGCCCCAGAGATGTCCCAAAAATGGTCAAATACTCAAATTTGAGCCAAGTTAGGTCGTTAAAAAGCATCCTATAGGCGTATGCTTGGCGGATCATGTCAAAAACATGCTTAGCTATATACCAGGACGATTATTTAGCGTCTTTGAACAAGTTTATTGCAATTTAGTACAATAAAAGTGCAAGTGCTTCGGTAAAAGTGCTTCGGCCTTCTTGTCATGATTACTAAATTGGGTTCCAGTTTTTAAAACTTGGGACGGGTGCTGCAGTGAAATATTTTGCATGTATTTTTCTAGTCATTAAAGTTAGGAGCGAATGATTTTTTTTAGGTTCAATGCTCAGGCGCTGATGTGTCAAACATCCTCGACTGGACGTTTCATGGACGTACTCAACATGTCCTTTTTCTGGTTGCACTCCTCTACATTTTGTCATACTCAATTTTCATTTTTTTAATTATTCTCTCAGCTAATTGCTGCCAGCGCGACCGGAGGTAGGAACCAATACGTTGTGTCGTCTGCTAGGCACTATACTTATGCTAAATGAACGAGCCACATGAGCTGCTTGCAACCTACACTCGCCAATCACTCAGTTGAATTACAAGGCAAGTCGATCCTGGTTTGGCAACTTCCGTTGCGAAATATTCGGCGAAG
The DNA here is from genome assembly GCA_013436015.1 of Rhipicephalus annulatus. Taxonomy (NCBI): domain Eukaryota; kingdom Metazoa; phylum Arthropoda; class Arachnida; order Ixodida; family Ixodidae; genus Rhipicephalus; species Rhipicephalus annulatus. Next base: position 199,292 of record WOVY01016131.1, read on the forward strand.
AATGCCGCGTTTTAAAAGGCCACCCAGGGAGCTCTGAATTAAGAGGACACGACTAGGGTGCTCCTTCAAACCTCACTACGGTTTCCATTTCAGTCGCGTGAAGATTACGGCCACCGAAACTGCTTTGTCCTAGTCCCAGCCTTAAGACTTTCCCAGCTATGTTTTTCGGAGAAGACGTGGGGGCTCTAGTCTCACTGTGGCAGTTTCTCTATTTTGTTTGCTTTTGCAAAATTGCATTATCGTTCCACCATGAACAAGAAATGTTGTTTCAGGTTCATTATTATCCATTTTAATAATTGCAGGCTATCAGTTTCCAAAAGTGTTGAGACTTTGAATTTCGCTGCACGACTACAGTGTTACGCATTTGAAATTCTAAGAAAAACTAGAAAAACACAATTAATAGGACTTACGAAAACGACGAACAAGTGCTTCGTGCCGTTTTCAGTGTGGACTATTGGTTCATTTTCTTGCGCTGGTATACGATATGCGGCCCCACTACTATGGTCTGTTAACGCTCGCCTGCTCGAAGGCCGCGGAATCGAATCCCGGCTTCGGCGGCTACATCTTCGATGGAGGCGGATATGTTTTAGGACCACGTGCTTAGATTTAGGTGCACGTTAAAGAACTTCGGGTGCCTGAAATTTAGGGAACCCTCCACTACGGTGTCGCTCATAATGCAACGTGTTTTCGGGACGTTAAGCCGCAGATACTATTTATTGCTGTAAGATTTGCGAAATCATTTCTTCCCTTGAGTGCGCCATGAGAGCTTCATTGCGCCGCTCTTGAGTGAAACGAATACTTAAAAGCTGTCCACACAATTGAATCATCATCACGCCCTTAATTGGCTCATACGTTGCGGTGTAGTTGAAGGGAAAGTTGCTCCGGCTCCTGGGTCGGTAGTTAAATGAGTGATAGTGATTTACTGGGCATCCCATTCACTGGAGGGTGGCGAATATGGCGCATTTTGGCAATATTCTAATTGGGCTTTGGCCAACGTAACCTAAATTTCTGTAACAAAGAACCACAAAGGAGCAATACCAACATTACGGGCCGAGAAAGCGTAATTTCTAGAGCCAACCTGGCATCACTGTTTATATCAAAGGGTGATGGCAATATCCCCGAAAATCAGGAGAAGGTTCAAGACTATCTATCTATCTATCTATCTATCTATCTATCTATCTATCTATCTATCTATCTATCTATCTATCTATCTATCTATCTATCTATCTATCTATCTATCTATCTATCTATCTATCTATCTATCTATCTATCTATCTATCTATCTATCTATCTATCTATCTATCTATCTATCTATCTATCTATCTATCTATCTATCTATCTATCTATCTATCTATCTATCTATCTATCTATCTATCTATCTATCTATCTATCTATCTATCTATCTATCTATCTATCTATCTATCTATCTATCTATCTATCTATCTATCTATCTATCTATCTATCTATCTATCTATCTATCTATCTATCTATCTATCTATCTATCTATCTATCTATCTATCTATCTATCTATCTATCTATCTATCTATCTCTAATGTATTAAAGCCTATCTAAGGCTCCTATCGCGTTCACTGCTGCAAGTTAAGGTGAGAGAAGCTTCCATTTTCGGTTCCTATACGTTGTTCGACGTTCGTGTAATACGAAGCAACATATATTACTGACGAACCACAGGGCGAAACAAAAGGCAATTTGCGTGGCTACACGGTGTGCAACCCTCCTATTTCTACTTCCATTCCCGTTCACCGAATGTCTGCCAACCTTTTCTGCCTGTCTGTCTATCGTCTCGTTGAGGCTGGAGGAAGCGATTCATCACAGCGTCGTAGTGGACGCATTTCACGAAGAAGGCTATCACCCGCAGAGGCGGCAGGCAAAGGCGGGAAGTGAGGTGAAAGTCGAGACGGTCGACTCACAATGGAGCTCCAGTGGTGGTGACGGTGGCGAGAACGTGCCTGGAGGTACGCACTTCAGCGACTGCACACGTGCCACGGCTCGTCGCAGTTGCACGAGAGTCTGGCAGCGTTCGTTGCGGTAAGCAATCAACGCCTCGCCCTTGGAAGGCCCGGTAGTTGATGCCTTTCTTTTGCAAGCTTGGTCTGCGTGCGCCTAGCCGTGAACCCTGCCTGTCCTGGGCGCCCCGCGTCCCGACTGTCTGGCGACACCGTCTTCTGGCGCACCGGAGTGATGTAGTGCTGCGAACAAGGAGCCATTCAGCCTGTTTTCATATGGACGATGTCGCTTAAGGACTTTGGGCCATGCCATCACGCATTGGCTACATTTAACGAGGGAAAAGAATAAAAAAAACATTTCCTAACCAATGCTTTCCGCAATTGTTCATTCCTGTGCCTAGCTCGTGAATTGTCTATAACTGGGTTAATTGCAAGGGCGGAGATAGGACTGTGTGACAGATATCATCGATCATCGGCTTTCTCTTAGTAGAACATATTCTTCTGCAGCTATAAAAGCTTAATTTCGTTCTAAATAACGCTCACTAGCTGACGCCTTGCAGAATTCGCTCTTCATTTTGTTCAAATGCCTGGATATTTATATTACATGTTACTTAACTTTAGGCTACACAGGACTAACAAATAATTGGACCATCCTAATGTTATTCCATACACGAATTTGCGTTGCTGCAGTTTCAACTGCAAACACCTTAGCACCTTACCATACACATAACATGAGTGACCAGGTTTGCGACATGCTTATCGTTAAGAACTTAACCTGACGGACGCAAATTTCTATTCTTGAAATAACGAATAAGTACGCCACTTAACAATTCGCGTTTACCACTGGCAGTGGCGGGCGTGATCGTGGACATGTTGCCTGTTCCACAATCGACTCTTGCGGATCAGGAAAACGTGTCGCCCTGGATAGACTAAAAGCATCAAATGATGTATCGATACCAGTTTCCGGTAATCCAGTATATTTGGAATGATATTTCGCAGAACGTTTGTACTAGATGCTGATAGAGTCTGACACGTATAGTTTTTTATAAGCGTTGATTTCGAATGCCGAAATACAGGGCACCACAAAGTTCTTTTTGTTACGTCAAATATATATCGCTGTATAGCGACAGGCTTGCTCGTCAGCAGTTAAAGAAAGCGCTGGGCTGGCACTCGAACCTTGCCGGTATGCAGCTCGAGTTTTTTTTTTATCCTCTCGGGCCCCCGTGTGCCGTCGACAAACGCTGGTTGTAATGGCTGCTTGCGTAAGCATTATTGATGACAGTCATATCGCTTACAGGAATCCATCATTCTCCCAAGATGGCGGAGCGCGGGCCCTGGGGACCTGTACATGCCGTGTAGTCCACCACGTGCCTCTCCCAGGGGACGTCGCGTCCTACCAGCATCGTTTCGTAATACGCCCAATACGTGTGGCCTTCTTGAAGTGAGGGGGAAGTATACGCAACCGCACTTCCAAGCAGGTGTGTACACAATCGTATATATATATGCCCTACGGCACACAGATTCTTGTTGGGCGTCGAAACCATGCATCGTGTCTCGGTGATAGAAGAACAAGTGGAGGCCGTAGATGTGACGTTCAATTGTGCAGCAGACCTCATCATCCGTGGTCTGAGTGGATTATCGCACTTTACTCCAGCTCAATGCGTGGTGGCTGCCACGTTCTACACGTTGCATTCGCCCTGGAGGCATTGGTAGTATTTCACCGAAGCTGTCTATCTGCTTGTTGTGTGAAACAGTATGGTTCTTTGGTTGCTGAAGTGCTGCTGGCCAACCTCTATAGCCTTAGGACGAAGAGAAAAGAAACTAAACAGAAGAAATAGTGATCGCAGAAAAAAACTATAAGTGGCTAGGAAAGAAAAAAAAGCATGTTTGGCTTAAGAGAGCCATAGGTAATGGCGTTGACACAGTCTTTATAAAACATATTAAATTAATTATTTTAAGCAACATTTTTTAAACTGGACAATGAAGACAGGTAAACAAAGAAGAGAAATACACACGCGTTCCTGATCCTGTTTCTGTCCTGTCTTCCTTTTTGAACTGGCAGTCTGAAAACTTGCCGAACTTGTGAACAGACCAGCCCAACAACACTCCTTGCTTCAATATAAATTTGGGACAACGCCTTGAGATTCCTAAGATCTACACAAACAACATTATATTGGGTGCTGCAGCTAATCCTAGGCAAAGTCACAAGTCAACAGTTCTGATGAAGCGACCGGGTCCGCCGATTTGTCCGGCAAGCACACTCTACTCAGGCAGCTATCGTCATCAGCAACTTAAGCTGTTGCGAAACCTTCACCAGAAGCCTTGGGAGATGGATGCGTCGCTCACGTCTTGGCCGCGCTGTATGGGCGGTAACGCTCAACGCTCCACAAGCAATATCGCCCTCGGGAGTGGCCATATAAGCGTTAAGCGTTAGAAGCGCAAGCTGCATCGCGATTGGCTCGCCACCGTGTTTATTCGTTAATGTGGCAGCTGAGAAGCGAACCACCCCTTTGACACCGTCACGCCTACCACACGATAGAGAAACGCGCACACCGGCTACTTCTTTCTTCAATTACGGGCAGCCGTTGGCTCTTGCGTCTCGTATACATGGGGCACATTAAGGGCTTTGGTTACATGTAGTGCACGAAACGGAATTTCCATTCATTGCTTTTGATGACCTTCCGTGAAAAAAAAATTAGGCGCCACGCAGTGAGGCGCAATCAATCATGGCACTGACGCGAGCTTGACTTAAACAGGTTCGTGTATGATGACTCCATCATGAAAGCTGCACCTTGCTTAAAAATTGCTGAACGTTCCAACGCGTTCAATTCCTGCAGGCCTCAAGAAGAAGAAAAAATATTTGAGCACGTTGTTTCTGCTTCTTTTTGAGGAGCTAACCGAGTCGGATAAAGGAAATATGTGTTGGGATGTATAGATAAGTTAAGCTATGTCCAATGTTCGTTCAAGTATTTCGTGTTGACTCCCGCTAGAATTGCACAACTAGGAGCCTCTGCTACAAACAGTTCTTGATGCTGCTCTATATGTTATTTTTATCACTGGTTTGTGGCAACTACTGTCTTCATTAATGCTGTAGACCCTCAGGGCTAATAAATAAATAAATAAACAAACAAATAAATAAATAAATAAATAAAGAATAACTAAATAGAATCAGCAACAAGATAGGTGATGTCTCAAAGATATTACGTGGAATAAGCGATCGTAACATAATCGTATTGTTTGAAAGGAGAGTATTAGAACCCAATGAAAGACACCGGGTGTGTGATGTCGCACGTCATTGGTATGGAGGTTCTTGAACCTGTGCTCAAAGAGTTGTGGTCGTCTGTTCATCCACCCATCTATCCATCCATCCATAGAGAAAATTGTAAATCCAGATTATTTCAGTATGTTCTCTTGAAACAAAGGTACTTACACTGAAGAATTCTTTTGTCACAGAGTAACAGTAAGTTGAGCGAGTCGGTAAACGTATTCGTGTTAAAAGGCACGCGAGAACACGGACAAATGAGTAAACGGAACCACAAACGCCGCTAATTTTTGTCCATGGCATGTTAGTTGCTCGCTCAATGGTGCAGAAATTAAGACGAAGAAAAATAAGGGATGTTGATGATGATGAAATCGTCGTATTGAGAAGGAAATACGGAGTAGTTCAGAGAAAGAGTGGTCGGACACTCACACCGCCTACCAACTTTCCCACATGGGCGGCTTGTGTCTAAGGCACTATTGGATTAAGTCGCCCGTGGACGAAGTTTCAATGCCCCACAAAAACGCTTCACTGGCTCATTCATTCAAATGAATCTAGATCGCGCGCTTATACTAACGGTGCGCACAGACTCGATCATGACTAGCGAATACTCAGCGACACAAAGCTTGCCGCAACTGAAGCAGATAAGTAGGAGAGGTATGGCCATGGCAGTCAGGGCCTTCATGACGCAGCTTCTAGACTTTAGTGCAAGTGACTTACAACCCCCGGTGCAATCAACTCATGCAGATCAGGAGCCAGTATAAAGTAGGACACCTTCAAGTTCAGACAGCATTCATTACGACTAGGGAATAGTACAATCATGGCCAAGAGAAGCAGACAGCGTAGCTACACCGATATTCCGTGTAGCGGGCCTTTTTCCGAACGCACATAGAAGCGCAGATAGAAGCACTTACAGAAAGAGCACCGAATGAATTCCTACCCACCACTCCATTTCTCTGATGTACCGAGAAAGAAGCCATAATTTTCCATCACCTCGCTCAGTGGCGTCGCGGGCTTTTTGATTCCATGCGTGCGATATTGAACGAAGGATCGCGTTTCGCACTTCCAGCGTTTTACCTTTTGGTCTGAATTCCCTTGCTGGTGGGAACCTATGGAAGACTACAAGAAGCAACGTTCTTGCAAGGCGGCTGTCCAGGTAGCCTCGAGTGATTTATGGCTTTCGGCAGGCGGCCGCTGGTGTGCTCGTGAGCTACGGCCTTGCGTGAAATGGAGGGGGGGGGGGCAGAGGGGTCGATGCATGCACCATTTTCGTCTTATCTCTCGCAGATTAAGAGCTTCGGCAGTTAGTGACACTTCGTTACCTGCCCGCGACGATAGAGGCGCCGGCGAGGTGGTTCTTGATGGCCTAAATAGTGACGGAACTCCAGTACCTCTTCAGGCAGACACGACACCTGAGTAGGTCAGCGAAGGTGCTATTTTCTCGGTGAATAAGAAGACGGCAAGTTTTGTTTATGTGTGAAAAAAAAAGCCGACAGAAACTGTTTGTGCGAAGATGCATTGATATTTACGTTCAGACGCCCCGCCACTAGAGAGGTCACACTTGCCACTGTCCACTGCTTCTGGAAGTTTCTGAAGTGGTTGCCGTCGCCGGGATTTCCATTGGCGAGGACACTGTTTTGTCAAAGCTGTGTGCTCGCGAATAGTTTTGAGAGCACGTTTGCGAGTGTGTGTCCCTTTCAAAGTCACCAGCGACAGCCTAAATTGGCAGCACAGCTCTTGAAGGCACCTTAACCACTCCGTGTGTAAAGACGAGAGAGTGGCTTCATTGTCGCCTCTTCTACCGACCCTTCCTCCTCTTTGTCACCGATGTATTCGCAAAACATGTGAAATATCAGCACCAAGTGTTTAGCCTGTCAGTATATAGGGCTTTTCGGCTACTTGCAAGTAAGTGTGCTTTCGCAGTTGAAAGGCAGAAAACGTCGTGAAATCTCTTGATTGCACAGATGTTCGTGCGGGACAAGAGAGTACGAGCGTGCGACTGGCTGGCAAAGTAGGGTAGAAGATCGCAGCCCAAGCTCAAAAATCGACGCAGATATAGGAACGAAGCACCAACGAGCTTATTTCTTACAAAAGTCTACTATTCATGCCCGGCTTTCCTGAGGTAAAGAAGGGAAGTTAATCGTTCTTTAAATGAGACACCAGTGTTCCTTGCAACGGTGGCCATTATGTCATAAAACGTGCGTAGCCATAACCCTGCGCGTTCAACTCTTGCGCTTTCAAACAAACCCTCTGGACTTTCCCACACTCGTTCGGTCAGCGGTCACGTGACGAGCACTCGTGAGATCCGCCGATAAAATCTAAACCCTTATTACTATGTTGCAAAGATCATGGCGTGCTGTGTCGACGTAACCTTTCGACAAGAGGGCCATTCCGAGGGGGTCTTGAGGCCCCCTAATTCTGCCAGTTTTGGACGATTGGCGCTCTTTAACGTCGTGTGCCGTTGATGCCGTGGATAATTCAATGGGCGTTTCTGTAATGCAAGTCCACCTGCCGCACTTACTGCGATGTAATCCGCAGACAGTTCGTACTTGAATACTTGGGCGTACTTAGTGGCGGGTGTATAGTTACCTTCTATTTGCCCTTTATATTTATTATGACTGAACTTTCGTTCTGCACGGCTGTATAATAAATGAAATGTGCAGGAGTTTAAATTAAATGCAATTGATACACTTGATATACACTTGATATACACTTGATGATACAATTGATGAAAATGTTGCACTTTGCCTGGGACTTCATTAAAATTTAATTGAACCCTTCCGTTCGGGAAATTCCTTTATCATAGCCACAAATATTTTTCAGGTGAAAAGAGGGGAAGGGGGTCAGAACAAATTGCACGTGTGTGTATGTTGTGTGTGGGCGCCAGTATACGCAGAAAAAAAATGGGGATAGTGGGCTTGTGTCCCCTCCTCCGGCTACGCAAGTGCTTATTGTAACCTCGTAGTAAGAGGTACCATAATAGGCATTCCTCCACAGAGCGGCTAAGTTCACGCTATTGACCCAGAACCATCTACATGCAAAGTCCTCATGCAATAAATAGGTGCGCCCGGACTGTAGGTTGGAAAACGCGGTACACTTCGCTTCGATGGCACTACTTTGCGGTCGCAGAGTAAATTGAGACAACTCACGTGCGCTTTGACTAGGAGCTGACAGCTCGAAACGGAGCGCTATCATTACCCACTATTTTCCTCTCTTGTGTACGGGGCCATGTTCTTCGAAAGGCCAGTGTAACGAGATCGTTCTGTGGGGGGCTACTACGGTTCAGCTTTGGAGGTCTTCAGTGACGAAGAGCCGAATGAGGTGACGTCACGCGTAACACGGTATAGTGGAGGCAGTTTTACAGCAGACGCTTTGGCGGATATCTTACAGAATAAGAGAAGGGGGTCTCGGAACTGTTGCTAGCTTGGGATCTTTGGGTGTAGCCAAGAGGCATGCCCTAGGGCCCCGCCCTTTCTGAAATTCGGACGAAGGGGGTATTTCACCAACGAAAAATAAGAAACATGGGTGTTTTCAAAACTTTCAGAACCCCCCCACCCCCCCTCCTTGAAAAAAAAAAAATGTTGGCTACGGACCTGACTGCGTTAGCCTCAAGGTACCAATATATCTCAAAGGAGGTTGGTTAGTTAGTTTATTCCTTATGGCGAAAAGGCACCTGAGGCTATGCTGCGCCAGTCATACGGCTTTACGCACGCGGCTTTAGGTAATAAACAGTGATACGACACATTTTTAAAGCTTACACTTTAAAAGTCACAATCATCGAGAAAGTTTATGATATCAGGCGAGGGTATCAGGGGATCACAACCACCCGAAAGAACAGTAGGGTGCTGCAAGTATAAAGACAATAAGACACGTGTTGTTTGGATAAATCGCAGGTCGAAATAGGGTGCCATTGCGTCACACAGCAAATGAAAGTTTCCTTTCCACGCGAGGGCAGCGTGGAGCGGGTTGCGCGTTTGAAACGCCACCGCTAGCTTGCCCGCGAACGCCAGTGACCCCGAAGCAATAGATCCAATCCAGCAAAGCGATAGAGGAACGACAGCACCGGAATTTACCCAAACATTCATAGAAGAGAGATAGAGGTGAAACGTCACTGATTACAAGGTAACCCTCAGCTTCAGAAGACCGAGACTCAACACAAGAGCCAACAAAGGTAGGCGAACCCGCAGCTTCGACTAAGAAAAATACAAACCAAACGTGAAGAGATGCACGCGAATCGGGAGCTGTGGTCTCTAATTTTGCCATGTGAAGCTTTCACGATGTGGAACTGATATCATTTGTGGGCGTGTCTGTGCGTGTGTTTGTGAGTGTGTGAGAGAGAAACAGAGAGAGAGAAAGAGACAGCCCACACTTGCAACGTATAAGTGATTATTCTAAAATATATTTTTTAGGCAGTCACTAGGATCGGTGAAAGATGCTGCAATTCCAAACTTAGTGAAATGTAGCACAAATGCAGCCCTAATTGCGTTTTAGGGACGAAGCTCCTTATGGTCTAGGGCAGTCCATGCCTCCGGCATAGCCAGCACATCATATTCCGAGACCGACTGACGGACGGACGAATGGACACTTCGCCCCACTCATCATCATTCCCTCTGTGGATATGGTATGCTTTTTTTGTAGTGGTAGGTGGTTGGTATAATTTCTGCGCTAAGCGCAGCTCCACTTCTGCGAAACCCGAGGAAGTGCGCACTAGGACTCACCACGATTTTCGCTGTGCTGATTCTAGTTCACCGACAGGAGTTCGTAACGCCGGGAAAAGTTCGTAACACCACCAGGGGTTCGTAACACTGGGAGGAGTTCCTGAAACCGACACTGAAGAATCACCAGGAGGAGGAGCAATTAATCGCACGCCTGGCGAAGCGGCGAGACTCTGGCGTGGCGCGCGCACCCGACACAGTTCTCCGCAGAGTTTTTAGCAGTATCAAGTAACTTCTTCCGCTCACTTCTCAATTGTTTCTATTAATATCATTTTCAATTATGTTGGTCAACTTTAACGCGGTTTTTTATCATTGATGTTGTTTTAGGCCTGTATTGACCACTTCATTGTGAGCAAAATCCTGCCAGGGATGACATGCTATGTCCCGAAATCACCAAGAAAATTAAAAAAAAACGTGCGAAGTCTCTTTGTGCATCGTTATACAGTCGTCGGACATTTGTGGGAGTCAAAAGAAAGGTCACGTGACTTTTTAAAGAGAGTCAAGCACATAAACTTACCGAAAAGAGTTTTTTTAGGGGTGACGCACCCTTGAGGCCCAGGCTTGTCCATCCACGTCCGCGGTGTCCATCACGGGGAGATGCGTGGACGTGAGACACAAAAAAAAATGTTTAACAACAGCGCATTATCTATGATGATTGTGACGGGACCACGTAAAACACGAAGAAGCACAAACTCTTAATACTAGTATGCGACTTCAATATAGACATTATGTACCTTAGTACCTAACTTTGTCGTCGACTCTTTATGCCGCTTTATGTCACAGTTTAAATTGTATGGAGCTCGGGCAACGTGGGGTTACTCACCCACTTGTCATGATTCACATCGTAGAGATGCGTCGATATTTTTTTTTAGAGTGAAACTAGTGACGGTCGGTATGTACGGTAACCAGACCATTCGCTTGGACGTTGTACTTGTTCTGCATTCGAAGAGCTGTACTTTACTGGAACTATGGTCTAGCACACTGCAATTGTACTAGAATACTTGTGTACTTGAATAATATTCTCGTACACCATACGAATAGCGGAAGCAGAAAGTGAAAGAAAGGGAAGCCAAGGCAGGCACTGCTACAAAAGCGTCAGGATGAACCAACGTGGCCATTTGGAAGCAGCGGGAGGAGGGGGGAGGGGATGTTCAGCAGGAGGCATAGATAACAATCTCATTCACCGACCGGGGGCGTTCCTGGGAAGTGTCGTATATCTTGGCGGTGACCTCTTGGTTTTCATCCACTGCGTCCAGAGCACCCCCAGGGGGTCTCAAGGCAACACGGGGATACCAACGAATGTATTCGTCTTGTCTCTTCTGAAGCTTCGTTCTGTTCTTTTCTTTTAACCAAACTGGACGTTTGTGAGTGCAGTGTAAACTTGGTTATCACATCAGTTTGTCATTTTTCGTTCTATTGAGCATCTGAGTCATTACTGTTTGCATTTCTTCCGCATCTGTACGTAAGGTGCACACTTCAGGGTTCGCTCAATCTCACGGCGAATCACAAAATCTTTCGGCAATGTAGGACAATTCAATAGATTAATTTATGTATTTATTCTTGAATACTTCAGCTCCCATAACATAACCATGGGGTGTCACATTCACACGGTTACATAAATTAGCGCCGTTCTTCTTTTTCTATTCAGTTCTTTTTTCGTATGATGGCGCACTGTGGCATACGCTGTCATGAACCTAAATACACTCGTCTAGGCTTGTACAGTTTTACCAGAACCAAGCGAAGAAATTGCAAAATTACATCTTAAGCAGACCATGTTAAGCGAGGCAATGCACTGCCGACGGTGAAAAATTTCTGCAAAATCACCTCTGGACGTTTAGAACAGCGCTCTCCACAAAAAAGTTTTTTCCTAATTTATTTTATATCTATCCTCTTTCCGACATTTTCCCCACCCACGTACAAGGTAGCAAACCAGTTCGTCTAAGTTAACCTCCCTGTCTCTTCCTTTTATTTCTCTCTCTCTCTCGCTCTCTCTCTCTCCACAAAAAAGAAATAAGCAGCGTGATTTCAAACTAGCACTCTACATAGGAGCGACGAAGCTACAAATTAATTCACACAATAGAATCAGAACGTCCCATGCTCGCTCACTGCGTACGGCTTCTTTTATTTTCTTCATTTGCTGAACACTACATACAACAGTAGTTCGAACAGGTACACGTCCTCCGCCATGCGGCTTACACGCAGCGCCACAGCGGTCTTCGATGGGCAGCAGCAATTTGTCTACACTGGGACCACCGAGTAGGTCTTCGCTGCTACACACGGGAGTGAAGCCATCTCAGATAGGTCACCGTGACTTACGAGCCCGAGACGGAGATAACGGCGAGATAACCGGACCTGCCTGGACTTAAAGTTCGCGCTCCCAACGGGATGTCCTCGGTGTTGTTGTTTGGTCCTCGTCCTCCGGAAGTCGCTCCTGTAGTTCGCCTTTGCTTGACCAGGGCTACGTAAACACAGCCTTTTGTGTAACTCGGCCAAGTTTAGTTTAAGAGAGAGCTAGAGAGACCGCCACGTAGCCAGGATTTTTTTCTGGAAGGGGGGTGGGATAAGTCCTGATTTTTTGAAAGTATTTCCGTCACAAAAAAATAAAGTTGCAGTGAAAATGGCGGACGAGGTTAATCACAGGGAGGAGGCTGAGCTATCCTTGTGGCTTACGTTTAAGGTGCGCGGCTGTTGACCTGCACGTTACGGGTTTGAATCCCGGCTGCGGCAGCTGCATTTTTCATGGAGGCGAAAATGCTGTAGGTCCATGTCCTCAGATTTGGGCGCACATTAAATAATCCCAGGTGGTCAAAATTTTCGATGGTCGATAAGTCCTCCACTACAGGGTCTCTCATAATCATATGGTGGTTTTGGGATTTTAAACCCCACACATCAATCAATCAATCGATCAATCAATCAATCAATCAACCCTGGATTACGTGCCTGATTGAAGATACGTATATGATACCGATGGAATTTTGTTACTAATAGTTTCACCCAAACTAGTAATGTATGTTTCTGTTACTCTGATAAATTAGGCAAAATATTTGTCTAAGATAATCATCTAATATAAGCCTGTGACTCAATAAAAGAATATTATACCCACTGCGGTGGTCACGGTTATAGTGTTCGATTCTTGACGCGAAGCGCACGGTATCAAATCCTTCCGCGCAGCCACATGTTGACGGAGTCGAGGAGCTACATACCCGCAAGTGGGCTTAGATCTAAGTGCACGTTTCAAAGCCCCACATGGTTGATGTTTTCCGGGCCTCTGGACTACACCGTCTTTCGTAATGATATCCTGGTGCTTGAACGTGAAACGCCTCACGTAAAAAATACCATGGCAAAAATTTACTGGTTCATTGCTCACTGCTAATTATATTGTCCATCCCAATTTGCACACTAAAACTTCAGCCGTCACTTCACATTCTTATAGACAAGCAAGAAAGCAACAGGATTCTTTCTATCAAAAGTTACCTGCATCATCAGTATAAATAAGAAGGCATCATACGTTTCGTAATCGCAATTTAGAGCTTTCTTTTTGACCGCTTAAAAAAAGAACACGGTTCACATAATAATGACGAAACCTCGCCGAGTGCATCCTGCAACGATAAAGTTGTGGTCGAATAAACAAACGGCATGTCTTGTACAAGTTTACCGTATTTTAAGCGTGCAGCCGCTTATATAACCTCTTCTACTCTTTAAAAACGCACTCCGAACACTTGTGTGGTCTTTTTAACACGTACAGCGTGCAGTTCTACTGGCTGTCGCCACAGTTACGATTCGGTGAGATCAAAACGGCAGAGTGTTCCTTCATGGACATACCATTGATATAATGAACGCATAATCTCTTTAATGTATAGTAAACCTAAGCAGATGAAGGTGCAATAACGTTCCTTCACTGGCGTACGTGCATGTGCGTGTGTGTATGAATAGATGCACGCTTGCATGCTTGCATATTATAGCTCAATACGTCAGCAGCCTGACTGGTATATTGCAAAGCCCACTCTGGAAGAAAACTTAGTCCTATTTTGCCTGAATGAAACGCTTTGTGAAATATAACTCAATAGAGGGCGAATACTTGCCAGTTATGTACGTATCCATTGTTAAATACAGTGCGAGGAAAACACGGACGATAATTCGCACTTCGGTGAATTCTTGTCTGTTTTGTGCGACGAAAGCCGGAACAACTCTTTCTGTTCGGAGTCCTCAAACTCTGGCTCGACTATGTGCCCACCAGCGCCTGAGTATGTGTCACTAAGATTCAGCAGTCCTTGTGTTGCTTTGTTGAACTTCCATGGAGAAAATAAGTGTCTTCGATGCACATCGCAAAAGATGAACACAGTCACCATCTTCTGCGTGCACACTACTAAATATTTTTTTCTATAGTCAGTTATCACCTTGCCAGCTCCTTAAGTTAAAAACGTTTTTCCATTACTCGACAGAGTCGCATCCAGGTCATCCGTATTCGTGGAGGCAATTATTCGGGAAATCTTTACAATCCTATATCTCGTAAACCGATGAGGTTTCGAGGATGCACTTCCGTACGTCATGCGTAGTGCATAGTGTGTTAAGACTTTGCCGACGCTCCATTACATGCCCGCTCGTAAAGTTAGCGGGACACCCATTAGTCGGATACCAACACCCGTATTACGTTGAAGCTCGTAAACTTAGCAAGAAACTAAGTACGTTGCCACAGCGATCTCAGTTGCTCTTGATGAGCGACTCACGGGATAACCTTTGTATGAGTGTGTTCTTCGCCAGTCCTTCTCTGTTGCGCTGTTCTTACACTTATGATAACCTCTCAGGGCGTATACCTTTGTAAGTTGCCGCTTCTCACAGAGTTGCTGAGGTTGAGGCGTTGGAGGCGCGGGGACAGTAAAGATAGGCGACGGCAGCGTCACCTGCAACGCATTCTACCTCGTTACGATATCACCGGACATTTGAACTTTGGGTCGTTGACCCAGAGTTGTGTTTACATGTCGGCTCGTAAAGCAAGAGCGGTAGCCACTACTTGAAGGCATACACTGTGTTACGTTGGAGCTCGTAAAGCTAGTGAAGCGTTTTGCATATGTCATGCCCGAGAGATGGTCTTTTTTTTTTCGCCACCACGGGGCGTGGCCGTAGTCTGTCAGTTGGCGCGTCAGCCTTGTGTGTTGCGACGATGTTTTTACGGCTGAACTGGCTTTGAGAGAACTTATTTGGCGGATGCCATCTGGGCTTCCAATTATATCAGCAAACATGTAAAGCACTTTCGGTAAGCTCAGCGAAGGTTTAAAAATATATACATACCAGTGGACCAGTGGGCGATGTCTGAATGGGGAAAACCACTAGACTTAATATTCTGGCAAAAATCAAATTATATATATTATATATATATATATATATATATATATATATATATATATATATATATATATATATATATATATATCGTCAGCGTTTGACGAAGGCCGTTCCACGGCCGAAACGTTAGTAAATACAATTTCCTTTTCAAATGTGCTATCTGCAAGTTCATTCAATTTAGAAAATACCCAGACCTGTCGTGCCTTCCCTTATATATATATATATATATATATATATATATATATATATATATATATATACCGGGTGTTCAAAATTAAGCTTTATGATTTTTTTAAAATTAGGCGCTCGAAGGCACGTGAGAACCACTTGTGCAAATAAGTTAAGCGGCCAGGGGGACAGAAAGTTAGATGATAATTATCGCTGTCAGCAGCCCAATTAACTAAAATTTAATAATTAACTTTTTACTGGCTGCGGTAAGTTGGCATGTTTATATTGAAAAAATGTAGGCAGTGGTGTTTGTACACAGTTTCAGTTGGAAGATTTTTTCTAGCACGCCTGTGTTCCGAGATATCCGGCTCCAAAGTTTAATTGTCTTTCGCACGATTACGCATGCAAGAGGGTGAGGGTCCGCGCAAAGCTCCTCCCTAAAGTGACGCATCTGTTGCGTGTGGTGTTTAGTGTGTGAAGAGGGTGGAAGCGTAGGCATAGGTGATAGCAATTACCCTTGCCCTCTTCGGCCGGCGAAATCAAAATGTGACAGCGCGGTGCGCCATGAGCCTTACGCATGATCCTGATGAACGCGATAACAGGAGACCATTTTTCGCGACGTTTTTTCGTGACTTTAGATCACACTGAGACATCTTCTTGTGAACGCGTTAGCAGGACCGTCCTGCACTAGGGTGCCTCCGGTTAGAGCACAGCGTCTCTGCATTGAAGGTCTACCAAGGAAATCCACGTGGAGTCCTTTCGAGCTAATATGGCTGCTTCTGGCGTGAGGTATTCTACCAAAGTAAAAGTAGACGTGGTGCTTGCAATGGCTGAAATGAATGGCAACGCTTCGTTAGCAATGGAGCTTTACGCGTCTCGCCACCCACACCGTCCCCTTCCAACAAGGCCCACTTTCACAAACCTGTTTCGACGCTTCTGCACAACAGGCTCTGTCCACCTTCCGAGACGGACCAGGAAGGCAATCGTCGATGAAGACTTTGAAATCGACGTTGTCGCGTGCGTAACCTCGATGCCAGAGCTCAGCATCCGACAGATTGCCGATCAGTGCGGTCGCAGCATCGGAACAGTCACAAATGTTTTAAGAAAGCACAAGTTCCATCCATATCACGTTTACCTTCATCAGGACCTAAATGAGGCGGACTTTGAAAGGCGAGTTGACTTCTGCAATTGGGGCCTCATCAAAACTGATCAAGAAAATGACTTTTTGCACAGAATAATTTGGACTGATGAAGCTCGGTTTTGCCGAAATGGAAGTGTTAATCTTCACAACGCCCATTATTGGGCACAAGAAAACCCACACTGGCTGAGGCAGCACAAGCATCAAGTTCGCTGGAGTGTGAATGTGTGGTGCGGCATACTCGGGGACAGGATCATCGGACCTCACTTTTTTGAGGACAACTTGAACGGAAAGATGTACACAGAAGAAATATTAGGTGTTGTCATTGATGATCTTGTCTGCAGTCTTTCCCTGAATGACCTGCGCCAAGTATGGTTTCAGCACGATGGAGCACCACCACATTTTTCTACCAGGGCGAAGAACTGGTTGGACAGACGTTTTCCACAACAGTGGATTGGGCGCGCAGGAGCGATGTTTTGGCCACCAAGATCACCTGACCTTTCTCCGCTCGACTTTTTCCTTTGGGGCTACGTTAAAGATCGAGTTTACGTAACAGAGCCCAGCGATGTTAATGACATGAAGGACAGGATAACATCTGCCTGTGCGAGTATTCCTGCAGAAGTACTGCGCCGAGTCATCGAGTCGACGCGACAGCGGTTCATGCTTTGCGTTGCTGCCGAAGGCAGGCATTTTGAACACTTTTTGGGGCATTGACGTCTTGAGAGGTGAAGAGTTTCGATGAGATTTGTGCATGACCGAAATATGCTTATGTAGCAGCAGGAAATATGCGTTAGCAAGGATAAAACTGTTTCAGTTATTATTGGTGGAGTTGTTGCTCTTGTTTCAATAAAAGTTACAGTACTCGGACATCAGCAGTCACGCTATTCGCGTAGCCCAGGCAACGACCACGCATGCTTCTCTAGTGATTATTACGCACGCGCACTGGCATCCAGATTCTCCGCTCGCACCATTATCTCGGCATGGTATCTGCCACTATCGTTAGAGGCTCTGCAGTTGCGTGTTACGACACTGGTTTGCAAGCGTTCTTCGATTTTTGATTTCGACGGCCGAGAGGGCAAGGGTAATTGTTATCACCTATGCCTACGCTTCCACCCTCTTCACACACTAAACACCACACGCAACAGATGCGTCACTTTAGGGAGGAGCTTTGCGCGGACCCTCACCCTCTTGCATGCGTAATCGTGCGAAAGACAATTAAACTTTGGAGCCGGATATCTCGGAACACAGGCGTGCTAGAAAAAATCTTCCAACTGAAACTGTGTACAAACACCACTGCCTACATTTTTTCAATATAAACATGCCAACTTACCGCAGCCAGTAAAAAGTTAATTATTAAATTTTAGTTAATTGGGCTGCTGACAGCGATAATTATCATCTAACTTTCTGTCCCCCTGGCCGCTTAACTTATTTGCACAAGTGGTTCTCACGTGCCTTCGAGCGCCTAATTTTAAAAAAATCATAAATCTTAATTTTGAACACCCGGTATATATATATATATATGCCATTCTACGTGTCCGTCAGTCACTCTTCAGTTGATAGGTAAATATAAATATATGGAAACACAAATATAGACACACCGATAGCCCTAGGGACCGATAAATAAATATCTATCAAGAAAACTAGTGGAAGGAAGAAAACAGTGGGACGAGAATTAAGAAGAGCATAGCTGTAAGTTTAAAAGGAAAAAGAAAGAAAAAAAACAACTTTCTACTGAGTATTTGTGAAAGTACGAATGTGCTATAAAGCTTTATTTTACTTGTATTTTTTTCTCTTATTACCAAGGAGTTCAATGGTCATTACAGAGAAAGCCAGTCCACACCGTCCACGAAATAAACAGAAAGAAGAGAAAGCACTAGCGCACGGGTGGTGATCATTGATCAAGGGGACGTAACAGATGACCCACCAATGGAGTTCTGAAGCTGTCGCCAGTCGGAATAAACGATGCCACGCACGGCCGTATATACCCATACTGTTCTTGCTCCAGAGGTATCGGGACCTCTAGTGTGTCACACACGGCGCGCTCTTTGTCGCTGCGGACAGTCCGATGCCTCTCGTTCGGGCTTTGGATTGGCTAGGGACTGGTTCACGCCGCGTGTGTCCTCACGGAAGTCGAGATGCGGTGCGGCGTTCAGTTTATATCGCGTGCGACGATCTGCCGGACGTGCGCAACAGCGTGGGCCCGCCCCTGCCATCGTAACCATGCATGATCGTAACTCAGTTACGCATAGTAGCGTGGCAGTTTGCCAGTAGATGACGTCAGTCGTTTACTTATATGCTTAGGTATCTTTCTTTATATGAGAAAAGTGAACGCATAGTGGATGATAAATACAATGAAACTAGAGAGAAATACTAGGTGGTAGGTGGTAATAATATTAAAAAGACGTTTTTTCTTTCTTGTTGTTCTGGCTTACAACTTAAAACAACAATATTATTATGACATACACCGTAGTGGTGAGCTCCGTAAATTTCGACCACCTGGGTTTCTTTAATGCACATCTAAGTCAAATTTCATGGGCCTGGAGCACCTTCGCCTTCATAGAAAATGCAGCCGCTGCAACCGGGTTCAATACCACGACCATCGGTTCAGCAGTGGAGTGCATTAAGCACTAACCATTGTGTTGTGTTAAAAAGGTGATTAAGCAGGAAGTCGGAAAAAGAGCGCTGGATAGAGGCAACGGAGAGGAAATCATCAGTGGAATTATATTTGGAAGCAAAAAACAAATGAGATAAAGACACGTTTCATGACAATTCAATGGCAAGATCAGGATGCCTGAGAATGCACAGATATAAAATTTTCAATAACGACGAGTCGTGCTAATGTATGGGAAGGGACGAAGAATCGTGGAGTGTTTAAGTTTGCCTGATATGTTGGGATTTAAGAACACTTTTGGAAACACAAATGAACACCGTAGAGTCATCTATAAGATGGCTGGGGGATCGCTGGCGTAAGGCTACGGGAGAAAATCAGATGGGAAAACTCGTTAGTAGCACCACCAGCAGAAGCTGACAAAGTTAATAAAGACCAACGGGCAACTTACCACTAACATGAGACTGGGATGCTTCTACATTCATCTATTTATACAAACTTGTATTGCACTTGCCGCAATCACGACTCGGCGCCTTTGGGACAACTCAACTCTGGTGCTCACAGGAAGACGACAAATGAAGCTGTAAAGGGCGTCGTGGGATGAACTAGCTTTGAGGTGGTGGTGGTGGTAGTGGTTGGAAGAAGAAGGCGGCTGATTTCTGCAGCCCGGTAGGGAGCATGGCGCAGCGCCTACGGGAAGGAGGAATGGGTGAAAAGCAGATAGGAGAGAAAAAGGTTAGGTGAGTAGTGGCGCAGACGTCTTCAACACGAACAGCAATCCGGCAGCAAGGATAAGGGTGGCAAGGGCCCCGTTCTCAGTGGTTGGCTGCGATTTCCGTCTCGTTCAGGAACTCCGCCAGGCTCCGGAGCGCTGCTAGATGTCGAAGAGACGGGAAGAGCAGGTGTTCTAGAGTAGTGGCAGAAAGGCCATGTCTTCAGTAGGCCGTAATAACACTCGAGCCGTTTCTGTGCCAGGGCAGGCACAAACAAAGGTATTCTAGGGTCTCTGAGTTACCGCAGCAGCTGCACACTGAGGAGGCTCAGCCTCCCTTGTAGTAGTGGTGGGTCGCGCATGCGGTCCATGGTCACAGCTGGTGAGCTCATGTCCTCCTGGTAAGGCCCGTCTCTTCGAGAAGCTTGGGTATCCACCCGTGGCCAGTCTCTAGTTAGGCTGGATCGGGGCGAGGAGCTTCTTGCTGCGAGCCTGCAAAAAGTCCCTGGCCGCCAGGGTGTCTGCCTCGGACAGCGCGTCAGCCTCCTCGTTGCCAGCTATACCCACGTGAGAGGGCAGACAAAGGAAGGAGACGGACGTTCCAGACGTCGCAAGAGTGCGATACTTAGATGCCAGGAGGCTCCCCGTGAGCCCAGCATGGCGATGGTTGGCCAGCGTCTGCAGGGCCACCTTGCAGCCGCAAAGGTCTGTCATAGCATCAGAAAGGATGCCCTCAGCCAGTAGGTCCGCCACTGGATGATTTCCCGACAGCTCCGAGGCCGTGGAGCTCACCTGGAAGGGTAATAGGCACTGCCTGTTGGCGGCCCGGGATGGGATGACAAGCAGCCGCTGCTGTTCCACCTGGCATGACAAATCCATCAGTGAGGACCCGGAGCCATCCTGTCACTTGCTCTTGGAGCTTGAAGACGGTGGCCTGCTGCAGTGCTGCATCTGGCGTTCGGCGCTTGGTTGCCCCATCTAAGGAGAGTTGGACCTCAGGACGCCGACAATGGGGTGGTGGAGGTGCCACCGGGACTGGCAGATCCAGCACCATCTGGTGGTAAGTTGCACAGAGACCACCCATTCATGACCTTGGCTGGCTGCAAAGGCGCTCCAGCCCCGCCGCGGTGGTCTAGTGGCTAAGGTACTCGGCTGCTGACCCGCAGGGCGCGGGTTCGAATCCCGGCTGCGGCGGCTGCATTTCCGATGGAGGCGGAAATGTTGTAGGCCCGTGTGCTCAGATTTGGGTGCACGTTAAAGAACCCCAGGTGGTCTAAATTTCCGGAGCCCTCCACTACGGCGTCTCTCATAATCATATAGTGGTTTTGGGACGTTAAACTCCACATATCAATCAATCAAAGGCGCTCCAGGAGGGTCCTGCCATTGGTGACACGGTGAAGGTGGTCAATGTGCCTTAACACACGCTGGAGTATGTGCAGGAAAAGGGGCTTCTCTCCGGCCTCACCCGGGTCGCAGCCACGGGGGAGTACTCGAGGAGCCCCAGGATGGCGCTCACTGCTCTCTCTTGTGATCCTGCGATTCTTCAAGGCCACCAGCTGGACCGAGGACGCCGAAGCCTGGTTAAGCCTCAGTGACCTTGGCAGCTGGGATCCAGGTGAACCGGTGGTCGATGATGAGCTTCAGGTATTTCACCTTCAACTTTCAAGGCAGGCAGCGGGCACCGACCTACCGTCGTTTCACGTATCTTAGTGCTGCCGCCAGTGGATGAATCAGCAGGGCCTCGGTCTTGGTTGCGGGGACCCTGAGTCTAAAGCTTCCCAGGTAGGCAATACATGACCACCTGCAGTGATCTGATGGCTGGTAAAACTGTGCCAGTTCCCGGGCCAAGAGTGCCACGTCATCGGCATAGACGAAGCAGCAGGCCAGGAACCTGGTGTCTGTTGGAAGAGGAGCTGCACCTCACGCCATCGTGAAGTTGAAGAGGAAGAGGCTTAGAACAGAACCCTGTGTTACGCCTGCGATAATGTCTTGGGTTTCTTGGTCTCTTTTCCGACTCGAATCCGGAAGGTCCTGCTGGCCGTGAAGGTGGTCACGAAGTTGGTGAGGCACTAGCCGATGCTCAGTCGGTCCAGGGCCGCCTCGACGACTTTGTGTGGGACACCGTCAAATGCACTCCCCACGTCCAGCAGGAGCAGCATGGCCATGTCTCCGCAGCTCCGCATCCTCGAGTGTGGCGACGAGGTCCGAGTCGGCTGTGC
Organism: Rhipicephalus annulatus; assembly: GCA_013436015.1. Lineage (NCBI taxonomy): Eukaryota > Metazoa > Arthropoda > Arachnida > Ixodida > Ixodidae > Rhipicephalus > Rhipicephalus annulatus. Next base: position 221,418 of record WOVY01016131.1, read on the forward strand.
AGTGGTACCGTCTGAAGCCTGTCAGCTGTTGGGGGAAGAAGGTGAGTTAGCCGGCGATCAACACTAGTCGTTCCAAGGCCACCTTATCAATCACCTTACAGAATTCAGAGGTAAAAGAGAGTGCCCTGTACGAGGTGCTAGTCGTGGCTTTCTCTCGGGGCTTCAGTATCAGGGCGACGAATGCAGTCCGTCAAAACTCGGGAAGGACCCCAGTGCTACAGAGGTCATTGTGGCATTTGTCATTCGAGCACTTGTTGACAGTCAGCTCCGTCCAGGTTTAGTAGCACCTGGAAGGTGACGCTGTCGGCTCCGAGAGCAACTCGTCACTTGGATCCCTCTAGGGCAGCCTTCAGCTCGTGCATACTGATGGGTTGGCTGTACAGTTCCTGGGCTTGTGTGGCCGTCTAATCGTGTTGATGGCAAGTGGTGGGGTACTTGAGGGTGGCGGGTGGCGGTTCAGCAGGCAGCTGGGCAATGTCTCTCGCAGCAAACTCGTCGGCCAGCCTCTCCGCAAGGTCTACAGCCTGGATAGAAAGGTGGATGGCCAAGCACAGCACTTGGTTGAAGGCTCGTGGCACCATCAGTAGGCACTTCAGCAGGTGCCAGGCTTTGTTCCCATCTCGGGATCAATCAATGGAGACGCGGACGCCCACACAGCCTTGGTTCCGGCATCGGCGAGCGTGGCGTCTGCTGACGTCGTCGACCTTCCGGAAATATGTACATAGCTCCGGTTGAGCCGTCATCAGAGCCTGGCGTTCTGCCCGTCTCCGCGGTGCCCTCAGGGCTAGGCGCTAGATATCTGGAACAGGTTGGCACTGCTGTGTCTTGACGATGACAGTTTCAACCCGTGCACTGTCAGCCACCAGTTGCATAAGGTCCTTGTGGCCTATATCTCGCCTGAACAGCTGTCAGTATATTCGCCAGTTGACCACGTGGTACTCCCGATCCAAGCTGTGAGATGAGAATAGCTCCGAGCAAAATGAGGTTTGAAGAAGGTCAAGGAGTACAAAACACATTAATTTCGGGAATTGTACAGAAAGAGCGTTGACTCACGGGGAAGAAAAAGAGATAAAAAGACTCGCTAACAAGTATTCAGCTGGGAAAGAAAACAACATTGACAACGTGGCAAAGCAAGAATAAATCAAAGAGTTTCATTTTTTTCTGAGAGTGAATGAGGGGGGTGTAGGGGAGTCCAGAGGCGTCTGACAGACTGTGGTAAGGATCCGTAAACTTCCGAGGTCGACCGGAGACTTTGGTGCCGCAGGCCAAGTAAGGGTGCAAACAGTGCAGCTGAATGGTGTGTCAACCATGGTCATGAAACTCCACAATTCATTCGTTAGACGGTGCATCCCCTTGGGAGCGTTAGCGAAGGTTTCAAGACGTCGGCTACGTTACCATGAGTTCCAACTCAAGGCACAATTTTCACCCCGCGATTATTGTCATCCCATCAGTAATTGCAGCAGAATGCGAGCACTAGATTACATTCGTTGCGAATTACACGTTTTTTTCTTTTTACTGCAACAGTTATTTCCCAGTTTGCATGTAAATCAAACATTTTTATAAAAAAAGTCACAGCTTTACCACAAAGACGAAGCAACGAACGCGATAGCAACAAATTGGAAGGTCGCGCGCAGAATGGCAAGCAGATAAAACGTTTCCCGCGTTTCTCACACAAATGAGGCACAAAACGTACTCACAGGTAAAGTACGCGAATAAGCGTCTCAGTTGTTACTTTGCTGTGTCTGAAAAGCGCACTCTTTTTGCAAACGGAGGCTGTGCAACGATTTCAGTGACCTTTGTGCACCCCGTAACTACAACAGAATCATTCAGTGCAAACCCAACACCAGTCAAGACGTATGATCCTTCCCACGGGGAGATAAGGGCGCGTGAGAGATCGTGCACTACCCACCTTTCCACGGGCCAAAGTACGCGTGAGAGATGAGAGCCGTGGCGCGCTCATTGCGCCATCTTGTTGATAATGCTGAAAACAGGATCTCGGTGACATCATTTAGAGTACTCTTGGTGTGCTCAAACAGTACGGGTTAACGAGCCGCGGTGAACAGTTCATTGGATGTGCTGAATACTGCTATTTATTGCATAACAAGTCATTCCGTAGTTCGAAAAAAGAAGAAAAAGCTGGGAAAAAAGAAGTATGGACGTGGGAGGCGGAGAGAGAAAGAATTTTTTCTTCGCGAACAGTGCAGTGCATGCGTTTTCAGATCCTATCGCAGTTGATTGTTTCTCTTTTTCTTTCTTTCTCTCTTTCTTCATCTTTCTTTCTTTGTTATTTCTATTTTTTTCAGCTATTGCGAAGCTAACCTACATCTGCAACCCCAAAAAGTGCAAACAGGACCATGTTGGACATTGACCATAGAAAGCATGCTGTTTTTTTTATCTCTTTTTACGTTTTAAACCGTCTCTCTAAAGCCACACCGGGAGACCACACGCGAGTAATCGTTCCCACTTACAGCTGTAAACCCGTTCCGTGCAGTACGTACCTCGCCATTGAACTGCCTATTTTATTGCGTATAATTGAACCACTTTGCTGGAAGGGTTCAAAAACCGATTCGCCTTCTCCTGCCCTTGTGTACGCCCTTCGTCGACTACCGGATGATTATGGGTGGGGTCGTCGGGCCCGCATTTTGTTCACTGCTCATGCACTACACGGAACAGTAGACAAGTAGGCCACGTTACATATTAGCGGCAGTGCATTGAAGCAAACACGGGTCATCTTTAATGCTACGCACCGCTGTTTTGCAGCCAGTCGATGGCCCCTTCATAACAAAAAAGATGACCACTGGATGAGTAACAAATGATCTATACCCCCCCCCCCCAAAAAAAAAAAAACACGTTTAAAGCAAAGTGGACAGAGATGATGCAGAGATAAAGACGGGATGAATGTTTGTTGTATCGCCCATTTTCAGGTGCTCAATAAGATGTACGAGAGCTTCTCATGAACTTCTAGGAAGAAAAGATTCAAATACAAAAATGAACACACAATTAAATACCAAACAAACAAACACAAAGTATGTTATACGTGAATAACCACGACATTCGCATCAGCAGAAGAGGTCTGCTGAGGGATGTGCAGAACGGGGCTACACGTTAATCAAATCTCACCTAAAGGGATATATTCGTATATAGCAAGAAAATGAAGATCTTGCTCGTGTAGCTTCGTGGCTATAGATATAGCCCTTTGTCCGCGAACTGATTTAGGTCTTACATACGGTAGGCTCATGCATGCTTCGGGTTACCAAATTGTCGTTGTCAAGACCTCGCTTGTTGCGCAGAAGGGTCTTGCTGTGTTTCAAACTTTAGGAGTATCTAGTCATGCTGTATTTTATCTGTATGACGTAACTGCATGTGTGTGATTAATTTAGCGGGTGTTGATGTTTCGCACTGCCGTGAACTTACTGAGCCAAACTATTTACTACAATGTTCAAGTCCTTAATGGGACAACGCTAAGAAAAATCGGGCTCCTTTCACCATTGCCAATTGATAGGACTACACCTTAAGTTCTGACCCTTATTCCAACAAGTCGTCCGACGAGTCTAACGTAACGTAGCCGATAATCACTCATTCGAATGCTACGCTAAATGTTTAGCGCTCATGTTCAGGAGAAGATAGAGATGAGTGATGAAGAGTTGCAAAATGAGAAATGTCACAAGTCCATTTTTTTCCAGATTATGGTTTACCTTGTCCAGAACTGAAAGGAGAAGTGACCCTTACTGAAGCGATCGTTTCAGCGACGTTCGTAGCGAAGTGTACCACAGTTAATCTCTCAAAAACAATTTCAGTCTTCTGCTACAGGAAGCATCCCACATGAGCAATCAGACAACCTCGTCGAAGCGCCATCTTCAGGCTTTAATGTTTGTTCGGTTTTCACCAGCTAAGAGAAGACCCATGCTGTGCCTTCCATTCTTTCGTTTAGTCCGTACATTCGTTTCGTGTTGATACGTTCGAAGTTAATTTGTTTCCTTGTTTCTTTCGTCATGACAGTTTTGAGGCTGGTCTCTTCCTGGAAGTAGTCGCCATTGGTCGCTGTTTGTACGTGACAATATAACAATACGATAGTATTGGTTGGTGTTTTGAAATGTCCCCTGGAGCATTTCGGCCGTAAAGTATAATTCAACGCATTCGTCACTGTCAAGATGGGGCTTCTACGAGCCTTGGTGTAGCTCTGGGGCTAAAAAACCCGTCACTGATTGGACTGGTGTGCTGCCTTCGACATGCTCTTGACCTTCATACTTACGTCGATTTGATTGATATGTGGGGTTTAACGTCCCAAAACCACTATATGATTATGAGAGACGCCGTAGTGGAGGGCTCCGGAAATTTAGACCACCTGGGGTTCTTTAACGTGCACCCAAATCTGAGTACACGGGCCTACAACATTTCCGCCTCCATCGGAAATGCAGCCGCCGCAGCCGGGATTCGAACCCGCGCCCTGCGGGTCAGCAGCCGAGTACCTTAGCCACTAGACCACCGCAGCGGGGCCTTCATACTTACGTTAATGAATCGCTAATTGTCGAGAAGCATTATTTGGCATGGTGCTGCGCAATGACTTCAAACAGTAAATATCTTCATAGAAATGCCTACGGATGGCTCTGACTTCGTACCAGTAATCTGGCTTCCTTTTAGTTCCATATTGTTCACTGCCATTTCTGTACCCAAATTGTACAGTACCGGAGCTGTAGCGCAGCTTCACGTTTGTGGGTGATGGAGGGTATTAGAATTTATATAAGGAAAGGGAACAAGAAAGAAATGCAGAACAGAAAAAAAGAACTGATACAGGGAAGACTATCACACAGAAACATGACATCATCACACAATGTTGCATTGTCATGAATGTACAGCTCAGTGCAGTAAAAGAGATTGTCAACGCAATTTACAGAGTGCTTCACCACAAATGTTGCACGTGCTAAAAAAAAGAGTATTAAAGAGCACCGATAGCGTGCAGATTCTGCGGAATATGATGTGGGCACTTCAAAAACCTAGCAAAAAAACACAATAGATCACGCTTGTAAAGTGTGTTTGTTTTAAAACGAGGCAATATTCTTAAATATTTCGAGGTGATAAGTGTCAGATAGTCCGTTCGCTCAGTAATAGCTTCAAGTGTTGGCACAGGCGTTAGCGACTTCAAACCTGTCTTCGATATCTGCCAGTACCTAACCAAAAGTAGGACCACAGCAATCAATTCGTATCTTAAGCTCATATTAACAAATAATATCTATTAGCCAACACAAGGATATATTAACTATCACCTAGCCTACAAAAGCCACATTCTGACACTAACAAACATTTACACATATATGTAGAATGTACAATACACCAACATGCTGCAACACGCGCTTTAGCAAGAAGTTGAGTGTTCTATTTGGTGTAATCCATATGTGACGTTGCTCTATATAATAAAACACCCGTCCTTTTTAGCCATCAACGTGTCAAGTCACTTAGAGCAGCAAACATTAGCTAATGCTACCAGCCATTATTTAGTATCAAGGCCACACTGTTCAACATATGCAAGCTGAAATTTTCGAATATATAGCCAACATTTCAGGGCATCTATTGTGGACAAGCTAATGTTCGTTACGAAGAAGCAACGCTACCAAGCACTACCCGACGCTTCCCACTAGAATCTTACAGCATAGACAGCATTAGCACTAGCTATAACAAACATGCTCGAATGAGTGATCAACAGTTTTGGGCTATCCGTTGTAGGCAAGTGAAGTTTGGTTACTGCTTGCCAACAATACTGAGCACCGCTGGATATTTTCCAATATGGTTATGCACACATTATCCAACGATATACTAGCATTATCAAACAGCCAACAGCTACGGACTATTTATTGGGGGCAATATATGTTGGTTACTTGTAACCAACAACAGAAAGAACCCCCTGATATTTTCCAAGAGAAAGCCCATAGTAACCAACATTAGTGAGCCCTATCCCGGCCTTCTACAATGGGGAGTCAACAGGCACGACAATCCATTGTGAACTAACTAATGCTGGTTACTTCTGCTGACACTAGCCATGCAGCACTGCCCAGAGTTTATTTGTGAGCCTATACAGTGGCCAAAATTAGTGATACTTGACGAAAACTATAATCAATATTAGCAAATGCTAACCTGCCATTCACAGTATGTCAGAGATTGCGGTAGTTGAATTCAGGCAGGCATATTCATGGTATCCCTCCGAGAATGTGGACAGAAGAGACCCAGCAAGGCGCTGTCTCCGGTAAGCGACCATTCCCTTTCGTTTAAAACACGAACTCTGATCGCTGAGGCGTGGACTTATTACCGTGCGTAAGGGTACGAAGGCCTCCCGAGCGGCACCTTGCGGCGGGGCGCCTTACCGTCTATTACGGAGAAACGAGCCGACGAATCGTCCGGCCCCACCTTCACTAGTCGTCGCGGCACGCTGCACGGGCGCGGTCCAATTAAGGGTAATAAACTCGACGGCTACGTGCAAACGGAGCCCTGAAACGTCGGCCGACGCAGCGGCACACGCTCTGGTTGTGCCTTGGATCATGAACGTTTTATAAAGGGCGTTTTCAGTGAAGCCCGTGATCGTGGCGCTTAAAAAATGCTGGATATGAAACAGAAATAACCAATTTTCCTCGCTCAGTAGTAACTGAAAACTGTGCCATACCGGCTGATAAATACGCTGCCTCAGTGTGCTTTCATTGTACAACGCAAGGCGTCGTCACGTTAACGCAACTATTGCACCTACCGAAAAATAGCCGTTAAACGAGAGACAAGTCACTGACGTGTTGAAGTTAAGCTTGTTATGAGCCAATTTTCGGTGGTAGTGATGGTGGCGTTGTTCGAGAAAAGCAGGGCACCATGTGTGTACAGAAAGTCAAATCTGTGCCGGTTACAGGCAAATTTGTATGTGCTGTTTTCCAATAACTGATGCTCGCTTCATAGTAAGCTTTGCGGTGATCAGCTATTTCGAATACAGCCATCAGATTTTTTTATCAAGGTCACTTTTCGAGCTTCTATATTACATTGTTGCCTGGATTCGAACGTGTTACCGTTGTTGCTACCTGTGGCACCTGAAGTGTTGCACTCCTGAGCAAGTGGGTGGAGGCGCAAATCCCGTCGTGGAACAAGAAAAAATTTCAGGCAGAGCTTTGCACAACACGAAAGAGGGATAGAGAAAAAAGAAAAGAAAGAAGGGAAAGGATGGAAAAAAAGTATGAATGAAAGACAGGCAAAGCAAGAACGGAAGCACTTCTACTGAGTGTACGCGTTTTTGTGTGGACGAACTGAGAATGATTGCGTGAGTGTTACAGCACGTGTCCTTCCATACCAGTTTTTTAACGAAAGGCAGGGTCTGAGAAGATGGAGGCTTATGATGAAAACTTCATCAACATGGGGTGCGCTGGAGTTATTGTTTCGACAAGGACAAGCGGAGAAGCAGAGGGTAAAACATGAAGTGATTCGGGCACGTGCGTCCTAAAGTCTCCCCACGACCCCACTGCACTAAGCGAGTCAGGGGTTCATGTAGTTAGATTACGCGGGCTGCCCGGCCAGCGGCAATATTCAGCTTGGACGGGTCCATCGAGTGCAGCAGAATTGCCCATTCCTCCTACGTGGTGAGTGGCTCCGAGCCCCGCGGGGGAGGGTCCACCGGGCATTCCAAGAAGATGTGGGTACGTGTAACGTGGGGGTGAGTGCAGTGGCCACGGGACGGGTTGTATGCTCCCGGGTAGATGCGGGAAAGAAAACAGGGAGAGGTAAGTGTGCGAGTCTGGAGGCGTTGCCCTAATATTTGGTGACACTTGTCCAGGAATTCATTAGGTGTGGGGCATTTCTGGCATTATCGTTGAATGAATGCGTGCGCTCCTTAGAAGAGTCAGTTGTCTTCTTTAGGTAGGCAACTATTAGCTGAAGCGTAAGCGGCAACCATCAAGCACTTATTGAGCGCAAACCCTATACCGACACGCTGCGTCTACGTCCTCAACCATGCCTCCATTTTTAGGTCTGCTCGTATATGCTCTTAGGCACAACTTCGTGATTATGATATAAAGTATGAGAAGTGGCACTGCAAGAGAATATTTCTTGCGTCGACGTTTCGGTGAGAGCCTGGCCTTTATCTTGATAAAGGTGGGGGTCTGACCGAAACGTCCACGTAAGAAATGAAGTTCTTTTGAAGTGCCACCATCTTATACTTTTAATACACAACAACTAAAGTCAACCACTTCTTCAATGTATATCACGCAAATGAAGAGGAGTAGCCAGTGCCACGCGCTGGCATCGATTGATTGGTTGATTGATATGTGGGGTTTAACGTCCCAAAACCACCATATGCTTATGAGAGACGCCGTAGTGGAGGGCTCCAGAAATTTCGACCACACGCGCTGGCATCAACCTCTGCATATACGCATATAAACAAAGTCATTTCAGTAATTAGGTCTTAGGAATAGTTTCGGTGCATGCTTCACCTGCCCCGTCCAACGCTAGCGCTTGCTGCACTGCAGGCATTCTCACTACGGCTGTCCTATCTTTGTTGCTCAGAAATAAGGACTCAATTGCTCATAGATTGCGCATAGCGATTACTTCACTCACGAGTGCATCCCAATTAAGAGAGGCTTTCGCAAGGGGGCGCCAGCTGACAACATATGTCATCGGTCGTTGGGCAAAGCTTCTGATATTTGCGGTTCACGTCTCCGGTTGCCTCCTTCTGAATTTCCCTATCGTTTGCAGTTGGCCCACCCCCGTAGCCCCGCAAAGCATGCGTGAAGTCCTCGCATCGCAAGCCACTTTTGAGTCGAGAAACCCTGGGCCGGTACGATGGATACGGATCACTAGAGGGCGTAAAGATGGCGGTGGCAGATAGGTCAGCACGCAGGTATGTACCATAGCACAAGGTCCGGCCGGGTCGGGAGCTCGTGGAGACTCCCGAGTTGCCAGATCTAATTTGTATAGTCCTCAATTTTGGCTGTCACCGAAGTAATTCTGCCCCCTCCCGTCTTGGATAGAAGCGTATACCGCGCTGATGAGCTTTTGCCTCCTGCTAAAGCCGACTACGATTCAAAGCGTACCGGCTTCCTCTGGTCATATCACACAATGACATCAACGCCAGGTGTGGAAGTGCGTGACATGTCAGCGTTGATCATATGGTCGTAGCTTATTGCAATACGACTGGTGGGGGAGGCCTCAAAGTGAGCGATGAATTTCACTTGCCAGTGTGTGCAATAAAGAAAGCCGAAGTAGTTTGAATACAATGTGGCATGCGTCTTTTCGGTCGCTCTAGCTTGTGTCCTTATATATTTAGGGGCGAAGCTCCTAAAGCCATGAGTCTATCCATACATGTCTCTTGTAACGGGTTCGTAGACACCTAGTTGTATGACTCACTCATCAAGTGGCGCTAGTGTGAGTGACCGATGGACAGACAGACAGACCAAAATATTTCTGTCGAAGACTATCGTCTTTAAAAAAGTCACAGCTTTGCCGCAAAGGCGAAGCAGTGAACGCGATAGCAACAGATTGGAAGACTGCGCAGGATGACAAGCAGATCGAAACGTTGCCCACGTTTCTCATGCACAAATGACGCACGAGACGTACTCACAGGTACAGATGAACGCGAATAAGCTTATCAATGTTACTTCGCTGTGTCTGAAAAGTACGCTGTTTTCGCAAACGGAGACTGTGCAACGATTGCAGTGACCTTTGTGTGCCCGATAACTACAAAATACTCGTTCCGGCGATACCCCAAAACCCTAAGGCTAACAAAGACGTACGATCCTCCCCACTGCGAGATCATGGCACGCGATCGAGCGTCCACCCACTCCTCTACGCGGGGCAAAGTAGGCGTGGAATATGAGCGCGCGCCGCCGCATCGTGACTATGTGACGACGCGCGCTCATTGCGCCATCTTACTGGTAATGCTGAAAACATGATAGTTCCCCCCACCCCGATATTCCCGGCCCCAGCGTTAAGTGGTAGATATAAATAGCTTAACGTTTGTACGCTGAGGGACGTGCTTCTCCGTAGCTGAGTAGTTAACGCCACGCACTCACGTCATATCGATTCTAAGTTCGATTCTGCTATCAGCGTCTTTTTCGGGTTTTTTTGTTTCTTGCTGTCTTATATATATTTGAGTGACGGTGACTCCTACGTCGAAGTCGACGCTGACGCCAGCCGCAAAATCCAACGGAGAGTGTCCACATAATTGCTATCGCAATAGAATAAGAAAGAAAGAGGAAGCACGCATGGCGACCAGATACCTTACTTTCTGGCTAAGCCCAGCATGCACAATCGTTAAGCCACGCCAACCGATGGAGAAATCGCGTGGAACCTGCACTCTACGATTGCCCGCCTGCATCTGCTTTTGCGGAGACAGCCATGAGCTGTCCCAAGGAAGTGCATACTCTTGAGGACAGAGCTTCGTCTCGAACCTGGGCGTTTCAGCCGACGTGGAGTACGAGTGGTGAGGGGCCTGTGCTTCTCTGTGCCGAGCCTTGTACAGCTACGTGCAAATGTTCCAAAATATATTAAGGTGATAACCTTATCTCATGTGCCGACAAATTAGGCGTGCAGCAATGTCAAGGAGGGCGGCACCAAAACTACGTCACAGGACATCGTCACTAATATGATTGTGTTATCTGGTGACGTCAACGAGAGACATCGTTGATTGATTGATATGTGGAGTTTAACGTCCCGAAACCACCATATGATTATGAGAGACGCCGTAGTGGAGGGCTCCGGAAATTTCGACCACCTGGGGTTCTTTAACGTGCACCCAAAGAGACATCGTCGTCTGGCCAATTATGGCGGCTCACACGGAAGTAAAGCGCCTTTGAATGCGATACGCCTCCATCGAACCCGTTACCTTCATGTACACAGCCGAGCATCGTGACTGTACCTCCGAGGAGAGCCTAGACTTTCGCCCTCACTTTCATTGACTTCGATCATTGTAGGAGTCTCAAGCACGCGGTTCATGAACGCCTTGCTAGGGCCCGGCGTGCATTTGACGCCCTTCGTCCCATATTCCTATCTCTCAGTGAGATGTTCATACGACACGCTTACGGGATATGAGAGTCTATTCCTGAGGTGCCCCATGCTGTAAACCATAGTGTGGAACAATAAGTGCATATTCAAGAATTTGCTTCCAGATTGTAGTCATTGTGGAAATTAGTGTTGTCATGTTTCTCGAAGCCTTGCATCAATCTCCTTCATACGTGAACCACATATCACATATGAAGAGAGTGTGTATTTTCCAACTGAAACACTATCTCGCATTTTGTTCAAATTCAGCCAACTCCCCCCCTCTCTCTTAATTTTTTTCACTGTCCCATCAATTTGAGACCGCTGTCTAAGAAACAAGGCCTCGGTATTCATCCTGAATAGATTATAAGGGGCAAAAATGAAAAATGGAAAGTTATACTCTCAACGTCGTGCACGGACTACCCAGAAAACCTTTCTGTACACTAGGTGGCGTTGGGTTTTATGGCTACATGGCCGCCCCCACCACCAAGATCTACAACTCATAGCCTCGCTTTGAATATGGAACTTAAACGAAAAGAAAGCATCGCCCGAAATTCTTGAAGTCCATACGAGACCAGTTGACCGACCACAGCGTACCATCTTGGAGGAGACCTCATAAAGCGTCTCGATGTGTGTTGCTTTTTTCTGTAAACCATTACGTTGCATTGCATTGTTGTATCATTGTATCCATTGTATGCCATTGACTTATTTTGTGCTCTTTTCCACATCTTAGTCATGCACATTAATCTTGCGTTCACTACGACATTGTGATGTTTGTTGTGGCACATAGCTGTGCCAATGTGCGTACTTCTGGTTACCAAAATGTTAACAAGTTTTTTTCCTATTGTACGTAGCGTAAATTAAACTTTGTTCTAAAGCATAAACATGAAGGTTATTTTATAGTCCGCACGTGCTGCATGTGAGAGACTATAACCTACACAAACGGGATCAATCTTAATCAAGGAAGCCCTGTGCGGTCTTCGCTCCGGCCAGACTTCCACCACAACGAACCGTGGGAACGTGACAGGGTCTCGGTGATCAACGATTTTGCTCCAAACGTTGTCATAAACTCTCCCGCCAATCCGGTGCCACATTTTCTCATTTCTTTCTCGAGGGTTCTGCGTTCTTCTCGGAGTTTTTTTTTGCGACTAATGTTTTTACTTTCTCACTCGCTCGGTTCTTTGTTTTACTTTTCTTCACTAAACACTCTGAAACATCCTAGCACTACATCGTTTCTCAAGTTTCGTGGTCCTGAGAAATGACCTTTCCCTCTCATCATGTCGTTTCTTGCTGCGGCTGAAGAAAACGCGCACACACACAAAAAACGACCGCCTTTGCGGTGCGATGAAGAAAGATGTGACGTTTTAAACTGCGAATAGTCCCGTAAATAAGCGGGAGGACGCAGCGAGGTGTTCCATCGTTGGGTCCGTTTTGACCTCATTTCGGCCAACAACAACACGTGCGCCACCTCGAGACACTGAGGCACTGTGACCGGTAGTTTGAACATGTAAGACTCGGCTGGACTTTGTGACCCCCCCCCCCCGCCTCCTTCTCGCTGCGTCTACGACACGTGTGTGACCCGCAACGCTGGAAAGGCTGGTGACGCTGTGAACGCATGCGGTGCCGCAACAAATTTACACTTCTTTCGATCATCATTACGTAGAGAGTGAGAACATGTTCGCATTCGTGAAGGCTAAGGAATTATTACTTATGTGAACCAAACAGAGTGGCGTTCGGTAAGTAGGCACCACGGAGAATTACTCTGACATAGCTGAGCTATAGCGGGGCCTCCGGTCCAGTTCAGCTTCTGCCTCTTTTGCACCGTATGAAGCATTCACTCATTTACGATGATGAAGTACTCATGAAAACACAAAAGTGAAACGTATCATGCTAAAGTCGTATTATCCAAACCAAGCTATCAAGGCGTGTAAGCAGCCGTACTACTTGTGTAAAATCAATAGCAAATTAATTAACCAGCCCACGTAGCCAAGAAATGCGTAGCAGACAATTTGTTCTTATTAACAGAGAAATTGTTCATGGTCGATCCTTCCATGGCCGGGATACGTGGTAACGCTTCTGAGCATCGTGAAAGGGTATGCCCCAGAGACACAGGTGTTCTCACCACTCGCCCCTGTTCTACAAAGAATGAAGGTGACTGTTAGCATAAAAAACGGTCATCTGCCAAAAAAAATCGATGCTGAATATCACAACCATAACTATCACAATCATAAATTCACAGGTGCCAAAGACGTTGGGTAAATCCTGCTACACACAAATTCCACTGAAAGAAAAAAAGAGGCAGCAGTTTACCAACATATGGCGTGCGCTTTACCACTGTCACACGACTGCCACGCGACGCTTTGTGGCTATAAAAGATAGTGGCTGTACATACTACCACCACAAAACCTAATGTTTAAGATTAGTGGACTCTAAAGCTAAGCCTTTAGGAGTTGAACGCGATAGTGATATCCTGTTCCTAATGCGTAATTTAAACACTAAGTGGATAAAACCTTTTAGAACTTGATATGAACCCTATAAGAAGTTAAAAGAATAGGCGCTGCAGCGTGTTCACCTGTAGGCGACCGGCTTTACACCAAGAAACCATTACGATAATCCCATGTGTTTGCTATGCACCTATTAGGTGGCCTTAAAAGAAGAGGCGCCGTAGCATGTGCGCCTTTCTTAGTGGGTATTCGGCTTTAAATCATGAAGCCATTTTGACAATTACAATCACATGTTCTTGCTATACACCCACTACGTTGTTTTAACGGAATAGGCACAGTATAGCGTGTGTGCCTTTCGTAGTCGGTGGCCAAGTTCAAACTACAAGACAATTAGGATGGTCACATGTTCTGACGCCCGCTGGCAATGAGCACTTGTACCACGTATAATTAGCGCAATATTTCATGTAGCGTTGTCGGAAGCATGTATACAGGACGCGTGTGCTTGTAAATCATGAAAAGTTACTTTCACTGCTTTTCCGAGCAGAGGAAGTTCTTTTCGCTGCATTCACAAGCATACACGTGGTCATGTGCTAGAACATCTGTTTGCCACGTACAGGACCCAGGTTCGAACCCCGCTCGGAGCCAAACTACCCTGGTTTGGTCCCCACTCTGACCTAGGATTTTTTATCATTAATTTTCTTTGCATCGGTTTTGATTTTTTGGTCACGCATGAGATTGATTTTTCGAACACATCCAACAACGCCCGAATTTCTGCGGAACAAGTTATTTAACGTTATCGCGTTAGTAAAGAGCAGAGATGAAACGTATCTGTAAGAGTTAGAGAACCAGCTTCGATATTTCATCGGTGTCCCCCAAGTGAATTTCTTCGACGCGGTATAGCATTTATAGCATAAATTGAAATGAATTTTTCGAAGTGTAGAAAAAATCATTTTCCACCGATGGGATCTGAACCCATAACATTCGAATGTCCTGAGGGGGGGGACCACAACTGCAGCCAACATCTTACAAATATGACCGCGCGCTGAAACAACTTGCAAATATGACTACGCACCAACTAGCCCAAGCTTCCACTCTTGTGAGAAGACCGTCTTCTTTTTCCCTCTGAGACGATGAGTTGGAACTGCCCCGTCACCTTCCGAAAACTTTCCGCGCATAAAGGGGCTTCGCACAGCCTCAGAGACTGGCGGCACCTTGGCTGGCTTTGCACTGTTCCGTTTAAGTGTGCGTGGTTAAAAGACACGCGTGATCACGCTCTCTTTCCTCCTTACTTTCACTCGAGGTGCACAGAGCTTCCTAACATCAACTAGAGGGGACTCTGACGCTGCGATCATTCAGAGACCATGGGAATGATGGGTACTAACTAAATTTGCGTAGTATTCATGCTTACGGGTTCTGAACGCCCTTGTGGATTTGCTTACAGAAATGTTTTGATTTTGTTTCTAATAAAAGATCAAACCGTTTCGAGCTTCCCGACCAAATTTGGATTGGTGAGCCTAAAAGGTTAAGCCAGTGACGCTTAACTGCTAAACTTTTGCTGAATATCACCTCATTACAAAGCAGTTCGAAGCCGCGTGAAGGCAAACGGAGCCAAAAGTATGATTATTAGAGAAGTCCGTGTACTACCCGTCATTCCCATGCTCACTGAAGTACGATGCGTTGTAGTTCCCATAGGCACTAGCGCGAGAGTTTTTTCTAGTGTACTTATAAGAAACTCTGTGCCGGGGTTCACGAAAAATAATGTTTCTCGCCGTTCCCTTCACCCGGTGTGGGGGTAGCGATCCGGATACTATTTGGTTAACCTTCCCGCTTTTCCTGTACTTCTCTCTCTGTGATTGGATCCTTTTTGACCAAGCTACAATGTCTTGAGGCGACGTCACTGTGACGTCATGATGACGTCGTAGTGGCGCCACTCAATGTGGTGATCTGTGACATTCATGTGATGATTTTTCTGCTTCCCTCCTTCCTCCTGACACGGGACGCAGATGTTGAAAACATTTCACGTACCATTTTCTGCTTTTACCGTATATATAGAAAGACTGCAATAAATCACTGGGACATAGCCAGTGAGAAAAACCGGAACCGACCGTCTCCGTTTCGCAGGCCTACGACCTGTGCTGCAATGCACTGCTTTGGGGGCTGTGTTATTTTTTGTTATTTTCTTTCTTCTGGGTTTTTTTGAAGTGGAGAAATCGTGAAACCCCGTAAACGAAGTCTTATAAGATCAGAAGCTTCGCAATCAAGTGTTAGTGACGTGTTTGCGGTAGTGTCCCGTTGCACTTTTCCTTTAGTTTGCTGACATGCGTAGAACCGCGAAAGCTGTCTAATGCATCGCATTGGCCCGTATTGAATGAGCTCACACGGGAGCTGACAGCGACTGCTCCCAAGAGTAACGAACGACCACAAAATGTCCTGACCTGTCGCCAGACGAAATGGACGATGCCTGCACGCCAGCCCTGGTGTACCCACACAGGAGCCACAGTACACGCGAGTAGCGTAGTACGTACGGAAAACGCACTACGTACGCATGAGTGCTGAAGTTATGCCTCACGCTACACAGTCAGTATGCCACACACGAAGCCTCGTTCGAGATTAAAACACCGGCATCAATTGCTCAAGTCTCGTTCGCTCAGCGTGAGATCCTCTGGTCGGAAGCCGGTTATCTAAGTGCGACGTTGCGTGGTTTTTGTGCGCGTCTACATTCGCTATCTTTTCACTGCGGTGAGTCCAAGAGATGTAGAATATCTATCGTCCTAACTCCCTGTTATTGCTTCATCGAGAACTCCCGCTGTGTTTGCATCACCGGTAGAAATTGTACCCCTTTCGCCGGGAACAAAATGTTTTTAGAGACAAATTCCCTGCTTTCTTCCTGAAACATCCCGGTTTATTGATTACATTAAACCGTTTCTTGTTTGCATTAGGCGTTAGCGTATACACACGTATATGATTCGGTGGTGCCACGTTGCACTTTTTCTTTAGTTTGCTGACATGCGTGGAACCGCGAAAGCTGCCTAATGCATCGCATTCGGCCGCCCTCTTTTCATTTGGGAGAATCCACATGCTTCATAGCTGGATTGCTCTGATAGAAACTCGAACGACTTCTTTTTATGGATAGAGGATCCACAAGGGTTGCAATGCATGGTTGCTGAGAACACATGCCATCTTGATTTTCGTGCTATATAAAAAAAACGAACTCGTCAGGGAAGACAGGAAAAGTGGCTACTAACAACTGGTTTAATGCAAAGTTTGCAATGCGACATCCAAAGAACCTAATGTCGCTGTTACGCAGACAGGTATACGGTGTTTCTAACACAATCAGTTCTTTCTTTTCTTTATATGGTATGTGCACCGGTCTTATGTTTCTCGATGTGTTCGTCTTTCATAGCGTAAAAATCAACATGTTATGTACTCAGCAACTCGCTCAACAAGTTCTTGAATAGTGGAAACGAGCCAAAACATAAGTTTTCGTTTTTCTTCATTCGACACAATCCCAACGAGAACTTATAAATAGTGTTGTTGATTGGCAACGCATGTTGAGTTCTTGAGGAAATTTCTTTGTTGCGCAAACTAAAGACAGGGATGCATTATGGAATACACTTTAAAGTGTGCCTTCATTTATTATATCTTCCATTTGCGCTACTAGGAAGTCAACTAAATCTGCCTTGCAGATAATATCACTGGCACGATGCTTTTCTAAGTATGTAATACCGTCCAAATAAGCCATAGCCTATGTACACTACCGGTCGGTATGTTAAGAATTCACTGTGTCATCTATACAATCTATACAGGCACGCTTTGTTTTCCTCTTTTAACCTTTGGCCTATTACACTTGAGACGTGGCCACCTGTTCTTCAGATTACATACAAGTAGCAGGAAAGGCTTACAGTCGACACCACCTCTTCAGACAGAGTCGACAAAAAGGTCACCTACCATGACAGGTAATCATTTTTTTTTGTCATTGTGCTGTCCGAATATGTACGCTTCCTTGTCTGTGATAATAACAGGTCAACTGTCCAATATATATATATATATATATATATATACATACATATGTGCGTGTATGTGTGTGTGTAAAATTAACAAAAAAATAATTCGCCCTTTTTTGCAGAAGGGGTTATTCTAGAGGAAAAAATCTGTGATGTCAAACTCACATACTAAGGAGTATGCTTCGAATACTTATCGATGCAGGCACGAGGAAATTCGTGCACATAGATGTTAAAAAAATAAAAAAAAGAATGTTCGTACACTGCAGTCACGATGTTATGGCATGAAAGTTTTTGCAGACGTTATTATTTGCTCTGGAGCAGTGTTAGGACGAAGGGAGAATTCACACGCGCTACGGCTATAATTGCTGCGCACCTCGAACGGATAAAAGTGGGCTTTCGATGATTGGGCTTCCAATAAAAAAAAGTGCACTGCGGTAACATCTATGGTGTGAAGCGTAATTAGACCGAGCCGCCTGGTAATGGCGCTGTAGTGACCTTTGCGGGTTACATTGCACCTTCGCAGGCTTATTACTATATCCCCACACAAGGATGTTATAAACGAGACGACGAAAGGTGTTTGTCGACTTTCACAGGTAGATAAGTGAGACGTTCTCTTTTCCTACGGCACTGGTTTTCTTAGCCAGCGCCTCGAAAGCGCCTAGGTGCCAATTAGACATCATAATTCATCCTCTACTTAGCTTCCTGAGTAATGTAGACGCAGTGCAGTGCTCCGAAATTTCGCGTGACACATTCTCGCGTCACATTAGCTGAGTGTGTGCTTTCTTGAAATTCTTACGTGGGCTTCGAAGTCTCAATATTGACCTTTCTTTAAAAGCCTTAGAGAGGGTGGCGTTAATAGTGCTTGTTTTTCTAGTCAACGGCAAAAGTGTCCCACGAATTAGTTTGGGAAGCACTTCTTGTCTGAAATAGCGTAATAGTAGTGACGACGCGTAGTAAGGGGGATAATCTGTTTCAAAGTCACGATCTAGGACGGAGGACGACAACCTTTTCCGATGATGATGATGATGATGATGTGTGGTGTTTTATGGCGCAAGGGCCAATTGATGGCCAAAGAGCGCCATTTCAATGAGTATAGAGATGCGGCCAATGATATGTTGTGTGGCTGTATAGGGGCCTTAAAATTCCTCGCGATAATGCGGGTAAAAACATAAGTATTAAAGACATGACAGTGGCGTGATATGCATATTAAAAAGGGTGACAAAGGTTTTGATAATAAAAACATGTAAAAATATTTGGCACTAGCACACTTGCCTCATCAGTGCCCTTGTGTCCAAGGGCTGCGAGGCAAGTGCTTTTAAATGTAATCACAGCAGCAGCGACCTCTCTTGAGAGGTCGCACTACGCAATGCCTGGGTATAATACATGGTAAAAATTAACATCTCTTAAAAAAGCTAACAATGATTTATGGGTGAAAAGTGGTTCCCTACCGACAAACATTGCAGGGTGTAAAGGTATATGTTGTCGGTAGGGTAATGGGAAGTGTTGTCTTCTTAGAGTGTCTAACTGTTTACATTGGATTAAAACGTGAAGAACTGTTAAAGCCTCACCACATTTATCACACAATGGTGGATCACCACCGGATAAAAGATGTGTGTGTGTCGTGTATGTGTGCCCTATCCTGAGTCTTGTTAGCGTTACCTCTGTGAGACGTGATTTTGATACTGGTGGCCAATGGCCAAGGTGTGGCTTGATAACGTGTAGTTTGTTTTGTGTGTGTGTATCCCACTTGCTTTGCCAGTAGTCCCTGAGGTTTAGTTTGAGAGACGGCTTAAGATCAAGGGCCGGGATTGATATGGATGTAATGGCGGTGCTCTCATGGACGGATGCAGCGAGCTGATCCGCCCTCACGTTGCCTTGGATCTCACGGTGCCCTGGCACCCAGCACACTACATGTTGTTTGTGCGTGTAGAGTGTGCACAAAATGGAGTAAAGTGAGACAAGGACTGGGTTTTTTTGTTTTTTAAGACTGTGCAGAGCCATTACCACACTGAGGGAGTCTGTATAAATTACTGCTTTTTGTATTTGTAATTGTTTGATGTGTTTAGCTGCCACCAGTATCGCGTGAGCTTCCGCTGTGAAGATACTTGTGCGTGGATGTAGAGGGCCAGCATCCGAAAAGGATGGGCCGACAGCAGCGTAGGACACAGAGGAGTTAGTCTTGGAGGCATCTGTGAAGAACTCGGGACATACGTATTTGTGTTGAAGTTCCAGAAAGTATGTTCGGATATGGGCAATAGGTGCATGTTTTGTAACCTCTAGGAAAGACACATCGCAGTCTATAGTCTGCCACTGCCACGGTGGCGGGTATGCTACAGGAGCCATTAAACTGTGTTCAAGTGACACTTCAGTTTCTTCAGCTAGACACTTCAGGCGAATTGAGAAGGGCTGCCTCATCGAAGGCCTGTTTTGAAACAGAGTTGAGCTCGACAAATCATTAATTGTAGAGTATGAGGGGTGCCTCTTGTCTGCTTTCACCTTAAGGAAGTATACAAAGGACATGTAGGTTCTTTGCAGATGAAGCGACCACTCATTTGACTCAACATAAAGGCTTTCTACGGGGCTGGTGCGAAAAGCACCCGTAGAAAGACGGATGCCCAAATGGTGCACGGGGTCCAGCATCTTCAAGGCACTTTGAGTGGCAGACTGATAGACAACGGCCCCATAATCTAAGCGGGTGCGAATGAGGCTTTTATAGAGGTTCATGAGGCATTGCCTATCACTACCCCAAGTAGTACGTGACAACACTTTAATAACATTCATGGCTTTTAAACATTTTGTTTTTAAATACTTGATGTACGGTACGAAGGTCAACTTGTTGTCCAAGATTAAGCCTAAGAATTTATGCTCGGCTTTGACGGACAGACGTTGCCCGTTCAGCCGAATGTCAGGTTCCGAGTGCATGCCTCTCTTTCGAGAGAACAAGACACACGTGCTTTTTTGTGGGTTAAGTCGAAATCCGTTTTCGTCTGCCCATTTGGAGACCTTATTTAAACCCATCTGAACCTGCCGCTCACACATGGCTAAGTTGCATGACTTGAAGCCAAGCTGAACGTCGTCGACATATGTACAATAGAACATCATGCGGGGAATGGACAAGTGCAAAGAATTCATTTTGATGATAAAAAGTGTGCAACTAAGCACACCACCTTGTGGCACGCCTGTTTCCTGGACAAATGTTTGAGAGAGCACACTGCCCAGACGGACACGGAATGTCCGGTTTGACAGGTAACTTTCGATTATATGAAACATTCTTCCGCGCACACCAAGGTGGGACAGGTCTCTTAGGATTCCAAAACGCCATGTTGTATCATACGCCTTTTCGATATCGAGGAACACAGAGAGAAAATATTGTTTATGGACGAAGGCGTCTCTGATCTGTGCCTCGATACGAACAAGGTGGTCTGTGGTGGATCTACTTTCTCGAAACCCGCACTGAAATGGGTCGAGCAAATTGTTTGTTTCAAGGATATGTACAAGTCGGCAGTTTATCATTTTTTCGAAGACTTTGCACAAGCAGCTTGTAAGTGCAATAGGCCTATAACTTGAAGCTAAAGAAGGGTCCTTGCCCTCTTTCAAAATGGGAATAATGATAGCCTCTTTCCAGGAGATAGGGATAGTGCCAGAAAACCAGATAGCATTGTACAAACAGAGTAGGGTTTTTCGTGTTTCTGCTGGTAGGTTTTTTAACATTTCATACACCACACGGTCAGAACCTGGGGCAGAAGTACTGCAGGAGTTTAGAGATGTTCGGAGCTCAGCTAGACTGAAAGCTTGGTTATATGCCTCGTATCTAGTGGATTTATGTTCTAGTTTCTGCTTTTCTATTCTTCTTCTGTATTTTTGGAAAGTGTCAGTATAGTGGGATGAGCTGGATACCTGTTCAAAGTGCGCACCTAGGAAGTTTGCTTGATCTTCCAAGGTATCACCCTGAGTGTTTACAAGTGGGAGTGAGTGTACTTTTCTTCCTGCTACCCTACGAACCATGTTCCAGACTTTGGCCTCTTGTGTATATGAATTTATCCCTGATGTAAACTTGTGCCAGCTTTCTCTTCTGGCCTGCCGACGCGTTCTCCTGCCTCGAGATTTTATTTTCTTGAAGCTCTCAAGGTTTTCCGCCGTCGGCGAGTTTCGCAGCAACCTCCATGCCCTGTTCTGTTCCTTTCGCGCATTCCGACACTCAGTATTCCACCACGGGACATGTCGTTTGCCGGGCAGTCCAGACGTTTGTGGAATGCACTTGGCTGCTGCGTCAGTAAGAAAGGCCGTGAAGTACTGAACAGCTTCGTCTATGCCTAATCCGCATATGTCAGTCCAATTTAAGTGAGTAAGCTTTTGAAATTGTTCCCAGTCGGCTTTGTTTACCAGCCATTTGGGAACATGTGGAGGACATTCATATATTATTGGTGTACTCAAAACTAAAGGAAAATGGTCACTTCCGTATGGATTTTTTATGACTTTCCACTGAAGCATTGGTACAAGTGAAGGAGATGCGATACTCAGGTCTATGGAAGAGTAAGTTTTGTTGGCAAGGTTATAGTATGTTGCCTCTTTCCTATTCAACAGACAAGCACCTGATGAAATGAGGAATTGTTCAATGAGACGACCTCGTGCATCACAGCGAGAGTCACCCCACAGACCATTATGTGCATTCAGGTCCCCAAGGACCAGATAAGGTTCAGGTAGTTCGTCCATTAAAGACTGGAATTGGAGTTTTTCAAGACGGTGGTGCGGAGGTATGTACAAAGAGCAGACAGTGACAAGTTTGTTTAGAATAACTGCTCGAACAGCCACCGCCTCGAGGGAAGTTTTAAGGGGTAATTGTGTGCATGCTATCCCTTGACTAACTATAACCGCTACACCACCGGATGGTGGCATGGCATCATCTCTATCTTTTCGGAAGATTACGTACTTACGTAAAAAGTTTGTGTTTGTTCGTTTTAAGTGTGTCTCTTGTACACACAGCACTCTTGGATTGTATTCATGGAGGAGTTCTTGTAAGTCATCAAGGTTTCGAAGAAGGCCTCGGATGTTCCACTGTAATATTTCTGTCTGCATACTAAAAGAAGAGATGCTGCTGTGTGTACAGAGAGTGTCCTGTGTTAAAGTGAGCTTGTTATTTTAGGTGGCAGGACGGTCGTCCGGCCCCGTTATTGGTTTTTTATGTTTCTTGGCGCGCTCCAAGGAGGCGCGCCGCTCTTTTGGTACCAAGGGTACCGTTGTATC
This sequence comes from Rhipicephalus annulatus, assembly GCA_013436015.1. Classification (NCBI taxonomy): domain Eukaryota; kingdom Metazoa; phylum Arthropoda; class Arachnida; order Ixodida; family Ixodidae; genus Rhipicephalus; species Rhipicephalus annulatus. The sequence continues at coordinate 244,105 of WOVY01016131.1, forward strand.
CATTGCCTCGTCAGAGGCACTGGATGCCCGCACATGCGAGCTGGTGGTTCGGATTTTAGGCCTCGCCTGGTGAGGTGAGGCCTTGAGACCAGAGGACCCTGGAGTCTCCGGCCTCAATTTGCTTGAAGGCGGAGTAGACTGAACTACTGCCGCCTTGGGGGCAGGCGCCACAGCCGACGGCTCGCTCTGCGCTGGCCGAAGGGGTGGCGAGGGCTGGTGCGGCGTTGCCCCCTGACGCGCCGCATCAGCATATGTTGCGCCGTAAAATGGCGACACTCTTCGTCTTGCTTCTTTGAATGTGATGTTTTCTTTGACTTTAAGAGTAATTATTTCTTTTTCTTTCTTCCAGTTAGGACACGAACGCGAATACGCGGCGTGTTCCCCATCACAATTCACACAGTGAGGCGTAGTAACACAGTTATCAGATGTGTGGCCGTGGCTACCACATCTTGCACAAGTTTCCTGACCGCGGCAGTTCTGCGAGCCATGACCAAATCGTTGACATTTATAACACCGCCTTGGATTGGGAATGTAGGGGCGGACAGAAAGTTTGATGTAGCCTGTGTCGATAGATGAAGGCAGTGTGCTAGTTGCAAAGGTGAGTATTAAATGTTTGGTAGGTATTTCTTTGTTGTCTCGTCTGATGACGATTCGTTTCACATCTGTAACATTTTGCTCTTTCCACCCTTCAAGCAGTTCCTGTTCAGACATTTCAAGAAGGTCTGCTTCTGAAACAACTCCGCGTGAGGTGTTCATTGATCTATGGGGTGAAATAGATACTGGGATATTACCAAATGCTACGAGGCTGCCAAGTTTCTCATAGTGGTGTTTTTCAGGTAGCTCAAGGAGAAGGTCTCCACTAGCCATCTTTGTAACTTTGTATCCTGGGCCAAAGACCTCTGTCAGAGATTTAGCAACAAGGAATGGAGATATTGCTCTGGCTTGTTTTGTTGGGTTTTCACTGTGCACAACATGGAATTTGGGAAAACATTGTCTGGGTTTGCTGAAAAATGATATGTCATCGGTGCGTCCCCTCTTAGGCGGGAGACGATCTAGGAGACGGGGAAATGCAGGTGTTCCCATAGTAGTGTACTTTTTGTTCGGCAGCAATGGCGACCACCCACCATGGAGTCCAACCAGGGGACGCTGAAGCACTTAATAGCATAAGGCTGCAGACGCCAGCCGTACATTGCCACTATAACCAAATATAACTACTCAAGGTTGAGTAATTACACAAGGTTAACCCTTGCCGCCATGAAAAATCGGAAGTAAATGGAAGAGAGAAGAAGACAGGACAGATTTAAAGACGAGAAAAGACTAAGATATAGAAAGAGAGAGATAGGAAAAGGCGACTGCCGATTTCCCCTGGGTGGGTCAGCCCAGGGGTGCCGTCTACGTGAAGCTGGGGCCAAAGGGGTGTGTTGCCTCTGCCGGGGGGCCTAAATGGTCCAATCACCCAGCATTGGCTCAACCCCCAGGATCCCCTTTTCCCCGGACACGGCAAAGCCACGCACGGCTAGGCGTGGGAGGGAGTCGAAACTCCCCCGTTAGCTCGGGTCCGTGGTGTCGCTACACACCAAACGCCTACTTGCGCAGGCGCCCCTGCGGGAGAACCTTTTCCGATGAAGGCAGATGCGTAGCCAGGGGGTAACACTCTGGGCCCATTCCCCCCCCCCCCTCCAGAGTTTTTTACACACGCACGCATAGCTGAAGACCATTTATCTGCCCCCCCCCCCCTTTTTTCGTTCTTTGGTCAAAGAGGTGGCCCCACCTAGAAAAATATGTGTATGCAACCCAGGGGGGAGGACCAAGTTGCACAAAGCCGACGTGTAACGGGAGAGAAGATAGCTGGAAAGGAGGGGTGGGGGTTGCTTTCCTGGCGAAAAGAAAGAAATTGGCTATTTCGCAAAAATTGTTATTTTTAAATAATAACATGAAGAGGTTGCATAAATGTGTGCGTACGTAAGGAAATGGTATGTGGTGGTATTGGTTAGAAGAAGAAGGCGCCCAGTTTCTGCAAACCAGTAGGGAGCACGGCGCAGTGCCTAACCACAACCACCACATAGCTATGTTTGCAAGCATTACAATCAGTAAGCAGCCACCTCCTCTCCCCCTCAAAGTTATAGTTGAAACGCACATCACCCCCTCCCCCCTCCCCTTGTGAGTTTCCTTATGACACTGGTGGGGTGTCGCGGAGTAATGCGGAAGTAGCTGGTTAGTACCGCCCTGCTCGTCTCTCGCATTGCCATCGCATTGACAAACGCTCACTCCTGTGATGTCTGCCCATCTGTCCTCCCCACACTTCCTGGTTCAGACCAGGTGGCCAGTGCGGTGTCTCGTTTATTCGTTAGCCGACATTCTTCACCTGTTGTATTTTTAAAAAGCATACGAAGTATGAGCCGTCTGCTGCGTGTTGTTGGCAGTGTTGGATACCGTCACCTGCCTGCACAGAAGTGTTTTAAAACTTTTCATGGATGACCTACAGCGCTGACGCTCACAGATCACCAGTCATCCACTTAGGATAAGGCATGCCGGAAGACATGTGGCGACAACTGTGTTCACGCCACAAACTACTATAGCGGTGTTTCTAGGTTTATGTTGCAGGTGTTCATAACCTAATTTCAGTTTTTGAAGACATTTCTTGGGGTACTCCACGTATTTACTGTAACAAAAATGACGTTGTCAATATTGAACAATTTTAAGGGTCATGTCTAGATGCGCATTACAAGTAATAAGCTAATATTTACTAGCATTACCCAACGTTGGCCTATTCGTAGTTGATTTCTTGCTATTCTTTAAAAAGTTGAAATTAAAACTCTGATCTAAAATTTCTTCTAGACAAACAGTGACATTGACAAAAATACTTTTACTAATACCTTCTCAAAGATCATTAGTGAATTAGGAAAAAAAGAACATAATCTCGGTGCTACAAAATGGAGTAATCCTTCTACAATAATGACATTCCCGACGAGAGGATCTGGCTGCATAAGTTACTATGCATGTGGTACCTGCCGCCTAATCGGGCACTTGCGTTTTGCCTGCTGCAAGAGAATCATATTGTAGCGATGCTGAGGCAGACAGGCCAAAAAACAAGCAACTTTATTAGGGCGAACTTGTGTCCACAAGTCTAATGACTATGGTCGTCGAGTCCAAGTAGCCGAGAGGCACAGAGTCAACTAACTTCCTCTTCCTCGTTGTTGGAGTGCACGAACGCGTGACGCATGCCAGCCGGGTCTTGCTGGTGCTCTTGCCATGATGATTGCGGCGGCTACTTGAACGTGGCCAACCTGTCGCGGCATTATCCCCCCCCTCAGACGCATCGTCCCGATGCTTGAGAGAGTAAAATGATACATGCGCCCTCTCACTCGTTTTCCGACGATCTGTCATGATAGGGCTTCATGCGGACTACGTGTACCGCTTCCGTGGTATTGCGGCGTCTTGAGCTCACGTGTCCCGCGGATCTGACTTCATAAGTGACGTCGCTGATACGGTTGAGTACTTCATAAGGGCCGAAGTATCGACAAAGAAGCTTTTCAGAGAGTCCGCGGCGGCGCACTGGGATCCATATCCATACTTTGTCACCGGGATGATAAAGTGCGTCACTGCGTCGCTTGTTGTACCGACTAGAGTCGACGCGCTGTTGACGGCGTATTCGGTATCTTGCCATTTGTCGTGCTTCTTCGGCTCGTTGCAAGAAGTCATCTAAGTCAGGTGGATAGCTGTTTTCGTCCTGTAGTGGTAACATGGCATCCAGTGGGGTGGTCACTCTTCGGCCGAATACTAGTTCGAAAGGGGAAACGTGGGTTGTTTCTTGAACGGCTGTATTATATGCGAATGTTACGTAGGGTAATATTTCATCCCACTGTTTATGTTCAACATCGACATACATTGATAGCATGTCGGTCAGAGTTCTGTTGAGGCGTTCGGTTAAGCCATTTGACTGAGGGTGATACGCCGTTGTTCTTGTGTGATCGGTATTTGTCATGCGCATCAGACATTGCATAAGGTCTGCAGTAAAAGCTGTGCCGCGATCCGTAATAACGACGATGGGCACACCATGTCTGAGCACTATGTTGTTCACAAAGAACTTGGCGACTTCGGCAGCTGTCGCACTGTACAGAGAGTCAGTCTCAGCATAACGGGTCAGATAGTCTGTAGCTATGACAATCCATTTCTTGCCTGCACATGATGTCGGGAAAGGTCCTAGGAAGTCCATGCCGACTTGTTGGAATGGGGCATCCGGAGGGTCTATTGGATGGAGAAGGCCGGCTGGTTTTACGGCTGGAGTTTTGCGCCGTTGACATTGACGACACGTTTTCACGTAGCGCTGCACTGATGCGAGCAACTTAGGCCAATAGTACTTCAGGCGAATCCTGGCGAATGTTCGGCTCACACCCATGTGGCCGGACGTTGGCTCATCGTGGCATGCATGCAGAATTTCCTGTCGCATGGCTGTGGGCACGACTAGTAAAAATGTTTCGCCATTAGGTTCAACGTTCCTCCTGTAAAGGACACTTCCTCGAAGGCAGAACGTGGAGAGCCCTCTGGAGAATATGCGAGGTACTTGAACGTCGAGACCCTGCAGGTGTTGTATAAGCGCCAGCAAATCCGGGTCATCTCGTTGTTGTTGAGCGATTTCGGATGCGTCGACAACGCCTAGAAACGGGAAGTCTTCCTCTTCAGGTACACTTGGATCGACGGGAAAGCGTGACAAGCAGTCGGCATCACTGTGTTTCCTTCCAGATTTGTATACGACCGTAATGTCATACTCCTGCAGCCTAAGGCTCCATCTGGCTAGTCGACCTGACGGATCCTTGAGATTTGCTAGCCAGCATAGAGCATGATGGTCACTGACAGCTCTGAACGGTCTACCATAAAGGTAGGGTCGAAACTTATTTATTGCCCAGATGACTGCGAGGCACTTTTTCAGTAGCAGAGTAGTTTTCCTCAGCTTTTGAGAGTTTGCGGCAGGCATAGTCTAACACTTTCTCTTGACCATTTTGCCACTGGACCAGGATGGCGCCGAGGCCGACATTGCTGGCATCGGTGTGGACTTCAGTGTCGGCTGTCTCATCAAAATGGGCAAGTATTGGTGAACCCTGTAGCCGTTTTCTCAATTCATCAAAAGCTTTCTGTTGTTCATTTTTCCATGTGAAGGGCACGTCGTCTTTCGTTAGTTTTGTAAGAGGTTCCGCAATCGTTGAAAAGTTTTCCACAAATCGCCTATAGTAGGCGCATAAACCCAAAAATCGGCGCACTGACTTTTTGTCTTTGGGTGTAGGGAACCTCTGAACAGCGGCTGTCTTTTCTGGATCTTGACGAACACCGTCAGAACTAATGACATGTCCAAGGAATCTCAGCTCTTCGAAGCAGAAGTGGCATTTTTCGGGTTTGATTGTCAACTTTGCTGACCGGATGGCTTGTAACACAGTGCGCAGTCGCTCTAGATGTTTGTCGAACGTTGCAGAGAATACCACCACGTCATCCAAATACACCAGGCATGACTGCCATTTCAATCCCGCGAGGACAGTGTCCATCATTCGCTGGAACGTCGCTGGCGCGGAACAGAGGCCGAATGGAAGCGCTTTGAATTCGTAGAGGCCATCTGGTGTTACGAATGCCGTTTTTTCACGGTCCCGCTCGTCTACCTCTATTTGCCAATATCCGCTTTTCAGATCCAAGGAGGAGAAAAACTTTGCGGATCGCAGCCGATCTAGTGTATCGTCGATACGTGGCAAGGGGTAGACATCTCGTTTAGTTACACTGTTGAGTTTTCGGTAGTCGACACAGAATCTAAGCGTGTTGTCTTTCTTCTTAACGAGCACTACGGGGGACGCCCATGGACTATTTGAAGGCTGGATGACATCATCCGAAAGCATTTCCTCCACTTGCTTCTTAATGATTTCCCGTTCTTTCTGTGACACTCGATATGGATGCTGGCATATAGGTTTCGTGTCGTCTTGCGTTATAATTCTGTGTTTCGTAATTGACGTGCGCTGGACCTTCGAGGCAATTGAAAAGCAATCAGAGAATTCTTTTTCTAAGGCGTAAATCTGTTTCTTTTGACTGTCCGGAAGGCTCTGGTTCACGGTCACGGATGTGTCGATGTTGCAGGCCACTGGTCGAGTGGTTGATGTCGTTAAGCTGCATAGTTCTGTCGCCATACAGAAGTCGTGTAAATAGGCAATAGCCGTGCCTTGAGCGATGTGTTGAAGTTCATTGGAGAAATTCGTAAGTAGGACATTGCACGGCCATTCGTCAAGTGAACAAGACCCCGAGCTACGAAGACACCTTTTTTCAAAAACAGCCCTACATTTGTATCCGCTATGCCTTCGCGGTTGTAAGATGCGTCATTCTCGACGAGCACCATTATGCTGCAGCGTGGTGGCACAGTTACGTCATCATGAACAACGCGTAGAGCAGTTAGGCGTCCCTCAGATTCCTCTACAGGTATAGCTCGTTCAGTCGAAAACGACACGCTGGACCTACGCAGGTTAATTACGGCGCCATTAGCTCGCAAAAAATCCATTCCTATAATGAGGTCTCTTGAACAGTCTCGTAGCACAATGAAATCGGCAACGTAAATAAAGCCCCGTATTTCAAGTCTTGCGGTGCATCTGCCAAGGGGCGTAATAATGTGACCACCTGCCGTGCGTATCTGCGATCCACTCCACTGTGTCACAACTTTGTTTAGCTTCTTCACCATCTTGTGACTTATCACTGAATAATCAGCACCAGTGTCGACTAAGGCATTCAGCTCCCATCCTTCTATTCTCAACCGCAAATCTGAAGTAACGCTTTCGTGGTTGCACCTATTTACCGGAAATACACCGTCGTCGCCCTCAAGCCATATTGGAGGATCTTCGTAATTGATGTTATCAGCGGCCTCACCTCCACAGGTCGCTTGCTTCAGTTTTCCGGGAGTGGACTTGGAGAGCGATGACCAGGCGGCCTTGAAGGTCCACGTGGGCTGGATGACCGGTAGCGCATAGGCGATGGTGACCGTGACCGACGTTGGCGTAGAGGTGGCGAGTTCTGGCGCGTAGACAAGTACTCTTCAATTTCCGCTGGTCGTTCGCCGTTTCGGGGGCACGGTGCATACGACGGGAAGCCTCTTAATCCAGCCTGTCGGTAAGGGCAGAATCTGTACGAATGACCCGCTTCGCCACAGTGGAAACAAAGAGGCCGGCGCTCGTGATCACGCCAGACGTCACTTTTCGTGGGCCTAGGCTCCGCATAGCGATGCGTGCTACGTGCTCCTGGGGGCAGATAGCCAGCCGTTGGTTCCCGTGGACGAGGTACGCTGCGTGCAGTAGATGGGAGAGGAGTCGTCGCCATCGCAACTGCTGCATTGCTGTGTACCGTTGGTTGTCGGAGAACTTCAGAGTACGTTCGGATGGGTCGAACTGGCTGCAGCTCACGCTCTGGTTCTCGTATGACCTGCCTCAGTTCGTCACGAACAACGTCTGTAACAGATAGTGCAGTTGAAGTCTGGGGCATTTGCAGTCTGCTCAGTTCTTCCCGAATAACTGATCTAATAAGCTCTCGCAGGGCTTCAACGTCGTTTCGCACGCCTCCAGAGAATAGCTGTGCGGATGCGCAGTTAACATTCCGGTTGTACTGCCGAGCGCGCTGTTCTAGTGTTTTTTCGATGGCCGTCGCTTCCGAATAAAACTCAGCAACAGTGCTTGGAGGGTTGCGGACGAGAACGGCGAACAGCTCTTGCTTCACTCCGCGCATTAGATGGCGCACCTTCTTATCTTCAGCCGTGTTGTGATCCGCACGCTTGAACAGACGGACCATGTCCTCGATGTACATGGCAGCACTCTCGTTTGTGAGCTGGTTCCTGGATTGAAGAGCAGCTTCCACTTTTTCCTTTCGGTCTACGTTCGCGAACGTAGCTACCGCTTGTCGTCGAAATACCTCCCAGGTAGACAACGAGGTTTCATGGTTCTCAAACCATGTCTTTGCGAAGTCGTCCAGGGCGAAGTATACGCGACGGAGCTTCTCTCTTTCGTCCCAACCATTCAAGCGCGCCACTCTCTCGAACAGGTCCAGCCAATCTTCAACATCCTCGTACGAGTCGCCGTGGAATACTGGCGGCTGGTGCGGTTGGCTTATGAACACTTGTGCCGGTGTTACCTGGGTAGTCATAGTGGTGGCATCCATAGTTTGAATTCCCCTTGGTGTGGAGTGAAGAGGACCGAACTCAGGTGAGTCACCTCGAAGACGGCGACTTGCCCTCTGGTGTACAGGAGTCACTTCCACGGGGTTGATACGCTGGTCGTCGGGGCTACGGTGTCTTGAGCTCGCGGGGCTTCGATTCATAACCCAGCAACTCCACCAGAAATGTAGCGATGCTGAGGCAGACAGGCCAAAAAAACAAGCAACTTTATTAGGGCGAACTTGTGCCCACAAGTCTAATGACTATGGTCGTCGAGTCCAAGTAGCCGAGAGGCACAGAGTCAACTAACTTCCTCTTCCTCGTTGTTGGAGCGCACGAACGCGTGACGCATGCCAGCCGGGTCTTGCTGGTGCTCTTGCCATGATGATTGCGGCGGCTACTTGAACGTGGCCAACCTGTCGCGGCAATATTGCTAATGTGTTCGAAATATCGATCCGGCATCTGTTACGCTAAGCCTACGCCTTCTAAAGATATCCACTACTCTCGTAAAATGACGGCTCCTTAATAGCGTTATGTCAATGTCATTCCTGCGCTTTAAACAGTACATTCTCAACACGCTTTCCCCCTAACCCTAAATGAAGTGCGTTCAAGCTTCGATCTAATCCGTGAAGCTCAGGCCAAGAAATTTAAGAAAATTGTGCGAAACGCCAGGAAACCAGCAGCTGCATAATATGTTTTTCTCAGTAGCACTCTGAAGACTATGTTGATGTCTCTTACCGTACGCCATTCACGTTCTTCGTATGCGTTATGGTAATTATGAAAAACAGATGTGCTTCTGAAACTGATTTCGATCTTGCTTCTTTAAAAGAAGAGAAAAAAACACCGCTAGATGAAAATCAGCGACACCTTTTTAAACGAAATGATTTGTAACACTTTGTATGATCACGCACTTGAAAACATCGTCATGCTCGCTATTCAGACCCCGACGTACGCAGCCAATTCTTTATTAATCGAGTCTGGCAATGTATCCAGTCAAAATTATGTACTTATGTAGCTAATACAGGTCGACGATATTACTCACCGGGTGCGCTGCCTAAGGACGGCTCACGAGGAAAGAATTCATCTTGCCGTTTGTTTTCTCAGATATCAACGAAAAGAAGATCCAAGAAGTTTCACAATTACTGAAATGAAAACCGACAGAACGTGCCGGAGCGGTCAATAAATCACCACCAGGGGGTCTACAGCACAACGTAAGCAGAGGATGAAGTATACTTTGCAGACGTGGACATAGACGCCTGTATACATTAATACTTCATCAGGAGAAAAAAAAACACTAAAGAAGAAGCCAAGAGCTTTTATAAACGTGGACTGTTTTGCAACGACGCCGTGAAGTGGTTCTCTAAAGACACATGCAAAGTACAGTTGCACAAACCAGCACCCCTCATAAGTAGCGGGAGGGCTGTATTGTAAATGATTTCAACGTGATAGCATCAAATAGATTGCTTTGTAGAAATTCCAGTGTCGGCGTCGCTGGTATATTGAGTGAAATATTGTGATAGATATAAGTAATAACAGTCATGAGTCGTGGCGGGAATCGAGTCCAGATCTTCGGTGAGGCGTGTCAAGGTTTTTTTTTCGCAAATAAAAAGAAATCCCATATAAGCACCATGTAGTTAGTTTGTTACGTTGACGCATGTTGTAATATTAGGTGACAAAAGCAATTAATGGTATGAGGTGTCAAAACTTGTGAATTATGCAACCATCAAGTGGTGTAATGGCCCACCCGTTACAAACAGCATAATTCTATCGCCATTATATAACTGAGGTGCCCGCTATGCCCGCAACGCCTGCAGCCCTTGCAAACGTTATTATAAAACTCCCAAATGAAACGGCAATGCGCAACGGTCTCGGTAACGCTGTCGCATTGTACCATTGAAGCGGAAGCTGAAGTGTCTTCGAAGGTTTTATGAAATATAAAGGACAGCACCCAAAACCAGTGTTTCGAAAACCAGATATGATCTAACATTGCACCGTGCTGGTATACATTCGACAAGAAATAACGGACTGCTCTCTCACTGAAAATATAACTTAACTCCACCATGTAGTCGAATTCGCCATCTTGTCAGTTTAGATTGGTACAAGGGGCTGCTACAGCATCTATGATGGGTTGAAGATGTCGCCATTACGTAAGTTGGCATTGTGACGAAGCTTGATGGAGTTCAGACTTGCTATCTCGAAATATATATTGGGAAAAGATATTTCACTAGCACGCCAAACATTTTTACAGCGAAGGTGTCCTAGTCTATAGACTGTGCCGTAGCAGCAGTCAGTGACCGCACAAAACAGCAAGAGTTGGCGTGCTATTGGCTGACACTGCAGGTCGAGTGATCTCACTTTGACCAATAAATTGTAAGTGAGCGTATTTTAAATCTAGCGCTAGATTCACGATGCTACATGACCTCGACAGCTAACCAAACGTGAAGCAAATTACACGTGATCTCGCCAGGCTGTACATGCATCCTCGTATCTCGGGAAGCTTACTGCTGGTGAACAGGAGAGTGCAAATAGCAACCGAAATCGTAACTAATTCTGTCGAAGCACCAGAAGGAGTGACTCATTGTGATGCATTACATGATATTGTCAACCACAAGTGAACCAAATCCCACGTCATCTTGCCAGCCAACTGTACAGACTCGCGCGTATGGGCACCGGCGTGCCTGCAGCATTACGAGCTCGCGAAGCGCATGCCAAGCGCCATCAGAAAGCCAAAGATTCCGAAATGTCAACTAGGGAAGTCAAAGCAACATAGCAATAAAGTGTTGCCGCCGGTAAAGAGGCCAGCGAGGACTACTACAGGCAATGCCGCAAGGAAGACCATCGCACATAGAAAGCTTCGCAGTACGTTCGCCTTAAAAATTCACACCTTACCCATAGAGTGAAGGATGATGATGAGTGCGAAGCGTCCGTCCGTCCACCAGCCAGCCTGTAAGTCAGCCGGCCGGCCGGCCCGCTAGAATGTTAGTAGCACTTTTCTGGTCTGTAACGTGCTGAAGATGTTCTTCCATGGTCCTCGAATATCGGTCAACTCCATGTTTGTGTCCCGCTGTAGCTTTAAGGTCGTTCAGCGATTGTCTCTCTGTTGCGTATATCGCGCTCAGAAGACATGATTGATGTCTTTTACGACGTTACATTGGACTCGCAATGCTGAGTCTGACAGTCCAATTTTGTTCCTAAAGTAATTGACGTATGCGACGTTTAATCGGTTGTGGTGTAAACATGCTTCGTCTTGCCTGTTGAGGTCTCGTGGCATACTAAAGTGACACGACGGATCTATCTAGTACAGGGGCCTGAACCGTGGTGGCTAGCGTCTCTCCAGAGGATGCGCCAAGCGTGTACCAATACTAGTGTTGAAGCATCTTGCCTCGAGGAAGGTATCTCAACGATTTCTGCCGAAGCGTCATGTCCAGCTTGGGCAGCGTCATCAGCACGGACGTTGCCTTGTATTCCGCAAGGGGCAGGTATCCACAGCACAATAACTTTGTGATGGAGGTCACAAACTTTCTTGCATAAGCGTTTGATCTCCCAGACGAGTTGGTCCTACATGCATAGAGACTTCAGCGACTGCAGCTCTGCTCTTGAACCAGTAAAGATGACCCAAGACTCAGCTGTCTGGTCCACAATGTAGTGAAAGGCAGCGCGTAGTGCAGCCAGTTAAGTGGCTGTGAATGAGGTGTAGAGACAGAGTAACAGAGATGGTGACATTGGCAGATGGAATCCAGACGCCAATAGTGGATGATGTAGACGTAACAGAGCCGCCAGTGTAAATATGACAACAAGCCGTGGAGATGTTTTCCTAATGTTTCAAGTGAAATACCGGAGTGTTGGTCCGGGTGTGCGTCTCTTGCTTTTGTACCCAGGCACGAAGGTGACTATGGTCCACGAAAGAGTTTTTCACGATGGTTCCGTGTACATTGATGCGCTTTGATAGTGTAGCGGAAAGAGGCTCCGCACACGACCACTGTCTGAAGCAAGCGGGCGATCCGGCAATCTGGTGGCACATCGCAAGTGGACTCAAAGAAGTTGCTGCTAGAGAAGAACAGGATGAAAGGCGCTTACTGTCAGCCAGAGTTCTGATGCTTGATGTGTTCATTGATAGACCAAGACACAACCGCAGGGCCTTTGGTTGAGCTCTATTCAGTGCTTGTATGTTGGTTCAAGAAATTCCATGTAACGCAGGAAGGCTGTAACTTGTAAGACTTGCGCAAAGGGCCGTATACATTTGCAAAATGGCAATAACGGAGCAGCCAGCGGCATTGCTTCATGAAAAGCGGAAGATGCTCGCGTATGACGCAACTTTTTCCGTAAAATTCAAACATGGGGAGTCCACGTTACTAGTCGGTTGATTGCCACTCCCAGAAACTTATGACTTGTCGCGTACTGAATGGCGGAATGTGCTACTTTTAATTTAGAGCGTGAAACATCACCCCCCATAAAAGCAATGGCTGCAAACTTTCCTGGTGGCATCGTTAGACCTCGTTCGAGTGAATTTTTTTCGATTAAATTGAGAGCTTTCTGCAATTTTGCTAGTAGAACACATCTGCTGCTTCCACTGCTCCATATGCAAATGTCATCTGCGTATAGTAAGACTTCAACCGATGCAAGGATTCACTTCTCTCCAATAACAGATATATAAAAAGGTTGGAATTAGAACATCACCCTGCGGAACTCCTCCATGTACTGTGTGTGCAGCTGTGTCACTTTGTGGGGACATGTCGACCGAGTTGGTTGTGAGGTAGTCGACGATTCAGTGGTACATATGACCTCTTAACCCTAAAGACTTCAGGGTGTGTAGGATAGACTCATGAGTCACGTTATTGAACGCTCCGTTGATGTCGAGGAATAGGCCGATAGTGATGTTGCCGGCCACTTTGTTGAATTTTACGCAGTTGACAAGATTGAGTGCAATGTAGATGCTGCTGCGGCATTTTCTGAACCAAGACATTTGTTGAGGGTATGAACTATTCATGAGCAATCAGTCCAGGCGTGTACACACGACATTCTTCATGAGCTTTCCTACGCAGCTGAGAAGATCAACGGGACAATAAGAGTTGAGTTGCGTGGGAGACTTGCCAGGCTTCACAATAGGAATAATACAAGCTCGTTTCCAGGAAGGTTCAAGACGGCCACTCATCCAGATGATATTGAATATGGCAAGTAAACACATCTTTGCCTCGTTACCTAAATTAGTTAACTCACCGTCGCTTGCACAATCAAGTCCAATAGGTTACGCCTTGTTCATCAGTGCCAAAGCACGAAGCAGTTCTATGATAGTAAACAGTTCATCCACCTCGATGGTGCTAGGTGGCGTTAAAACTTGTCATAATGCACAAGGTAAAGTTTCTAGCGCCGCTACTGCAGTGATCTTACAGCAGAAAGCCTCCGCCACGTTCAACTCGCTCCTCTTACGGGACAAAGCAACTGAGCTGAAGGAATGTACTTGGGTCAGCGAGGTTTTTAGGCTACGAACAATCCACCATATTTTTGGCAGCGGCTCCCTCAGGTCTAGTTTTGAACTGGAGAGGCGCCATTGCCTCCCATCTAGCTTGTCCAGGTGTCGTTGAGTTCGCTGTTGCGTTCGTCTGGCTTCACGAATGTCATCTGCAGACAATGTCCTACGAGCACGTCTTTCATATCAGTGATGAATATACCGGAGCCTGTCATACTCTACGTCGACCATTGAGTGAGTTCGAGGTGGTTCTAGATGATTAGTGCTGCTTTGTTTTGCTCAATTTAGCGCAGCCACAAATTCCTCATACATCATTTCAGATGGGTGTGAGTCTTCGACTGCAACGTTATATACCTCTAGTGCAGGGCACCTTCCTTCAGTGTGTGTTCAGCGTAGGACCAACCAATTAGATGTAGATGGGCACGTGGTCACTTCCATGGCTTTTTATATCAGCAAGCTGAGCCGCCGTAGATATAGACACGTGGAGATCATGGTGACATCCAGGGCTCTGCGTTGTTCATTATTGAAGAAGGTTGGCCACCCATCATAAATAATCACCAGGTTGCTTTGGTGTGCGATGCCAAGAAAACGTACACCGCGCATTGAAGTTCTCCTGCCACCCCAGGCTAGGTGATGTGCATTGAAGTCCTCGGTTAGTAGTGATGTGCATTGAAGTCCTCGGCCCAGTTCTTCCATCTATTATGTCCTGCAGCCTGTCCACATCGAATGTAGCTCGAGGTGGTATGCATGTCGCAATGACCGTAAACATCAAAGTGTTCATATTAACTGTCACTGCAGCATATTAAATCAATGCGCCAGCTGATGTACGGTAAACATTGAAAGTCAAATCATTGCGTACAGCTAAAAGTACTCTACTTTTACATGTTCCTGTCGATGAAACTGTGATGGTTTATCCAGAAAGACGTATGTCGGTGCACACTCAGAACTAAGTGGTGATCACCAGAAAGCGGTGCTTCTATACATACTGTTGGAAGTCTGAAACACGACAGTGCAAACTGCAGCAGTTCACTAAAATGTGGCTGCCTCTTATCTAATCTTCAAACTGGGTGGCTGGACCATTACTGGCACTGCTCCAGGAAAGGAGAAAAAATAAAGCAGTGTCATTATAGACTTAGCCACCGGGGAGGACATTGGAGCGAGGAAGCTGCGTACAGCGTTGACAAGTCCAGATAGTAATGAGTATATGTTTCCATGGTATTGTCGAGCGCCGTAATCACATGATCCACGCCAAGAAATCGGGGCTCGTGACTCGTACGATCAGCCAGATGTGCGCTCCTGAGCGCCTCGTGTGTGAGGAGTTGGAGCTGATGGACTTGTGGTTAGAAACGGGAACTCATTCATGTCGTTGACTCGTGGCGGATTTGCCAATGTTCTTTTGTCCGCTGTGGGCATAATTGCTTGGCCACCACCTTGAGGCTTTTGTTGATGGCATACCGCATCCCTTGCCATTTCAACCCAACGTTGTTTTTCACCTTGTAGTTGTGAATGGGCTTCTTTTTGCGCAAACTGGGGCAGCGAGTAGACGTAGACTAACGTTTTTTTCTTGCAGTTAGGCTGTTTTGGCTCGTTATTTCCACATGCTGATCGATCGTGGTTGCCACCGCAGCACGAATACCGTCCCTGTAACCTGCAGGCATCATCAACGTAGCGAAAACGCTGACACTTGATGCACCGTAGTGGAGCCTCACTGTACTTGTACATTCGGTAACGTGTATAGCCCAAGATTATGTGCTGGTGAAAAATTTCCGTGACAAACAAAATAAGGACATTTTGTGACGCTCCCAGTCGCCGTACATATCTTACGGGAGCTTCGTAGAAGTGTGCAGCGAGAATGTCCGCTTGATGACGGTCTACAAGAACTCCTTTGATGACGCCTACTCCGTGGTTGCTCGGTCGTGGTTCGTAGGCTTGTACAAGCACTCCGACAATGCTGGAGATTCGCAGTAGACGTTCAGAAGCGTCTGCATTACGAGTGTCTACAGCCAGAAGATTCAGACGCTAGTTTGGCCGTACTTGCAGTACTCCATCTCGAGCTGCTTCTTCGTAGGCTGACTTCAACGCTAGTGGATTGAAGCGTTTGGTAACTTGCTTTTGTTTCTTGGCTAGAGTATGATGATGAAGCTGTGCTTAGGTATTTTTTCTGCTGGTAGAGAGTTAGGCGGCATTAGAGTCCTCTTCGATCAGCGGCAGCGTTTGTTGGGTGGTAAGTCGACGTGTTTTTCCAAACCATCGGAAGAAGTCGCGGTAGCACCCATGTATGTAATGGCAGCAGAGATTTCAGACATGTCATAAATGTCACCATCCTGACCTGCATGCAGATCGATGTCGATGCTGGAGACTTACTCTATGGAAGGGCCTTGGCCAGGTGGTAGTGAGAGATTTGTTCTCTATTAGTTCTTATTCCTAACTTTTCCCAATCTAGGGCCTTGAAAAACTCCCGTGAACACGCAGTCAATAGCATTGGTGAGATCGCGTATCCGTGCCTTACCACCTTTATTGGGATTCGGCCTTTTTTTTATGGAGAACTATGCTGGCTGTGGATCCACTGTACATTTCTGCCACTAAGTTTATGTAGGGTTCGTCGATGCCCCGATTCTATGGTTCCTACGACTGCTGATGAGTCAAACGTCGTCTCGTAATCTATGAAAGCTTTGTATAGGTTTGGTTTTATTCCGCGCATTCATCCATTACCCGATTGATAGTATGAATTTGGTCTATTGTGGAGTAGCCTCTACGAAATCCTGTTTGGTGCTTCGGTTGATTGAATTCCAATGATTGAATTCCACTGATTGGTTCATTGAATTCTACTTATAATTTTTGTAAATAATTTGTAGAAAACGGTCTGTATGCTGATTCGCCTGTAGTTTTTCAAGTCCTTGACGTCTCCTTTCTTTGAATTAAGAGCATGTTAGCGTCCTTCCGAAATTATGGTACCCTTCCCGTCAATAGAGACTGCGTATATAAGGTGGACAGTTTTCCGAACACAATTTCTCCACCATCTTTCAGCAGGTTCGTTGTAACCTCATCCTCAAAAGCGACTTTGCCTCTTTGCACTTCTTCTAGGGCTTTGTTTAGATCCCTTATATTTACTGGTTGGAGGTCAAAATCCTCTGGGCTATTATTGTTTCTTACGATGTCATCCTAGTTGTTTCAGCTTTAATATACAGCTCTCTGTGGAACTATCCCACCACCTCAACTATCCAATCCACATTGGTTATGACATCGCCTTCCTTGTCCCTTAAAGGAACCCGGCAACACTTTTTGAGCATGGTCAGAAAATGGTGACGATTGGTATAGGCACCCGACAACACGCGAGCCAAATATTAGAGCGAAGTACGTTATCTAAAATTCACAATGAATTATCAAAGCCAGCTGAAGATTGCTTTTTTTTCTTTCGACAAATCACGTCATATACCCAAAAATCACACGCAGCAAGTCCATCTATCAGGCATTGGCTGATTTGAACATGGCGTGCTCACTCATTACAGAGATCGCCGCGCGATCACACTGAAAAAGCCACACATTCGAAGGAAAAAAAGAGAAAGTGCTGAAGGTCACGACAACCGCGTGAAGTTTTTATAGGGCCCTACTATCTCTTCCTGCTTAGCTTCCAGCGCTTTCGTCAGGACGAGAGAAGAGAGAATGCAATTGCAGCAGGCTACAAACCTGTGTAACTCCACTCCGACTGGACGGATTGTTAAAATATTTGCGGTGTTGAATTCGTGAGGCAATAAGCTCTCCTAGCGAATTCATTCACGTGAAAAAGTGTTTCAGGGCCTTTTTTAAGCACACATCATATTTTGGCCTATGCACAAGGTTGCCTTCGCAGCTTTTAGCCTTTTGCTGATTTTGCGGCCTGGTCAATTTTCTTCAGGTTATACATTCTGAGGTAGGCTAACACAAATTTTTCCACATATCTTTGAGGTGAATGGTGGCCACGGCAATACTTAATCTAGAGATGCTTGCGAAGGACCAGAAAGGAGAGGGATAGATTCCCTGCCAATGTTGGCCTTTGCCGTCCGTATTGGCCTCCTCAAGGACATCGAGTGTATCATACTATCTCGGGGAAAGGTATTGTATTCCATGTTGTTCCCATGTCTTAAATGCCGTGGCCACTGGTAAAAAAAAGAGCAGCACGCGATTAATTCCAAGTACTACCCCAGTGTGGCCAATGCTACTTTGTTTAGGGAGTGCAATGACGGCAGGTTGTCGCCAGTGAGGCCGCACTCCAGACCTCTTCTTTAACGACTCCTTTATCCCGCGTTTTATTAAATATATAATTAGAAATGGTCCGGCATCTGCATTCGAACCAAATTTTCTCACTGCGTGCTAGGCTTCGGCGCTATCTACTAGTAGGAAGTCAGGTTTCATTTTCTTAGCATTGTAGAATGTCACCTGACCACCCATTAGCTTTCCACCTCACATGACTCGTAGTTCGTCTGGCCTTTTCTTAACTGTTTGAAACTCCACTTTCACCTTCAAAGAAAAAAAAGTCACCCAGCGTGGTTTTAAACTTGTGACCTTGCGAGCTTAGGCCGGCTCAATGCCCTGGATGACCCTTCTCTCACGTTAATTCTCTCCCAACTTCTTGTCTCGCTGAAAACACACTACAGTAATCAGCGGCGATTACAGAACTCGGGAGATTTCATATATGTTCAATTATTATTATGAATCACGCTACACGAGACCGTAGGCCGTACTTCTCGCCCAAGGTCCATGGCGGTACACTATTCTACATACGTCCTTCTACTTGTGGGAGGCCCCTCTTCGGGCCACTGGCTCAGACTTCACCTGTCTAGAGATGTCGGCCAGGGGGTTCCTGACAGTTCAGAGGCCCAACAATAAATTTACAAGTAGAATTGTATCCATCCACCTCTCCGGCCATCGGAGGCACCCAATGGGTCGCCAGTTGGTCGCAATGGTTACCCGTACTACAAGCATAGGAGATGACCATAACCATAGGTCGACAAACTCACTCCTGTGCCGACTCACTCAGACTCACTAAGACTGAGATGAAGCCGTCTGTGGCTGAGAGTGACTCAGATGAAGCCGACTGTGTCTCAGATGAATAAGTCCTAGTCAGAGGAAGCCCTGGTGAGTAATATGTTGGTGAGTCAGACTCCGAGGGAGTCTGGTGAAAGAAAATTGTCACGAGTTGAGTCCGAGTGAGTGGGGCCCAGCCAAATCATGGCGAATCAGAGTCCGAGTTAGTCCAAAGTGCAGTATAATTTTCTTGAGCGAGCCTTAGTGAAGTCTTTTTTTGCGGACATACTGTCTTATGTACTCACTTTTTGCAGTACATGAGCCTTACCTGAAATAACGTTTACACTCACGTCCATTCACACATGTTCGAAAGCAGGGTGGTTTATACATTATTCTTTCCATATGCATTGATCAGAGGCATAATTTACGAAAACGGCTGCCTTGATATCCCCCCGCCCACCACATTATCTTCCAGAAATGTTGTTGGCGAATGCCTTATGTCGTCATCTCTTGCAGGAAGATTTACCTAACTGGTTGGCGAGCACACATACTGAGAGGCACTATATCACACGGCGACACAAAAGCACCGATTCCATGAGGTATAGCTGTTAAAGAGCATAGGCATGCGTGCATCTTCGTCGATCAAGCTAATTTGAGGATTATGGACTGATAAGTCGACTCACTCGGACTCACTCAAACTTAGATTAAGCCATGAGTCTGAGTGTGGATGAGTCCGGGTAAATAATATTTTGGAGAGCTACAGTCCGAGTGAGTTCGATTGACAAGAATTTGCACGAGCCTGTGGACGAGTGAGTTCATAACGCAAGATGTATTTCATGAGTAAGTATGAGCGAGCTGCTCAGGTTTTTATCACCTATGCCACTTAGAAACAGAAATCACCAATGCTTTTCGTCTGTCTATCGGTTAACTTTCTTGCATTCTTTTTCGCCAGTTCTACGGCCTCGCGATTCATGTTCGTAACATATTAAGTTATTCTTTCGCTTCGTATTACGAGACAAGAATAAGGTACGTACTGTAGGACAGGTAGCATTACACATCAACTACCAACTGGCCCAATTCATCGCTCTGCTAAAAATAGTTCATAGGCGATCATCCCCGGAGGGTTGAGCTGTACAGTCGTCAGTAAGCTTAGCCCGAACGCTTCGCAGCTTCTTTTATGGTGGAACGGTTCTACTGACTTGAGCAGCGCGTAGCTTTGAGTTTTGTTGCTGAGATGTTCAAAGTGCATGCCGACCCTAGAATAGCGAGGTTTTATCTGGGCAACAGCTCCAAGCGCTTAGCGGCTGGCATCTGTAAAGCCAGTTCTGTTGACGTTGCGGAGCGTTTGAGCTAAGCTAGCTGATGGCTGTACGTAATTTTATAACCAGTCACAACTTAAGAATAAATGTGAGCACTGCCCAAAGCCTTCACAGTTCCACCCAGCAAAAAGCGCATAGGTGACCCGTATAACTGCGTTTGCCGATTTTCGGAACGTCTAATACCTTTCGCGCAAAAAGGTAGGTGATTTTTCCATAAAGACACGCGCGTTGGTATCGATGGATTTTGGTAGGAAAATTGAACTTCCTGCTGAATTTCAGCTATGATTTTTTTCAGTACTGCACAACTAAACGTAGCATTTTAAGCAAGGAAGTGGTAATGTCAATTATTGATGCGTGGTATTTACATCATGGGCGACAACGCTCTCTTTGAACGTTTTCGCTGGTATAAGTCAGGTTCATGATCGCGCCTTGACCCATTTGGTTTTCTGTGAGAAAACTATCAAATATGTCTATAAATAAAAACGAAATCACCTTGCACGACACTCTTGTACAGATGAATAGCAGATACAGGGTCAGTCAGAAGTTGTCGGGTCATGCTGCCATATATCAGTGGATGTGATTGCGGCCAAGCAATCTTTAAGAAACACTGAGCATTGTAGCTCTGTGTGTGGGGCTGGTATTTATTCCTAATGAATTAATATGTGTGGCTTAATGTCCCGAAATCACCACATATGAGAGATGGCGTACTGGAGGACCCCGGAAATTCCGACCACCTGGCGTTCTTAACGTGCACCCAAATCTGAGCACATGGGACTACAGCATGTTCGCCCCCATCAAAAAAAGCAGCCGCCACAGCCGGGAAGGAATCCCGTGAACAGCGGGTCAGCAGCCGAGAACCTTAGCTTCTAGACCACTGTGGCGGGGCTGGTATATATTCTTAGTTCACAGCCAACTATAAATGGATTACACTGCCGCCGCCGAAACCGCCATGTTCGTGAGCCTCATGACACCCGCAATGTTTGTGACGTCACGTGTAAATGTAACCGTAAAGTCACTTGGAAGTTCTCTTGATTACCTCTGCGGGGAGGCCAATTGTATTCCGGCCGCATCGTTATCACACTGAAACAGGTTAAACGCGGTGTGATTGTGCTGCCTTTACGTCATAAAGGCAGCCATGTTATGAAGGTGCAGACAACTATTATATCATGTGCAAGGTATCTGTAGCACTGATTCTACTCCGTTGGGCAAGGGGTTATAGGTTGAGCCTGGCTGTCTTGCGAAGAAAAGAAAAAAAGGCGAGAAAGCAAAGAAGAAAAAGAGAACGAAGAAAGAAAGAGACAAAAACAAAAAGAATCGAGAGTGAAGAAAGCATATTGGAGGTGACATAATGGCGGCGCTCGGTACTGCCTCCATGCTCTTTATTATGCACGGTTTCTTTTTGTTTTCTTCCGGAGGCGTACCTTGGACAACCACCAGGCGCAGCTTCTCTGAGTTTCTCCGGCTTACTGGCGGACGTTCTCGGCGACCTCGAGAAGGCAAACGGCCAGACTCCGGACTTCTGGTTTGCTATACGCGTTGCCAAGTCGTCACTCGTGGGCAGGTACCTGGTGTGGTGTATACGGGTTATGCCTTCGATCTCCTCCGCCTCGCATGAAATTAACAGCGGCCTCGTGTCATGTGGAAGGGGGGGTGTAACTGAAATTTTGTACGCACGTGTGCGAGCCGTGCTATACACTCCTAAATCGAGAAGAAAACAAACGTGAGAAAATCCACACTCGATTGTTGTGTGTGCATATTTCATTGTTTGAAAGTACTCAATTACGTGGGTTTATCTGGAGCTTTTTAGAGGTGCCAGTAAGCATAGCAAAAAAAATTAAGACGCCCACCAAGGAACGAAGGATAGGAATGAGCGTTGACTTTCAACTAAATTCTTATCTGAAAAGTGAAACGCATAGCCGTGGCCGTGGGGAACATGCGCAAAGGAATATGCACCCCTCTTCTCTCTCAACAACCTAGGCACACTTTCATCCTATTGTTAAGCACTTTTTAAATGTCTTCAAACGAAGTTTTTAGAGTGGTTTTTCTTGTGTTCGCGTCATTGAAGAGGCTTGGTGCGACAAAAAGTTTAGAAGAGAAAGTTAATAGATACAATAAAAGTGTACACCTCGTTATTACGCAGTTTAGATTATGAAGATTAAATTGTGGTGCTCGTTACATTTGAAGTGCTTTGTTATGGCTCTGAACGCGGCACCTCTGCAGTAGAAACCTGTTTTGTGCGCATCGTGGAACCGCAGTTTGCCTTGCCTACATATTAATCTGAAAAGATTGAGAACAGTCAGCAAGCAGATGCCGATGGTGATCAGAGCACTAGTCTTCTGAAGGACCTTCCGAATTCTATAATGGAGTTTACGGTCAGTCTTGAAGGTTTTCTTTGTTTAATGAGAAGTTCCACGTGTGATGCTTGTCTCTAAACAAAGATTTCGCTTGCCCATCTCGCAGATGCCAAATAATTACATTGTATCTGTCATCTGTATTTCTATGTTTCTTTGCTGTACTTTCGATGCTTGCTTTGAATTTATTGTTTCATTGTTTCATTCCACAGACGCCACAATTTTCTTACTGTTAACCATTACTAATGGCTCCACAGTTTATTTTCTCAGCTCTAACAAATATCTCGATGTTCCCATTTTGCAGGATCTAAACTGATCTCATGTAACATAGCTAACAATGCTAATAGAGCTCTTGGTCACTTTCGTCATAACATGCATCCTGCCCCTCCATCAGTCAAATTACTATCCTACAAAATCCTAATTCGCCCTAAGTTAGAATACGCATCCGCCATTCGGGACCCACCACATGTGACCTAAGTAAGTCCATCGAACTAGTTCAAAACCGCGCAGTTAGATTCTATTCAGATTACTCGTATCACAACAGTGTTGCTATCCTTAAAAGTAAGGCAGGTCTACCGAACATTGACCTACGCCGTAAGATCTCTAGACTGTCCTTGTATCGTGAAATGCGTCGTGCGTTCATTATAACTCTCCCATTCTACCAGCCCATCGTACTTCAGCCCGCACAAGCAGCGCCTCCTCTATTTTTTTAGTGCCCCTGCAAAGGAGCAGATTTCAATGGAAAGCGGCCATCGGTGCTAGTGCAGCGTTTCGGCGCATTAGCACGGACGGTCGCACCGTCTCTACTCCAGTTGCGCCGCCAGGCGCCGCAGCTGGAGTAGATATCGTCGCGTCGTTTCTCGCCAAACGAATGCCGCGGCTGCATTCGAAGCTGTTATACGGCTCGGTTTTTGGCTATATTCGCTTTGTTTAAGGTGTAATAGAAACTTGCGGATGATCCAGTGCTTGCAATCACTGACAAACCGGTGCTGTTCTCGTCTGAGAGCAAGGTAATGGTTATTTCACTCACTGTAACTGGAGGCAGCGGTCTTCTCCCATTTATTTATTTGTCTTTGTTTTCTATTCTTGGAGCAGTCATAGTGATGGGCTACGTCACGCTTCATTTAAATACTCGACGATAATGCTGGGGGCTTCTTTAATGTGGCTGGGTGTTCGGGGGGAGTAACAATAAGACCGCAGATTTGGGGTGAGACTAGTGTAATAGAAAAAAATTGACCTTAATCAAGAAATCAAAGATTTGATACAAGTTGACTCGTCGTCATTCGAGGTACCACTTCCCTTGGGCATTGGTAATCTGCGATGGCCACCTGCAAAGATGTTATCATTATGGGGGAAATTCCAGGTGCTCGTTGCCAAACTCCTCTGCGGCATAGTTTCTAGTTTTGTGCCACACTCGATAGAGAGAGAGAGAGTGAGTGAGAAAAGAAAGGCCGGGAGGTTAACCAGATATTGGCATCTAGTTTGCTACCCAGCGCTGGGGGTGGGGAAGTAGGGGCAAGAAAGAAGGGTTAGATAGAGGAAAAAAAACGCACGCGCGCTCATGAAAAAAAAACGAAAACACACACAGGAAGGGCGTCCCAGCTACAACCGTTCAGCAAGGCCGGCCAATCGCAAAAAGTGCAGCAGCGCTTTGAGGGCCCTCTTCTGTGAAGTCGCATCCTGACGATACTGCAGAATTTCCTGCTCCGACAGAGGCTGATCATCTAATTTGTTGAGTTCCCTGCGAAGGCATAGTCGCCGCCTACTATACGCTAGGCACTCACAAAGAACATGTTGAATGGTTTCCTCCTTGCCACAGTGGCCACAGGCTGCGGTGTCGGCCATCCCAATGCGGAAAGCGTAGGCGTTGGTAAATGCAACGCCCAACCACAGCCTACATAACAGGGTCTGGTCTGCTCGGCGAAGCCTCGACGGGACTTGAAGACTTAGCGTAGGGTCAAGCGAGTACAGTCGGGCATGCTTGAAGTGCGGCTGATTCCATTGCGATGTGGTTTGCCGGCGAGCAAGTCTGCGGAGCTCTCGTGCAGCATCCATCCTAGAAAGTGGTAGTCGCAGTTTATGATCTTCTGTGTGGGCTGAGCGGGCAGCTTGATCGGCCCGTTCATTGCCGATGATTCCGCAGTGACTGGGCAACCACTGAAATGTAATTTGGTGCCCTTTCTCAGTCAGGTGGTGTATAACCTCTGCTATCTCTAGTACCAGCTGCTCGTGTGGTTCACGGCGTAAGGCTGATAGTAGAGACTGATAACTTCGTACAGTGCCAGGGGGGCTGTGCACTGCAAGGGTTTTACGCATTTGCCACTGTTTGAGAACTTGTTCCTTAAAGAAAAGGTGTCATATGAAACGTGACATAATTCCGTGAATCAAGTAGAACCTGTAAGGTCATTGCAGCAGCATGCCACAGCAGAAAAAGTGTCAATATGAACAAAGAAAAAGTTCTGGTCTCGCTGACTTTTCTCAGTAGTAGATTAGAGAGATACACTTTTCCAACATTATGCTAAACATGCCCAAAATATAACATCTTGATTAACATGATTAGTTCTTTCAATTATCCCAGTTTTACACAAGGGTTAGCTTTAAGTGATGGAAATCATGAAGGAATCTTACAATGTCTGTGCTAATAAAAAAATATATCGTATTCCTCGCATCATGTGTTTAAGATCAGTAGTAAGATTTGTTGGTGTGTCTTATCAAAGAAGCCTCTTAGTGATCTACACACTACACTCAAACCTCACTATAACAATGTTGCGTCTTACACCAAAATAAGTTCGTTATATTCAAAAATTGTTATAACGGTATATATTTAACACTGTACTTTGCAATATTCTTCATTTACTTCGCTATAAGGGATACTTTATTATATCCTGTATCGTTAAATCTATGTTTGAGTGTATATGCAAAAGAGCAGTGTAGTCTCTGGGCTAAATGGCAGTTTGTTCAGAACCTTTGCCAACCGCTTTCTATTGTGGTGCAGAAGAAGAGCAAGCCGCGAGTGGGTCTGCCTCCACTGGGAGGCAAGGGGTCGTCCAAGGGGGGCGGGGCTCGGACAAGGACAAGAATGGGGCCTGGCGGCGGCGCACGCGCTGCAAGAAGTGCGAGGCTTGCCTGCGTGCCGACTGCGGTGACTGCCACTTCTGCAAGGATATGAAGAAGTTTGGTGGGCCCGGCCGCATAAAGCAGTCCTGCATCAGCCGCCAGTGCATGGCTGTGAGTGGGCCCCCTTCGCTTCCCTTGTACAACTGCACTTGCGTTGATAGCCTTTGCGGCCGCAGTAGCAGCTCACTGAAGTTCCGGAAATGTCAGTCTGACAGATGCGAAGACATTTTCCTTGCATTATCTGGAGTGTTACAATCGTTAATGAAACGGAACCTTCGATGACTTGGAATGTCCCATACAATGCTAAGGTTTGCTTACCAATTGATTGATTGATTTGTGGGGTTCAACGTCCCAAAACCACCATATGATTATGAGAGACGCCGTAGTGGAGGGCTCCGGAAATTTTGAACACCTGGTGTTCTTTAATGCCCCCAAATCTGAGCAAACGGTCTTACATCATTTCCGCCTCCATCGGAAATGCAGCCGCCACAGCCAAGATTCTATCCCGCAACGTGCGGGTCAGCAGCCAAGTAAGGAGGAAGAGGAGGAATAAATGAGGAAGGACAGGGAGGTTAGCCAGTTCTCAGACCGGCTGAGCAGCCAAGTAACTTAGCCACTAGACCACCGTGGCGGGGCCGTGCAACTCAAGCTGCAGGGTCGTTTCGATGCATGCAAAATCATGGTGGATGCTGTGGAAGTGCCAGCATTCTGCACCGTGAACACGCCAACTCTCGGGCAAAGTCCGCTGGTGCAGTTACGCGACCACAAGATGCTTGCAGCCGATGAACAGCGGCCAGGAGTCAACCAACCGAAATAATCAGTGTCATCATCGGATCGGACAACTATTGGCGTACAGCGACTGGGAGAATCGAACGCCTGAGTAAATACCTATGCGCCGTTGAAACGATCATTGGTTGTGTGTTTCAAGGCATCTATCAAGTAGACACCGCTAACGGCTCGCATCACAAGAACAGCACATCGGCTTTATTACTTTCGTGTGAGCGCCATAGCCAAGCCATATGATGCATGGCTGACCCGACAGAGACGTGGTGACTCGATGCGATAGGTATCACCAACCCTCCCGAAATTAACGCACAAAGCACTGTGGTGTACCGGTCCTTCGGGGTCGCAGAATCATTCCCAATGACCTTCGAAGATTTCGTCCATTCACTCAACAGATGCTATTAAAGGGCGATCATGGAAGTGACATCAACCTTCCCTACCACCATGGTGAGCCCCTGTGAGCCTATACGCCCCACTTGGATCATGAGACTACCGTAACGCCTCGTCGGAGGTTTGAAGTTTGTCGAACACACTACATTCGCAAGCGAATATATATCTTTGGAAAAAGCACCACGAGATTTGAAGTCATCCAGATTATTGGCTTCAGATCGATTTCTCGACCATAATGTACTACTTCGTGTAAGAGGCTTCAGCACTTTGACGACACCGATGATTAGCGGCATGTGGTCTTGCTTCATGCTGATCACCGGTTCACCCAGTTTTTCCTTGACGCAATGCACGAACACCTGCTGTATGGTGCAATTACGCTCAGCAAGTTGAAGCGTCAGTTAAAGGTCGTCCTCTCATTTTCTCAGAGGTCATATCGATAGACGCTCTGACAATTTCTTACTTGATAGTCAACAGTAACCCCACAACACGTAAATATCTTCCTGCCTTTGTCGATGCTTCCGGCCTTCAAAAACGAGCGCGTCATCAGGCACATTAACTGCTGAACCTGTGGAAGCGGCGAAAGAAGGAATATCTTTAGTTTGTGCGTGCTCGCTATACAAAAGTCCCACGCCGTCTCATAGCGCAAAACCTGGAGACCTTGTCTTGGTGGATTGAAATGCACTGCCTCCCACGTGGAAGATAGGTCGTGTCATTAAGGCATTCCCGAGTGAAGACGGTACCGCGCGTTTCTTCCTGATACGACTGTCGGACAGTCAGCCAGCCTGACGTCCTGTACAGTGACTTTACCTCCTGGTGGCTCTCTCAAGCAATGCGGCCGTGGGAGTGTGGTAAAAACTGAATAGGACGATGCAGCACAGTGTGCGTGTGACGCGTGCTGGGTCAGAGCCGCTAGAAAAGAATGAAGAAGTGGCGCTCCATCAATAAATCGTTACCGAGCGCACGTCAGTCTCTCTGTGCTCTACAATCAAAATAGAAGGACTGATTGCGTTCATCACGTATTATTATCTTCTGGTGTCCCGCCTCTAGCTCCATCAAAGTTTTCGTAAGCACGCCAAGATGTCATCATCGCCCAAGGCGCCCACGCGACAAACGAATATTCCCACGCAGAAGTGCAGTCATGTTGCATGAAGTGCATATGCGTATCGATAGCTGTCAACATAGCAGCTTTAGAACAAAAATACCCCCCCCCCCTTTCACTACGCACAGACATACACAGTCAGAAAGTACACACTTCTACGGTAGCCGGCGATTGTCTGCGTGCATCGTAGGGAACTCAATCTTTCTCTCTCTACTGCGAACACATTCGCGAACACACGTACCGACCTTTCACACCCAGCACACCCCACGGACGTCTAGAAATGATGAATGGCGGGAAAACACCCTGAATAATTTATCCCTACGACCCCCTCCCCTCCTCATCATAAAGCAGTACTCCGAGTCGACTGTGCTACCGACTACGTACACACCTTTTTCGCGGTTCACGCCGAAATATGCATGCGACAAAAAGGGGGTGTAGCCTATCATGCCACAGCTACCAATAAGACCTGCAATGCTGCTTACGAGGTGGCTCGACCTCTGTTTTGGCTGCGGCTTCATTTGACACGTGCGTACGCGGCAGTCGGCAACCTTTTTGTGGGCAGGTATTCAATAACTAACCCAGCGGGAAAGCAATGAACCGCGCCCAGTTGAATCATCGATTTTCTTTGCCTACTGAAGAGATAAATTCACTCGCTGTATGCGCCACCACTTCGCAGGTTTCACGGCCTATACGATTCGAACACGCACCCAGAGTTGTCATATGAGAGCGTACACGCTTCTTACTCACTCTTTTTGCATTTTTCTCGCCCTCTTTGGGGCAGGTTGCCGACAAGTAATTTGCATGTTCTTTCCCGCAACTACAGCTTGCGAACGGAAGCTGCTAAGGAAGGGCTGTACCCGGGTACGTGAATGATGACGTTACTGAGACGTCGAGAGGTTATCCTTAACGTATTGCATCTTCAGAAGAGTCCCCTTTTCTGTGACCATTTGTCTTCTCACCAGTAGTGATGATGAGCTTCTGTAATTAATCTTCTAACTCGTGTTCCTTCGTGCTTTGCCCCTTCAGGAAAAAAAAGGAGGAAGGGGGGCAGTATTGGGTCGTACGTGATTGGACGGCTTAAGCTGGTCATGAGACAGCCACTCAATAATTGGTGGTTTTTCAGTGAAAAACCAGGAGCAGAGGGTCTGGTAAGTCTATACATCTATGAAAATAAAAACAAGTTTGAACCAGCCGTGTAAAGCTAAAGAAACAGCGAAGTTGATTGCTCTTACGACCACAATCTTTCCTTGGGGTAGACAAAGTAGAGCTGAACCTGGTGGAACCACAGCCTGTCGCAGATCATGCAAGATGTGCAACACTCCGGCGCCAGAACTAAAGTGCAATGCTGGCTGTGGCACCCCTGGTGGAAACGCGGGCCTTTGGTCGCTCGTAATT
Organism: Rhipicephalus annulatus; assembly: GCA_013436015.1. Classification (NCBI taxonomy): domain Eukaryota; kingdom Metazoa; phylum Arthropoda; class Arachnida; order Ixodida; family Ixodidae; genus Rhipicephalus; species Rhipicephalus annulatus. The sequence goes on from WOVY01016131.1 coordinate 273,194, forward strand.
GGCTCGCACGGTGGCTGCACTGACTGTCTCCGTCAGAGCGGCTGATAAGCAGAGGCGTGTGATAAGTGATGGCACGAAGGGTTTTTTGCCGATGCCCGAGGTTTTACCACGATGTTTAAAAGCTGCGTTATTATAATTATTTGGAAAAATATTAAAGACGATAGTCTTTCTTGGGGACAATCAACGCAAAAATTTGGTCTGTCTGTCTGTCTGTGTGTCTGTCTGTCTGTGTCTGTCTGTCTGTCTGTCTGTCTGTCTGTCTGTCTGTCTGTCTGTCTGTCTTGTCTGTCTGTCTGTGTCTGTGTCTGTCTGTCTGTGTCTGTCTGTCTGTGTCTGTCTGTGTGTCTGTCTGTGTCTGTCTGTCTGTGTGTCTGTCTGTGTCTGCCTGTCTGTGTCTGTGTCTGTCTGTCTGTCTGTCTGTCTGTCTGTCTGTCTGTCTGTCTGTCTGTCTGTCTGTATATTTGTCAGTGTATTTTTATATTTGTCTGTATATTTGTCTGTCCATCCTTAACGGTACCCTAAAAGGCGCTAGACAACAACCCAAATTGATGACGCTATCCGCAGCACCCACCAATATTGCTCAAGATTCAGAGTTCATACTTGTGTGATTGTCAATTAAAACCAATTATTGCGCATATCTGAGGCAGCTTAACAACACGTCGATATTCTGTATGTGTGTCTTTTACCAGAAAAGGCATACGTAAGTAATGCTAAGGACCGTAGCGTTCATCATGCTGCGCTGACCATCCAACGCTTCCACGAAAAGGCAAGCGTTTCAAACGCTTTGCTAGGATGACACGGTGGTGGCACCTACCCGTCGCCTTGCGTTTTACACCTTATCACCTCCGAGACAGGCGCGCAGGGCGCGCGGACTTAGTTTTACAAGATAACTGCCAGATAGCGCTCATGTTTCACGCGTGATGTGACTTGATGCACTCGTTCGCCTCCACTGCACGCTCGAGGCACTAACGCAGCGACTCCAGAATACCATTCACCGATTTTCTTGCAAAGAATATGAAATAAACGTTCTGTTCACTCTGTTCAGACGCAACACTATCGTCTTTCGAGGACTTTCGCAGTGTAACATGCAGATACGGAGCCAATTTTTTCTCTTCAAAATAACGCCCAAGATTCATCGTCTATAAACCCAGCCTATCGCAATTTTGCTATGGCGTGTATAACGTCATGTGCCGTTCGTGTGTTACAAATACTTCATACGCTCTGAATAGTTGAATTTCAATGTCAAGCTGAGGAAAACTGAAACGGCTTGATTGCATGCGCAGCTGACCACGGCACGGCGTAGTTGGTTGGAATGCATCCACTCACACAGCAAGCAGTTTGTGATGTTCAGGCTTGCGAAGGCACCAGTGTTGCCCGACTCGTAGGCCTTTCACCTACTTACAAGATTATTAAATACTGTCGGAAACGCTCAACCAAATGCGCTGAAATTTCGCCAGCTTCTTTGTGAAAATTCAATGATTAACCCACGTAACATATATTGCGATAGAAAATTCGGTACTATGGTTCATTCAGAGATAAGAATGCGACGTGCATTCATGACTGCGGGTTTTTCAGTTTTATCGCTGCAATATCACAAGTGAATCTTACAGACTTCACATAAAAGTGTTTCGGTGGCATAAAACATGGTCAGATGCAGAACGCTGATGCCAGTACGAAAACCCATGCTGCACCTCGAAGGGGCATTTGTGGTGGATGGCGCAGAAGAGTGTGCTTGTCATCTGAAATTGCCGCTACATAGCTGTCGTCAGCCCCAGTCATATTCACAGGCAGAACAATAACGCAATGATTTGATGCCCTTGCAGGTGCTACGTATTTTGCTAAAGGCTTTCATCAGCTGGTGGAAACTTTGTTGCTTGTATTTCTTACGTAAAGATAGTGTTCAAGGTGTTTTCGCGCTCATGTTATACGTACTTTGCGTAACTAGATAGTCAAAAAAGTACGTCCATGCTTAATATTCATGACATTTATTCTTTGTTTGCCTTTTTATTCAGTGGATATCTATCAAACTTTCTGTAGAGTGCAAATATATGATTTTATTTGTTACAAATCATGTTTCATTGCATCTATTCTATCGTCATACCATTGTATCATGATATCGCATTGAGTTCTTGCGTACATGTATGCCGACATTGTCATGTATATTAGAGCAAATGTCTTCACTGTAACGTAGTGATGTTAGTCGTGATACATAGATGTGCCGAAGTGTGTGTGTCCTGTTACTGAAATGGTATGAAGGCTTTGTGTTCTGTACATACTGTATATACTTTTTTTCTAAACAGTGCAAATAGCACCCTAAATCATTACGAATTTGTTCTACACACCAGAACATGCACCTCATTGTGTGAAATCACCTCGATGAGCAGCTCGAAAAACAAAGCGAATAGGCTGTCTTAATGCGATGGTAAACACTTTTCTTTAGAGTAAAAAAGAGACAGCTAGAGCAAGGCCACAAAGTAAATAAAGAACGCTGGGACTGAATTTTTCAGTTGTCCCGCACTAATATAGGTCCCACTCTAGTATAAATGCATCCGTGTGTGCTAGAGAGAGAGAGACAAACTTTTCTAAAGCAGACCGAAAAGATAGTTCTCCTTGGATGGAGCCCTTAGTTCAGGGCCCCATTGGCTCGTGCCACGCCACTTGCTCGCTGGATCAGCTCACGCTACTCTTACGGCACTGAGATGGTCGAGGCAGTCTCCAAGGGGGAATGTTAGCGTGAAGAAAGATGGAGGTGATTTGGTGGCTGTGAACATTCCCAAGTGCAGTGATACACCATGGGCTTCGCTCCACGACATGGGCCGTATGAGGGATATAGTGTGGGGTGGAAGAGATGAAGGATGTGAAATATCCCAAATATGAGCAATTACATTCACTTTACTGTTTCCTTTTCTTGCACGCGCATTGAAATATACAGAGATAAACCAACATTTTTGGGATAATCTGTGAAATCTGGAATCTACTTTGTTTGTGTACAAGTTTCATGTACAATAAAGCTTCCGTTTGTACGAGCTCCGAACAGATGGAAACGCAAGGTAAAAAAAAAAAAAACCTTGCTCAGCAGGCGGCATACACAGTGCTTCGCGGAGAAGAACGAGCATGTTGAAGTTCCTACACGGCCGTCTAAAAAGCATGTGGCTCTGAAATAGAGAGCCAGGTTTCACATGAGCCGACCAAAGGCGGCGGGATGCCTGATTGGCGCACGCTTTGAGTATTCTAGGTGATATGTTGGCATCTGTGAAAACATTTATTGCCATAGCAATTATGGACCCTCTCGGCTGAATTTTTCCGCCGGCATTCAACGTAGATTTATTTATACATCTCTACATATAAAAACGCAAGACAAAAAAAAACACAGCATATCCACGGAGTGATAGATGACGGGTGGGGCGAAACGTCTGTGCGTCTGTGTTAGTCCGTCCGTCTTTCCGTCTATATGTGTCCGCCTGTGTGTCCATACATCCGTCTGTGTGTCCGTGCTTCCGTCCATGCTTCAGTGTTTGCTTCCGTCTTTGCTTCCGTCTTTGCTTCCGTCCGCGCTTCCGTCCGCACTTCCGTCCGCACTTCCGTCCGCACTTCCGCACTTCCGTCCGCACTTCCGTCCGCGCTTCCGTCCGTGCTTCCGTTCGTGCTTCCGTCCGTGCGTCCATCTGTCGGTCCATCCGTATTTGTGTCTGCCTGTTTGCCTGTCTCTCTGATACTGCTGGTTACGCCTGACGCAGCACAAGGCTATACTAAGAGGAACTTCACCTTTAAAATAATCTAGAGAAAGAGTCCAGCTTTCGGAATCGATTGCCTGACCTCTTGCTTGTGAGTGCGCGGCGTTAGCCGCTGAGCCATGAAGGGGCACCTCATTCATCGGTGAAAAAGCAAGCTATTGACATGTATCATTGACCGCTTACAATGGCAATATCGGAGGAAGTATCGTGTTTTCAGCATTACCAGCGAGACGGCGCAATGAGCGCGCGTTGCCAAATCGTCACGACGCGGTGGTGTGCGCTGATGCGTTACTGGCACGCGTGCATTGCCCCGCGGAGGGGGAGAGGTTAGACGCTCACGCGTGCCTGCGCTTATCTCGCGGTGGGGATAATCGCCTTGGGCTTTCACCGCAACGATTCTGTTGTAGTTACCGGGCGCATAAAGATCATTGCACTCGCCACACAGTTTCCGTTTGCGAAAAAGGCACGCTTTTCAGACACAGCGAAGTAAAAAATGAGACACTTATTCACGTTCATCTGTACCTGTGAGTACGTTTCGTGCATCATATGTGCGTGTGAAACGCGAGGCGCGTTGTGATCCACCCGTCATTGTTCACATGACATTCTAATTTGTTGATTTACCATTCATTGCTTCGCCTTTGTGGCAACAATGTTACTTTTTTATTATCAGGGATGTGCGACACTGTCGCAGTGCTGTTACTTAAACCCTACCTCCAACCCCTGTTCGTACGTGCCTACAAATTGTTTTCACCGGGTGCAGTTGTACACCCCTAAACTCCCTTCTTACCAGTCAACAAACTTGCCTCTGTGTCATTACCCCCATAACCACCATCGTTAGCATGACCACTCCCACTGTCTCTCGCATGTCCCGCCAATCAGCATGGTCTTACGCTTCCTGCTGCTGCCCAGTTTTATCTGCAAAATTTTTGATATTATCTGCCCACCTAACCTTCTGTCTCCACCTCGTGCGTTTGCCGCCTCTTAGAACATTTGTGTAGAGTCTACCAAACTGAAAACATCTGCACACTTCAAGTTCAGTCTGTTCTCTCGGATGTGAAGCTATATTATGCTTCTCGTACATTTAGTTCGTAGTTTACAGGGAATAATTGTAGTTTCCGTAACCTCGCGTCTGCCTTTTGTATATTATATTTTAAAGCAAATTGTTGTGTTCGTTGAAGGAGCTTTTATTCGTACAGTCGTATTAACATTATTGTTTTTAATGCGAAGCTCTGTCTAATGTTTACGAACTTTCGCTTGTATTGGCTGATGTTGAGCTGTCTTGGGTAGCGTTGCCCGACATTGACTGCACGTTGTTAAAACTGTGGCAGTATCCACTCTCAATGAACTGCTGGAATCGTGAAACAAATTATATTCCCGTCAATTTTATGTCGCGGAGCTTACAAAGGTGACGCTCGTCACTATGTATGCAATGGAACAACACTTATTCACACCTTGATTCGTGATGTAGCACACCCATAATCTCTACCAAAAAAAGGAGAGAGGTGGGGGAGAGAGAGGTTTGTGGGGCTGCTTCATCGGAACTTAACCTAGAGCCAATGAGCATGCGGCTCGTGTTCGTTCAGTTGAGAAGTGCATGAGCGTACGCAATACATTTCTAAGACAGTCGGGAAAATTTGACCCGTTGTCATAGCTATGACTGTGATTGTGATAACTGTGTATATATTCCATCTTAACTGTATATATATATATATATATATATATATATATATATATATATATATATATATATATATATATATATATATTCCTGCCATCTGTGCAATAAAATTGGTTGCAAGTGTGCGCTCTGTCCTATCGCTCTACTCTTTCTTCCTTCTGAAACATTCCCTGCGAACTGAGAAAGTATACTTCTTTCAAAAATCGCAATGCCAACCAGCCGAAGCGCCCACCCTTTTACTGTAATAACAACGTCCACACTACCTCTAAAGGCATAGGTTTGATTCTTGGCGAAAAGGACAATGAAGCGTTGAGAGGGAGAGGATGTGATTTATCTCTAAGGATGATAAACCAACTAGCCAAGCTTTGTTTTTTCTTCGGGACATTTTAAGATTGTCGCTATTTTCTTTCACACACACGATCCCTTCTCCGACAACGTAAAGTACTGGTTCGTAGCAAATGTAGCATTAAAGCACGATCTGCGTCACGCGCACGCGCACGAGAGAGAGAGAGATGTTTTTTTTTTGAAAACGATAGTCTTTCTTGGGGACCTTCCACGCCAAAATTTTGGTCTGTCTGTCTGTACATTTCTATGTTTGTCCGCCATAACGATACAGCATACGGCACCATACGATACCCCAAACGGTCAACCTAATCCACAGCGCCCAACAATACTGCTCAAGTTTCAGCGTATATACTTGTGCATTGTCAATTAAAAATCAATTATTGCGCATGTCTGAAACCATAACAACACAGACATTTGTTATTTGTGTCTTTTTACTAGAGAAAACACACATAAGTAATTCTAAGAACCGTAGCGTTTATCACGCTGCGCTTACAGTGCAACGCGATGCTCAAGAAGGCAAGTGTTTTCAACGCTTGGCTAAGACGACACGGTGGTGGCACCTGCCCGTCGTTCTGCGTTCCACACCTTATCGCTTCGAGATATGCGCGCATCTTTCTCCGTGGGCGCACACGCCTTCCTTCGTTTTCGAAGATAACTGCCAGATAGCGCTCGTGTCTCACGTGCCTCGATGCGCTCGTTCGCCTTTGCTGTGCGGATCGTGACTCTCTAACGCAGCGCTTCCAGAACACAATCCACGGATTTTACAATCCACCGAATAAACGTTTTGTTCACTATCTACAAACGCAAGACTCGATATCGTCTTCCGACGATATTGCAGTGAAACATGTAGCTACGGCGCCATTTTTTCATTGGTTCTATAGCTTCCGAAATTACGCACAAAAGATTAAGGTAAAAGCAAGTTGCCATTTCAGTGCTCACCCGAATTATCAAAGCTGTGTAATGAAAGTGATAGAAACGTATTGATGAACACAGCAGAGAACTGTTTCCTTTAAGCTCAGCGAAGCGCAAACAAAAAGATCACATCCATCAAGTGACAGCCAATAAACAAGTTTAGCACTAACTTGGCGGTATTCTAGATCAAGTAAACCACGCCGTTTTCAACTTAACACCACTCATTCAAAGAGTCTGTAAAGCCAGAAAGAACTCCGCGTGTAGTTGAGATGAGAACTTATACTTTGTAAAGTTGTGCAAAAAAAATGAGCCCGCTGAAGTGGCATGTAAGATAAGAGTAACTACACCAGGGCTGTTCGTTTGTTACACAGCTCCGGATGGGTTCGGGCTTATGTCGGACGTTTACCGAGAAAAGAGAAATATCTTTGATTCTCTCGGACGCAGCCATCCATCAAGCGAAGCGTTTTCCACGAAGGAGCACAAACAGCTGCCTTAGAACAGTCTGTACGATGGTGGCAGATGGTTAGCTTTCCTTGCAAAAGACTGCATTTCGCCACGGATATATTTTACGTACACCACGTTGCACGCGTTTATTATGTGATCAGGCCTTGAACTTTTCGTAAGGTATAGCAGGAAGGAATAGTTCAATACTTCGCATTTTACCTCCGATATAAAAAGAAAAAAAAAGACTAAAGTTGAGATCAGCCAATGTTTCATCAGCTCCAATTGGTCTGTACTGCGAATTTCTGACGTAACAGGCCGCGAAAAGTATTGTAGAAAAGGTGAACGAGGTACTCGATGTTCTCACCGGACACGGTGATGCAGTAGTAGCATTGCTTGATTGCTTGCCCGGTCTCCAGGTCGCGGGATCGAATCCCGACTGCGGCGCCCACATGACGAAGAAGGCAGAATGCTTGAGGCCCGTGAGCCTAGATTTAGGTGCAAATAAAAATAGGTTCAATTGACTAAGAAGAAGAAGCAAAAGAAGATAACTGTTGCGTTCGAGTCATCCTTGCCTCATCAAGTGCGAACATTCAACACGAGCGATAGCAAAAAAATAATGATCCCGTGACGACATCACCTTACGTCACAGATCGCTGACATTTGTGACGTTGTCTTAGTGCTGCATAATGCGACGTCGCCTGGTGCCGTCCATAGAGTTTTCTTTAAATACACTTACGAAAACTCTGACGCTAGTAGTGTCTACGGGAGCTGCAATGCACGGCGCTTTAGCGAGCATGGGAATTATGGGTAGTACACGCATTTGCCTAATGTCCGTACTTCAGCTCTGTTTGGGTTCGCGTGGCTTTAAGTTATTTTGTCACGAAACAAAAATTGACAAACGTTCAGCAGGTGCCCTTCACTACGGTAATCTTATACGGCGCACAAATTCAAATCAGGTCACGAAGTCGAAAACAGTTTGTTGTTTCATTCAAAGCAAAGCTGAAAAACAGCTGTAAACAAAGCCACAAGTGCGATTCGCAGCCCACAACTACGAATAATGGGCAAATCTGTGTACTACGCCTCATTCCCATGGTCGCTGAATGATCGCAGCGCCAGAGTCAACTCTATAGTTAATTTTAACACACTCTATGGTGTCGTTGTCACATGATGTCATTGCTTGGTTAAAGGCGCGCTGATCACGGAGGCATCGCAAAGCCACGTGGGTTGCTGAAAGCTCCCAATGGGAGGTCTCGGCTGGCTAAAAAAATTGAACTACACTGTGTAAATTCTATAGTGTGTTGGGCAAAAGCCAATGGCCATTCGAATGACTATGCCTTTGTTTCCTGCTTTCTGACACTCGTTCAGCAATGACGTGATTTGAGAGATAGTGCAAGAGGGAGGGGGCACGGTTGTAACGGTGCAACTGTATATACACCCCACTGTGCCACCACGGGATTGCCGAGATACTGCAAGGGAGAGGGTCCACAGCTGGCACTGTTCGAGGAAAAGGACGCGAGTGTGAGACAACAAAGTTTTTCGCATTCATACATCGACCTAAAATAAGAAGACTAGAAGATTTTTGCCTTCTAGTCGTGTGAGGCACATGCATAAAGAACCCTATGGGTTTTTTTTGCCCGCCGTGGTGGTCTAGTGGCTAAGGTACTCGGCTGCTGACCCGCAGGTCGCGGGTGCGAATCCCGGCTGCGGCGGCTGCATTTGCGATGGAGGCGGAAATGTTGTAGGCCCGTGTGCTCAGATTTGGGTGCACGTTAAAGAACCCCAGGTGGTCAAAATTTCCGGAGCCCTCCACTATGGCATCTCTCATTATCATATGGTGGTTTTGGGACGTTAAACACCACATATCAATCTATCAATCAAACCCTATAGGTTTTGTTGACAGCTTGCCGAAAGTAATGTAAGGGAAATGGCGTAGCTAGTCCCACACGTAGACACATTGTTCCTAAATGCGTTCATAAAGTAAAAGAAAAAAAAAATAGGTGACCTTCTCTGGTCAATCCGCGAGAAAGTACGAGAAGCGTGAACGTATGCAACTCGAGTGAATATAAACCGACAGTCAACAACATCAACAACAGCATCATCACCGTCATCCTCAGCAGCAGTAACAACAACAGTTGACGTCACAATCGCGGGAAGATCGACCGATGTCCGAGAGAAACAAAAATGCAGCGCCATAGTAGCAGTGTACAAGAACTACAGCAACAAGTGACCTTCACACTTTGAGAGGGAAATTACGGACAAAAGATAACGTATCTCCCTCTCGTAAATAACGAGTTTGGATAAGAATCTGCTCAGGACTGCGTCTATGCAAAACGCAGCACACAAGTTGAATGTCTACAAAACCTGATCGAAGGGTGTAAAAAGAACTATCCGTCGACAGTAAACGGCGAGAACGCCGCGATTTATCTTCATCTCAACGAAAAACAAAAAAAATTGTTAATGCAAAAGGAGCTGCCCTTCTGCGTTATCTTGGCCGTAAAACCTACGTCCACATCGCCTCTAACGTACGACATTCCTCCTTCGACAGAACCGGACTATAAAACGTGCCGTCGTTGAATGAATTCGTATTAGTCTTATGGTAGGGACATACGGCGAATGTTTTAAGGTCGCACGTTTGGGTAATTTGCTGGCACTGTTTCTTCAAAGTGCAAGTCGCTTGCGGCAAGCAAACTTTGCAGCGTGGTAATGCTCAATCTGGATGCAGCATACGTTTTGTGAGACAACGTGTCTTTCATACGACAGAGAGACATCTGGGTCCATTCGATTCACTTGTATCAATCGGAAAGGTTTCACGGGGGCGCTCGGGAAGATCATAAATTGCGCAGCGCAAATTCAGTGTGGCAGACACAGTGCGACACCATAAACTATTGATAAGGTGCGGACATGCTGTAGTATTCATTTCTGCTCACATAATTTACGTCATACGCCTAACATTGACCGACAGAAAATCGTACATGTGGACAGTTTATGAGGTGCAAACGCATTGGGTAAGAGGGTATGGAAGCTACGCCTAAATGCTGCGTCACCTAGTACATGCGCGCACGACTGCACTAAGCCGACGCCATGACCATCGGAGGTGCAGTAAAATTGTGAACCAGTGCTGCACCTCTCTTGCACCTTTTCAAAACAATGACATGGTGCCGAGGTCGCCAGTGCTGCATCGCTGAAACGAATGGCAAGGTGAAGCCCCTCGTGAAGTGGTTCAGGTGGTGCAGGTGAATCAAACGGGCCCTTGATATAGATGGCTTGCACGGACGTTAGTAAAGAGACATGATGGAGCACCAACGTGGTAAAACCCGAACATTCTGATGCCACGTGACTGTATTCAGAACATCGCTTGCTGGTTTTATCGCTATACCAGTGCACAATAGCACTCCTGTGACGTCATTACAACACCGATGCAGGTTAATCACCACGTGATATGCTGCCATTGCGTCATCTAAGCCGTCAGATCATAGCTATGTTCTACGTTTGTGATGTCACATGGAAGCTGGTAATAGATGGTTTCCATTGGCATCATTGAAACAGCCCTGTCAGAGTCCCACAGCGGGACGTGAAATTCGTGATGTAACGTTAACGTTATTCGTACATCGCATGTTGCTTTTTCACGACTCAAGAACGGAGGCACATTCCCGCTTCAGTAACGTCGTTAGCACATGTTAATCACTGCGTGATTACACTGTCTTGACGTCCTCACGCTGTGCATTCATGATGTTACGTGCCAGCTATCATTACAACGGAGACATATCGGAGGCAATCGCGGGTAATGATGGGGCGAAAGACGAAGAGAGGCGGAGAGAGAAACGCAGGAAAGGTATCAAGCAGCGTACAATGCAGTCTACACTACACCTGACGATGAGGAAGAGCGAGACAATATAACAGGTAAGAAGTGAGCAAACGCGATAGAATCAACACCTAGCTCATGGCGCCAAAGGCCATAGATGTAACTTCGCATCAAATCTACAGCCCAAGGGTTCGTAGGTCACGTCTAAGAAGAAGTTAACACTGCATGCAGTGTAAGCCCAGTGGCAGACGCTATTCAATGCACGCACTCTTACTGCGGCACAGGCTTCGGGTATTTCCACGGGCGATCAGCGCGTACCACTGTGAATTGCTGCCCTGAGTGATAAGCTCCATCGCGCGTCGTGCAACGTTTCTTTGCTTCGCTGAATGCGACACTGCGATCACCACGTCAGGATGGACGGACGAAATTATAAGAAAAGATCGCGTACCGTAGTTAACCGCGTAAAACCCGCCCGTCGTTCTCGGAGGCGTGAAACTGAGACGGGACACTGAGATACAGAGGTCAGACAACGAACTGATTTTAGCCACTGTAAGGGCTACCTTAATGTACACCAGTCTGAGTTTGAAGACGAGAAAATGGTGGTTTCTTTCTCGCCTTCAATATAGCCTCATTCTAGTGATATTATATACTTGTCACTTCAAATCTTCGTAAAACACGCGCAGTGTCAGCATCACGAGCTCAGACTATCAGGATTTCACTTTTTAGGGGCGGGGTGTAAAAAGAAGTAAATATCGCTGCATATCTAGGGAGTGAATAATGAGTGGGGTGAAGCATCCATGAATCCATCCGTGCTTCAGGGCGTCCATCTATCTGTCCATCCATTCATCCCCATGTTCTTTCGTGCGTCCGTCCCTGCGTTCATTCATGCGTCTGCTTGTCTGTCTGTGCATCCGTCCATTCGTCTGCTTGTCTGTCTTTGCGTCCGTCCGCACATCTGCTTGTCTGTCTGTTTGTCCGAGCATCCGTCCATCCATCCATCTAGTGAACACTCCAAGTACCGCCACCTCGCATCTTTTCATCATATACAAGTATACCGCCATCCAGCGGACATTTTAAGGACTAAACGAGAAGTGGCTATCTACTACTACTACATACATCGGGGACGCACGACCTACAGATTAAAGAGCTTCGCCTTTAAAAAACGTGAGGTCAGTCGATTGCGCACATAGACATGCGGGACAAGGTAAAACGGGTGTACGACTGCATGTCAAAGACGATCCACACCCATCATAAATGGGCCAATCGAGCGCTCACATTTGAGCGCTCGATTGAGCTCACGTTTGAGCGCTCACAATCGAGCGCTCAAACGCCTAGAGCAAACAACGCACTTCTTCGTTGTGTTTTCAAGTATTGTTTAGGGGCTTTTTAACGGCACAGAAGGCAAGCAGGGCCGTCGATTGCTTACTCAGCAACCGCTGCTTGTGCGCAAGTTGTTGAGCAGAAAATACGTTAAATGTAGACTGGAATTCAACGTTCATCGGGTTATGCCGCTTCGTTCATGTCCTGCCAGTTTCCAGCCGTACCATAAACAGAAAGTTTGCATTGGTACTACACAGAAGTAACAATAACAACGTCAACAGGGTTTCACGTACCAAAACCAAAGACCACTGATTATAAGGCACACCGTAGTGTTCTGCTCTAGAAATTTTGACCATCAGGTGGTCGTATACTTCACTAATCACTTTTCAGTATTTTGAATTCAATTCAATTTTCAATTTTTTATTCTTCATTAGTACAAGGGAGGTCCCGGAGTTACAAAACTGTGTTTATTTCTAATAAATCAGTTCTTGGAATGCGGTTCGTTTGTGCCGGGCCTGCTTTCATGTGTTTTGAACTTTGCAACGCTGTCTTTAGCACCCGAGCGTACTTTAACGTGCTCAGACACCGCAAAGTACGCGGGCTTTTACCATTTTTACCTCTTCGAAACGCAACCGCCAAAAGGGAGTCGAACACGGGACTTTCGGATCAGCAGCCGTACACCGTAACCATACACTGACCCACCACGGCGGACTGACAATGTGCTTGAAACTGACCAGCTCGGCTCGGTGGGACCAATACCACCCCGTTATTTTCATCTATCTCGACAGCGTGCTTATTTCACCCGAGCTGAGCGTAAGAATCCCTGCTCAAACAACGCATGACGGCTCAAATGATGTACAGGATAAGAAAAAAAGCCTGGGCATGCACAGCGCACAGACACACTTTCGTTCAAGATTGAGCGCTCACCCACGAAAGGTCCACTTGATTTGCACACGTGCTTCGTTTCTTCGTTCTCCAACTTTCAGCGAAACCTACTTTGTAGCCACAGCACAGTCTTCGAAGATGGTTGACCTGTTGATATCTACATACTATTACGTCTGCTTGCAACCGAAAGGCTTGGCAAAAGTGACGGAATGTGAAGTGGGACACTTGTTTGCAGCCGAGTACGCGTCAGCGTAGAGCGTGCAAGCGGCTAGAATTGCTCTGCGGGGCGACACCTTGCGGTAGTGGCGCGCACTCACGTGGGGTGCCCAGGAGCATGCGCGGCCTGATACAACGTCTGACCTTCGACAACGTTGAAAGGAGCGCTTGTCTAACTCAAGAACACCACTACCTCAAGTCGCTGCCGGCCATCTCGATTCCAAAATATGACGCGTTTAGACTGATAACACGCGCTTGGCAAGGCATGTGTTATCTGTCGAAACGAGCTATCTTTTGAAATCTTCGTTTGAACAACCGCACGTCTTAACGTTTTTCAAGCTCCCAATGCATGCCAGCATGTCGACGAAGTAACACACGCTGCTGGGCATATCACGTTAGCACCCGCAACAGCTGCAAGGTGTTGCCCAGCCGGGAAATTCTAGCATCTGACGCGCTCTACAACGTCGTGCTTGCGGCTCTACGATGAAAGATTCAATAACAACCACAGTATACGTTCAGTACGCTGTACTTTGTGAACAACTTTTATCTATCGGCATCTAGCCCCATGCGCAAAAAAAAACACAATAAATTATTATCTGAAGCTTAACGGCCTAAAACCTTCTTATGATTATGAGAGATGCCGTAGTTGAAGGCTTCGAAAATTTCGACCACCTGTTGTTCTTTAACGTGCACCCGTATTTGAGCATGCGGGCCTACATTTCCACCTCCATCGAAAACGCAGCTGCCGCAGCCGCAATTCAATCCCGCGACCTGCGGGTCAGCAGCCGAGTACCTTACCCAATAGACCACCGCGGCGGGGCAAGTACAGTACATTGAAATCACCACCAGTTTAAGGGCTAGTATCAAAAAAGCAAATTTCTATCACGTGTTCCTTTGCGCATGTGCAGAGACACAGGTGTAAAAACGTTCTTCATGAACCGAAGCTTGTCGACAGGTTGTATGTCGAAACACGTCGTCGTTTGGAATATTCAGGTAGACAAACGCACCTTTCAACGTTGTCGAATGATCCACGCTTTATCTACACGTTATTCTATATAGCGTTTCAGATTATGCAATTAATGTTTCTTACTTAATGTACGTGAGCATCTTCCACCCCCTCCTGGAAGAACAGTTAAACGTAGAGGATTTCACAAAAGGGCGAAATGATAGTAAACATCAGGTGGCCTAACACACAGCCTTCGCAAAGCCGTTCAGTTCACAATGAGTAAGACTTCAGTCGTTTCATGGCGGTGTTCTTGCGCAAGCATGACCTTTGATGGGGGCTCATATATATGCTAGGTCAACACGCGGGACCCACAGCTGCCACCCTTCAACACCGAAAGGCGGGATGCATGTCGAGGAGTCGCGTAATGTATCATTACGACGCATTCGTGCGGGTCAATAAGCTGTGGCTGGCGCAATACAGGAGCGCCAATCCATAAACGCCCACTGCTACCCACTTAGCTTTTTTTTTCTTTGCATGGTCTTTACAGCATAACTGTCAATTTTTCTGCTGGGTAAGATCATTTAAACGGGATTAGCTATACTGAAATGCTTCCCCCATTTTCCAGGAGGTTTGTTGGCATCAGACTGTTTTCCCATCCACGTGTTTCACTGATAACCCATGACCTGATGGTTATCTATTTGAACACGACCACTCCAGAAGATCAAAGAGTTGAGTGCTGTCATGGGAGCAGTGTTGCGAAGCAACTATTGCCGCAATTTGGCTTAACTCTAACACGGCTGTCTTTCTTGCTGTCTTTCCTTGTCATGGGGGAGATTTTGTTGTTGATACTTTTTAGAAAGATTGTTGGCAGTAACATGGCGTGCTAGAAATAATCGGTCTATACTAGATAAGCATATTTCATCGCTCATCAGTCACCTTCTGGGCCGTCATTGCACATTGGATAAACAGCGATATATTCTGCAATGCATTTTTGGTAGACTGGTCGGTAAGCGTCATTTTAAATTCGGAGTTCGTGGTTGCTTGGCCCCATAACTAATATGGCCAAAAGTGTTCACAGCACCTGAAGTCGACAGGTCTGTGTCAACGATGATGCAGCGTGCTTGCTGCATGTGTTATGCAGCGTTGTTTTAAGACATATCTCAATTATCCTTTCTTTACACCACACCCTGCACGTGGGGTAACAGAGTACACGAAGCCGAGTTCATGTTGAGTTCGTACTTGAATGATTAAAAAAAAAGTGCTTTGATGCCGTGCGTGCAGTCGCATATGTTTCTATAGAATCCGGCTCTGGATCTTTACTAACTTTTTTTATGAGCAATCAAAACAAATACTGCCCAACTTTGCCGTCTTGCAGTTCTCGTTCCAAAAGAATAGAAATAAAGCCGAGTCGGTGAACTAGCGCTATTAGCCACTTGCCCGCAACTAGCGGCACGAACTGGCGACTCTAGCTGGCGCTGTTTAATACGCCTGGTATAGCTCATAAGGGCCGATGAGAGGCGCCACCTGGCGAACATACTACTCATGATTTGCTCTTGCCGACAGGAGCTATAGCACCTAGCGTGGCTTAGCCTTACAAAGACAACCGAGAACGAGCCAGAATTGGCCACTTTGCGGCTCCCGACTCCACTTCTGTGTTTCAGGCACGGCGTCTCATCGAAAGATGCGAGGTTCACCTCGGGCTTCGTTCAAGCGCGGTAAATCGAAGGGGTTCAGTTGTTGACCGCAAGCGGAAAGATCGAAAAACGAAGTTTTCATCCCTCGATAAGACGGGGCATCCGTCTAATTCACCGCTTCTTACAGCGCTCATCCGGTTCCACGTTTTATCCGCAGCTCGAACTTGCTACCTCCTCCGTGGTCATCACACCCCGTTCCCCGCGCTTTGAACGAATTCTGCCGCCTGCAAAATCGATGTACCGTCCTCCCCTCACCCTCTGCGTTGAAACCCGTCTTTACACAGGAACGCGCAGCGACCAGGTTCATTTATATCGAAGGCGTTCGCCGTCGTCACAGTTTGGCGAGCGATAGAGGCACCATTTCAAGGGATTTCGAGAAGGTCCCCCTTTCGTAATGCCTCGTGCGTGTCTGTAAGCACTCGCACTTCTGTATTTTCATTTATTTGTAATTTCGGGCTATGCGACGTACTGATACTTGATCTAGGCCTCCCCTCCGCTTTTACATTCCCTCCGGAATCCACAGTAATCTATTTCGTTTATATCTGCCGGAGAGGTGTCCACCATTATGGCTTCGATGCAAGTATACTCTTCCGGGAGGACGTGGTTTGGTTGATTCGCAACTTCGCTTCATCTTCTGTACGCTTGCATCTTTGTTGTGCATCGGTAGTTACTTGCTACCCGGTTCACGACGGCTCTTATTGCACCAGCCTCTGTGTGCGTTCTGCATGTGAACAAACAAAAATGTACGCCGATGCTGATATCGCTACCTTACACGCACCGTCAGCCGTTACTACTTGGCGTGTAATATCTCTCTGGAATGTCTACAATGCAGGATTGATTGTTTCCGAATGTGCGAGCACTATATATATATCAGAACGGGTTATTTTAAGTGGCAACACTGGGGTCGTTGAGTGTGGGAACGTTCCGCAAGCAACCGTTAACCTCAGCGTCTCCGACAGATGGTACTTCTTTTTTTTACACGTTTTTTGCACACAAACACGGGAAAGTGATACAGCGTGTGTGTGTATTCTTTGATCTGCTGATATGAGTAGAATGCACTATTTCAGCAACAGCCGGTGTTTTGAGAGAAAGCGTCGTCGTAGCAAGTTCTTTTCTAGATTTATGAGAAGAACTGCGTTGATATCTATTATGCTGATTCTTATGACGTCTGTTACAATATTATAAACCAAAGATGTTTTAAGGCTACTAGTGGAAGTATGCATTTTTATGAACACTTTATAATCATAAACTTCATGTTTTCTTTTCTTTTTCAGACATTCAGACGTTCAGAGCCAGGTCACAGGATGCCTCTCAGTTTCAAACGTTTGTTACGAATTCATCGTATGTGATATCATAGTGACGTCATAACGACATTAAAGCGAACAGGTCAGGGTGTACGAATAATGTTTTTGATAGGATTGTTGCAGTGAAGTGGGCCTAATGTCTAGAACTCAGTTATGAATCCACTGAAGGAATCGTGGCTGGGCTGTTAGCTGCACTGATTCAATCAAGTCTTCGGGAAGCCACAGAGAACTGCCATGCATCAGTTCTGCTGCAGTGTACTGCATGCCTGCCCAGATGGCAGCGTGAAAACCCAGGAGAACCAGAGGCAAGGCATCAACTCATGTGGTACTTCCCTCCGGAGTCCCGGCAATGGGAAATATGTCCAACATGTTGGACATTGTAACAGAGCGCACCACGGCTTGTATAGATGTAACTTAGAAGTGTGGCAGCTTGGGCTAGTTGGTATGGCATGACGATAGTTATAGCGCGAGAACAAAACGAGGACACACAGACAAGAAGGACCTTCTTGTCTCTGTGTCGTCGTTTTGTTCTCGCGCTATAACTATCGTCAGGCATCTAGAGCGCTTGCCTCCTCCAGAAAAGCATTTTGTCGGCTGCTTGTGGGACCCGTAATGCAATAGAGTGAATATCGTCCAAGTCAGTATTTTTCCCACCTCTCAGGAGCCCCCGAAACGACGGGTTTGAGCACAAACGACTTTTACTGCAGCCACCTCAAAAATGAGTGAATTTATTTTCATTCTTGGATGCCTTAAAGATTAAGTAAGCATTGACTTGTATTCGTAAGATGCTAAAGCACACAGAGAAATTCTTATTTGAGCAAAAATGCGGTATTTTTTTTTCAGGCGTTGCGTATTTGACGATGTCCAATATAATGGACATTGGGTCTCATTGACAACGAAAACACGACAGTAGGCTCGCGCGCTCTCTTGGTTCTCTACATAGAGAAATACGTTTCTTGCAGTTCTCTCCTCGTTACATTTAAATTCACTTCTTTTTCTTTGTAGGTAATGAGCCCCGTACTACTGATTACCAAGTGAGAAACTTTCATTACGAAATTCTTGGTATAGAAGCAGCAAGTAAAAGTAATTTGCGCGGCATTATTTTTTTTGTCACTGGCCTCAACTACTCCCTACCACCTGTATTCCCGAAATGTTTCCCAAGAGTGCCAATGTTCAATATATTGGGCAACGTGCGGCGGCCAAGTAACTTCATATATTGGAAAACTAAGCGACATTTTACACCTATCCACCCAAAAATACCAGTTTATCCACCCAAAAATACAAAATTTATGATCTTTAATTTATTCTGAGCCTCGGAAAGCTACAGAAGCCTGAAGTCAAGGAAATTTTTAGTTGTCGGTGAAGGTGCGTTTCGTTTTCGGTGAAGGTGCGTTATGCGATTAGTGTGACAGTAACCTAAAGTTGCGGGCAGAGAGCCCACAATGTCAAGATGACCGTGATCGAAACGATGTACTGGTGGGGCACGGGAGAACTTTGTTACATGGACGTGAAAAATTCTGGCGATCTATGGCGGCATCACGTATTTTTTTTTTAACTGACTTGCATGTCGACACCGACGACACACGGCGGCGGTCCACGCCTGCAAGCAATTTTCACGTTATTATGAGACGTCTAAAAATTTACCTTCATTAGGAGCCGCGGGCCACGGTATTTGAATATGTATTGTTTTGGCAGGGAAGTCAGGGCCCCATCTGCGTATAATGACGGTGACGGTCATGCTGGGAGATACCTAGCCCACGCCATTCTGTTACATTTGTTAATTTCTTTGACGCTGCCCATGCGTTCCCCTCCAATCTCTGGCTGAGGTTGCTGGCTGTCAGGCTCTCGATCCACTACGTGAGCCACCTGGTATCTAGGGAAGGAGATATGCATAGGCGTCCTGCGATTTGCAGTTGTCCGTGGTCTTTCAAGTGTGTTGGATTATGCGTGGGCAAGTGCCCTAGTAATTGTGCTTTTAGGGGAGAGGGTGGATGTTCAGCTGGCTTTATGTGGGTGAGGGCTGCTCTTTCGCAGTTAGAGGAGAGAGCGAAAACTAGTGACCTTCTTAAGGTCGTTCATCGATTCCACAGTTATCGACCTTGGACTTGCATCTATGTACCATGAAAATACTGAGTTCAAGATAAGGTGCTTCCCGGTTAAACACGTTTCGCGATTCGCCTTGCAAACTGTATCCCGCTTACTCAAGTACGCATCGTTTATACGCAAACAAAAAACAACTTAAATACATCGAATGAACAGAACATGCCACTTCGTTCATTTCGCTGGAACCACTGGGCTCAGATAGACATCGCGTATGACGCGTGTTGACAGGAGAAACCGAGTCTGCAAGCGTAAAACCAGTCTCTTGATGCATTGGAAAGCGAATAATAAAATATCCATTGCATTTGAAGAAGTCATTTCATTTACTTACAATGTACTACGTGACCGCTTCTAAGAAACGTAATTACACTTCTAAGAAACGTAAGTAATATATATGCATTAGGGGTGTGCGAACAGTGATCATTGGAACCAAATTGAATAATTACGGAGTATGAATGACACCAAATGAAATATGCATAGTAATTGAATGCTCTTGTAATAATTATTGAATATTAAGTCAATCATTTCCAGAGCAGTCCTGAAATACCACATCCTATTTCAAACAAATATTTGCAAACTTTCCCCAAAGCCTATTACCATTACTTTTAATCAGCTCAAACTACCATAATTACGAAAACTAAGGTAACCTCTAATATTGCAAGGGCTACAGCCTTCCTAATACATGGTAACTGTTTAGGTTCAAATACAGCCTACAATAAAGTAATCAGTGGGATACTTCATTTGGCGCCCGATTTCAAATAAAAGTCGGAAACGAGAACGTAAATATTTTCAACCAAACACAGCCTGATGCAGCTAAAGATGTAATGAAACAGGTCAACCTATCATCACCACGTGGCCTGCGCATGGGAAGCATATAAATATCAATGTTTCAATCTGTATCTGCAAGAACAATCTATTAGGACACAACAGTTGCATCTGTTAATCTGTTGTTAGCTGCATGCAATCGTAGTTGCCGCCTTCAGCTAATACATGAAGACATGAGTTGGTGAATGCGATATAGCCAATTTAGCTTGCGCATAATAAAAAGTGTGAAAAAGTGATGTTTTCAGAAGAAGCACGTTCATCCGGCAATTATTATAGCATCGGTAGCATCGTAGAAGCTTGGGCTGCGCGTTTATACTTTCATATGTGTACTGTAGGATTCGATTATGGAATCGAGCACAAGGTTATTATATACGTTATTCCAAATTTTCAAATATTCGAAGACCCCTAGGCTACTGTGCGTACGTCCACATTATCACTGAAGATGCTTCCAGCGGAACATGCGTACATGACATACAGTCTGCTATGCTCATATATTGATCGAGTTTCATTTGTCTACATAGACTAATCCGTCAGTCTACTCCAATCAGTGTACATTGGCTCATTCATCGTTCTACTGCTCAGCTTACGTGTATGATGCATGGGACCAGCGCGACGCCAACGCGTGACATAAGAGGACCCTGCATGGTGGTCTCTTAAAACTTCGCTATCGTTGAAAAACGGGAAAGCCAAAAAGTTAAAGATTTTTTTCTATTTATGAGAGCTGAGGCCTCCTGGGCATGTGCGTGCCAAAAGACATTTTGGTCATCGGTTTTACTATGTCTTACGGACGTTACGCCGACCTCGTAATTGCTTGTAGACCACCAACCTTGCTGACGCGGAGCACCTAACCGAAGACGCACAGGTTAAAAAAGGAGGCGGTGTCTGTATTTACGGCACATTGCCGCATATTGTTCTGCGGCTCTTTTTTTATGCCTCCGCAAAGGATATAAATGATGTCTTGCCACGAAATTTGATTTTTCGGTTTATCGTATCACGGGCTTCAGTGTTGAATCCTTTCTTCGGGTAGAAATGTATGCATTTCTATAAAATATGGGTGCAATAAATACTGAGTTTTTGAAGTAATATTGTTGGAGTTAAACATTCCAGACCACGAGAGGGTTATGAAAGACGCTGTAGTGGAGAGCTCCAGAAATTTTAGCCAGTTAGAGATTTTTAGCGTGCCCCTAAACTAAGTACACGAGCCTTAAAGGGCCAGTAAACAATCTCTAGGTCATGAAATTGTTATAAAAAGAAATATGTGCACTTTTGCTTTGTGAACACGCTGCCACCAGAATTTTGCGAATACGTGCGATATTAAGAAAGTTACAGGCGTTAGAACATCGGTGTCAGCTGGTTTCAAATTTTGCCACGGCCTTGTCATCCTTCTCTCTCTTGCTAGCTTGCGCATCTAACCCTGACTGGTGCCTTTCTGGTACCTTTCTGGTGGCGTCGCTCTACCTGTGTTGATGCCAGGACGTTTTTACAGCGATGTTGGTAAACGCCCGTTAGAGGGAAACCCTGCTGCGCAGTTTCCATAGCAACCACCACAGCTGCACAACACTTTAGCGAAAATAGCCAAACCACCACCACACAGAGCCGTCGCCATAGCAACCGCCACTTTTTATAACACAGTGACAAGCATTCTTTGCATTTCGGATCCACCCAGCGGCGACTCTTGGCTGCCCGCTTTTTCGGTCAGCAATGCCGATTATTGAATCGTGAACGACGAGCGGGTGACCAAGAAGCTTATCTGTGCTAAGGCTTGCGCAACTCATTGTAAACTTGTCAAAATGTTTCATTGGGTGAGTGTGTGATTCGTGCTGGTTTGAAATATGAGCGCTGATACGTAGACAGCGACAGATAAATGCGAACAAGCACTTGTACGCCGGCCTGGCGTATTTTAAAGTTTTTTATTTGGGGGGATAGGGACGAAAAGCCTAAAAATGCGTTGGTAGGTCGAACTCGAGACCGACGCATTCGTATAGTGTCCCCCACACGGAGGTGTTGGTCCCGAGTTTGATAACCGGAGCAGGAGAATTTTCCTTTCAAATAAGTGGCTTTCCATTCTGAAAAAAACTCGCATGGCTTTCCTTGTGGCTGTGTGTCACAAACGGCTCGTGTGGGGCTGAATTATGCCTTTCCGAACTCTTCTGCCTGCTTGCGGGTTTGCGAAATGCTCATTTTCAGTTCTTTTAGGCGAAGCTACATGCAATTTTCAGGGCCGAAGCTTCTCTTAGTCGAGCCTTGTCATGCGTCACGCGTAACCCAGAGAAGAAGAGACGAGAAAGAAAAGAAGGTGGTATCTCCCGAACAGTATAATAAGGGGCGCTGTCTCATAGGAGTACATACATAGTGCAGTTGAGTGAGGATATTCTAGATGGCGCTATACCGCTACTCTCCGGCTGGCTGCTGCGTGGGCTTTGTCTGAATACGCGGAGAACGAGTCCCTCTCTCAGTTTCCTGAATAATCTCTGTACGTGGCGGATTGTTGGTGGAGCATGGACGGAGCTCAGCGGCGAGGTGCGTTGAAGACGCTTGCACTCGGCTTCCTTGGCTCGCGTCTCGTCTGTGTTACCCACGCGCCGTCTGCACTCTCCAACGCGTTCTAACGCATGGACGCATGCGCGAACGGATGGACAGATGGACGTATGGACGGATGGACACTTTGCCCCCCTCACCATCGTTCACTCCGTGGATATGCTAAGATTTGCTTCATTGTATATTGTATGCTAGCATGATTTAGCAATTTCGTGTTCGATGAGATTTCATTATTTTTTTCCAGTGATTGAGGAACTGTCCGACAGTCTGTGAAATGCGGACGACTGTGTGCGAAACTGTAGAAGCATTTGTATGAGTAGCCACACAGCTATAAATTTTGACGCGAGATCAGCTGAACCACGAATTATAATAAACACACTTGCAATGACAGCAGTCGGGTGTAATAAGCTATTCAAAATAATCCTTGCAAGTGTATCTTCTGAGCCTCCTCGGTCGGTAAGCTCCTCGAGTTCGAAAGACAGCAGCTGGACTGAAGAACACCAAATGGTCCCACGCCACAAGACCCTCCAGTGCGTCTTACGTATTCCAGAAGTAACTTCCGTTAATCCTAGGCCGTGGCAAATACACGCGGCTTTAGTAGCCGAGCGAGCATTAAGGGTTACAAGATCACACTGCAACGGAGCTTGAGATGGAGGAAGCACTCACGTTGAAGGGATATGCCACAAGGCATTCCATTTATTCTGAATACAGCCGTAAGGCCACATGCGCATTACACAGGTCGCGCAAGTAAATCTACTGCGACCGCTGACGCTTTTTACCAAAGGAGCCGCGGTGCAAAGCGTGTTATGCACTTCGAAGTAGCATTCGTGCGGGTCGATAGGGATGGTCATTTCACAACTCGGTACTCTGGAGTGGGAACATTTGCAATCGTATGGAACGTAGATTATCGTCAAGGAAGATAACAAAATTTTGCGTGTTGCATATTGGCGTTTTCGCACATTTTTATATTTGCGTGTCGGCTTATAGTTGCACATATGAGTAGTCGCACGTCGAAGCTGCCTCCTCTTAGCATATTCGTAATGTTTATTCACTTAGTTGCGATCTACGTGGATCAATGTTTTAGAGGTATGATTTCTTTCTCCGGCAATTGTCCATCGCACTACATACGTCATTGTATGTAGTTGAAAATGTACTTTACTAAACGGAACATAGCAATGCCGCATAGTTTCTGTCGAGTGACAAAAGTATATATAAAATAAGTTTTCGCTAGCAACTAGTGGAACCTTTGTGCAACGTTGTTAACTCGCTGCACTTAGTCCTATAAAATATAAAATAATGCAACAGCGTGGAAGTTCGATGGGCGTGTCAATAACCAATTGAGGTTCAAGGATGAGAGCATTGCCGTTTTAGCAGTGTGTAGTTAAACCAACCAAACACTTCAAATTATTTTTCATCTCACATTAGACGTAATCCAGCGATTGATATGACAACGTTAGTTCACATTTCCTTTCTATATTACGCTAGTGCACTTTCTTTTGCTGCACAATCACCCAAATAATGGAGGCGTCGGTCCAGCTTCAAGTGGATAGGAGGTCTAAGTTGGACTTACTTTGTATAGTATGCGTGTTTGTGTCAAAAAGGCTGAGTCTATATTTTTACGTTATAGCCCGAGCAAACTGCGCTGTTAATAAAAGCACTGTTAGCAGTACAAGTTACTAGCCGCCATTATACATTCAAAATGTCTAGTAGGAAAGATAGCTTTACGTTTGTGCAAAGGATCTATTGTAAGCTCTAAGTCGACGCTAGCCCACATCAGCAAGAGTTCAGCCACACTTATCGTGCTAACAGTGGGCTACATTGACCAGTGTTTGTAGTAGGCGAGTGATTACGGTGGCTGCGCGAACCACTAATATATTATCTCGCTTATGAAAAATGTCTAATATTCACTGCAGTCTGATACCTGCGCCGTAAGATCTCCCTTTTGAGACCGTTTCGCGTTTCGTCTGAAAACCCTCACTAGACGACTCCGCCTCGTCCCAGTTTGTGCCGTCTCTTCATTCACTGCGTCCGCGACCACCTGCAGTGTAGGCACGTAGCGCTTCTCTTATACACTGCGGTTATCTCGGATCCCCACCGGTTTAGCCACTCGGGCGAATGCGGAGCCAGAGGAAGCAGTAGCAGCGATCGCCGCTGTATAGCCACCGTCCGCGGGTGCACCTTGTTTGTCTTGTTTGTTTAGCTTATTTATTTGCGTTTCTGGCCGGGGGCGAAAAAGAAGCGCGTCTAGAAAGTGCGCTTCAGCCGTTTCGGACGAGCCAACCGGGGGACCAGCTAGGACTAACGGTCGGCTTAGGCTACCTCCTCGCGCCTGGTCGCGCTCCACTGGTTCGCCACAGCCAGGCGCAATTTGTCGTCTCGCGGTCTCGACTGGAGATAAGTTGTCGGTATGCTTTGTTGGCTTTACTCGGCGTTCAGAAAAGGAAATGAAAAAGAAAAGTGGAAACCAAGTACGAGTTTCCTTCAGTGTATTTATTTTTAATAAGCAAAACCTCCGCGTTCATAGATGTGCAGTAGCAGTGAACATACGGCCAAAGTTGGCAGATGGAAACGATATGGGCGAGACCAAAGGCTTTGTCTAATGCTTTTCAAATAACTGAATAAAGATCCTGACGCACAGGTAACACAACCTGTTAAAAGAATTGATATAAAATAAGTTATAAGTCAATAAATGAAACAATAAGTAGAAAATCACATTTTTGTCCTTCTTTTCAATTACATTTTGCAGAAGTAATCTTAAGAAATAAAATCTGTTGGGAACCTAGAATTTCATTTTGTCACTGACGAAAGCACAGCTATTTTCGTAGTATTACAATTACTCCTAGCAGAGGCAGACAAATATTTAGAAGGAGGAGGAGGAGATGAGGAGGAGGTTAACTCTACTTTACATTGTTCTACGAGCATTTGTTAATATGGGCACATGTTTGTAAACATAGACGAATTTCGAAATTTTCGGAAAGGAGTTAAACGTAACCTCCTGTCTGGCTTTGCCAGTGTCTCTCAGGTGAAGTAGTTAGTAATTGGATTGGCTTCAGTGGAATTTAGACGAAGACAAATGGAGACACACAGAACACACACGAGTGATGTGTGTCTCTATTTGTCTTCGTTTAAATTGCGCCTATCCAATTATGTGCCAACTCGCCCAAGTCAAAGTGCTTTTGGAAGTATTTAGTAAACTTCAGTTCATATAAGGACAGAGTGATGAAAACACGATTGATTTTATGCTTGAAAAACAAAACTTTTGCCGTAGTATGTGGGCACCTCTTGAATGTTTAGTTGTAAGTGCTGCACGCAACTGGTCGTATAAATATATCACCATTAGTTTGACACGCCTTATAATTGGTGAAATCGTGGGTTATTGGTGAAGCGTGAGACACAGCATGACCATCATGCCCCTGAAGACAGATTAATGCCGTTCTAATAAAAGAAGATACTACAACAATGATGATGTGGTGGCTCTTGGGAAGAATAAGAAGAGAAAGCAGCTTCTATTGGAAGGCAGTGACAAGAAGTAATATAGACATGAATTATCAGCAGCAGGAGTACCGAGTGACAGCCTTGTTTCTCTTTCAAGTACAACAGGTCGAGCCGTTACTTCCCATTTAGGGAAAATACTTGTTTAAGCCTTGTAGAAAACTGATAGTGATGGTACTAGTCCAAGCTACGAGCTATAATGAATAGCGTACTTTTACTTCATAGAAGGTCGAGTTAGCTCTCAGGATAAAGACAAAAAATTCCGCCATATCCACGAAGTGAATGATGATGAGTGGGCGAAGCTCCGGAGGTAAACCTGGTAAACCATGAATCCTCTGTACATTTTGCCCACTCGATTGTATTACATCGCTCCTCCTAGCGTACGTCACCACGCTAAATCGAACGATTGCCTACAACCAATGACACGCGCCATATGTGACATCATTCCTATTTTATAAGATCTCGCGTCTTTCATCAACTACAAGTACCGCTTTCTAGTTTATAACATCTTGCATCTTTTCATCATCAGCTACAAGTACCACCATCTAGTAAACACTACAAGAACTAAACGAGAGGTGGCTACATACAGGAGACGGTACCGCCATCTAGTGAACACTGCAAGAACTAAACTAGAGGTGGCTAGATACAGGGGACGGTACCGCCATCTAGTGGACACTGCAAGAACTAAACTAGAGGTGGCTACATACAGGCTACAGGGGACGCACAGCCCACGCCCTAAGGAGCTTCGCCCCTAAAACGACAGAACTGAGATCATTGAAAGAGTATGAGCAGTGGTTATCGATGTGGCACCTAGCGGAACAGATCTGAACCACGCACTTCTTTCTACCCTCTGAGATCCACTTGGGCAGTGAAACTAAACCAGAGAGCTAACCCGGAATAGTACATCGTTGATGATTTATATTTGGGGTTTCACGTTCTAAGATCCCATGGTGGAGGGACCCAGAAATGTATACCACCTGTGGTTCTTTAACGTGCACCCAAATCTGAACACACGGGGCCTACAGCATCGCTGTCTGCACAGAAAATGCAGCCGCCACAGCCGGGATTCGATCCCGCAACCTGCAAATCCGCAGTCGTGTACCTTAGCCACGAGACCACCGCGGCGGGATGAATAGTACCCCGCAGCACAGGAAAGCCGGTATGCACAAGCTACTACCAGTAATCTAAGTAAAGGTTTAGGGTGGCCTCCAGAACTTTCAAGTCATAGACAAAGAAGAAACGGTGTTGTGTCATTCGATAGGGACATCTCGTTCAAAATGTAATTTGAAATGCTAGACGCTCCTGGGTGTCTGGGAGCGCCGTCGGGTCCTTCCGTGCACGCTTCGTCTCAGACAATTGCAGTTCGATCGCCTCTCATCAATCAACGGCCCAGACGTCCTTCACTGGCGCGCGTATGCCAGTCACTGGCGCCTCTACACGTACACTGAGTGGCTGTTACTACGCAGAGGTATAGGAAGGGATGCGATGACGTAGTAGACGGGCACACATGTCACCTGGTGGTTTTCGTTCAGTTCTTTTGGTACGTGCTCCAGACGTCAGAGGTCACAAGATAACCGTGACAATCCTCATTGAAGGGATTTCAAATGTGGTGGACATGGATTGCACGAGCCGCGAGGTTGCTTTACTAGTTCACATCATTACCTTGCAATTTCTATTACAATCCAGCCAGTTCCACGATGAAAAAACTGTCCTATGAAACGTGAATAGCAGCAATTATTCGCACTGGGAGAGTGTGCACCATTCAATTATCACCATGGACCGGCGCGCGCATCCGGTTTGGCAGCACTGACCATATATATGCCTGTCAAAGGTGATGACGAGATGATGCGCACAAAGTACAAATGTTTGCCGCTGTTGGCGTTTAGTTTCATGCAAATATTACAAAATGCGGAGCAAACCTGAGGGTTTGCCTACCTTCGTTGACAGTTGGCTTCCGTTTGTTCGAACCAAAAGTGCTATTTCGTCTTTCTTTGTAGGCACTCGGCTTGCGTCTGGGTCTTCCGAAGCGGAGGATTACCTCGCATTCTCTGGCGTATCGCCTTTACGTCTCTCTTCGGTAGATCTGCGTCTACCTCCCCGTGCAGGAATTTCGCTGTTCCTTCTCTGACGTGTACAGACTAATTAGCTCTTCCACAACATTAGCGCTCATGGGCGAGCAGGTGATGGCGTTCCAAACGTGCAGCTTGTCCCGTCATGAGTCCAAGGTTGGAAAAGACACCTTCATTTGTGACGCAGTGGTGGCACCTCTTAGCCTGTTTCGGTATTAATTTGACCCGCAGCGACGTCTTTTGAGGTATTTAAGTACCTTCAGCATGATGTCTGACGATGACTTGAGAAGGCCCTCAGGCTTCTCTGGACCTAATAAGGAATAATAAGGAATACACTACAGTTAAAAACAACAAATATTACATGCTGTGCTGGTCTATATATATATATTGAAATACAACGGTGCAGCTGACGCTTTATTGAAGCAACAGCAAAATGGCGCCGATCATGAAGAGGAACGTGCCGAAGACTGATGATGATTATTGTTAGATGAGGAAGATGACGTACAATGAATTCTCACACTAATTTCCCCCGTCGACGGAAGCGGCCAGCCTGGCCGCGAATTACGCTGTGGAACGCATACAATAGGGCTTGAGACGCGAAACGTGCACAATCTCTGTCCCGCGGCAGCGTTGGTCAGTGGGGATATGAACAGGTGTGACACGGTAGTTCACCGGTGAGGTCTGTTCGATAACTTTGTAAGGGCCAAGATAGCGTGACTCAAACTTTTCGCATAAGCCAGGCGTTCGCGCAGGAGTCCACAGAAGTACATTGTCGCCAGGGTGGTAGAGAACAACGCGGTGAGTGGCATCGTAACGATGTTTGCGATCTTCTTGGCTAGCTTCGGTGTTTACGCGGGCAAGACGACGGCATCGAGCAACGCGGGACAGAAACTGGTCGCAAACGAATGGTGAAGAGTTGACGGGGCCAGAAAAGAATGAAACGTCGAGTGGTGATGTCGGTTGGCGTCCGTATACTACGAAAAATGGAGAATAGCCTGTGGTTCGTTGAACTGACGTATTATATGCATACGTGACAAAGGGTAGTATGGCATCCCAATTGCGATGGTCCGGTCGGATATACATGGACAGCATGTCACACAGCGTGCGATGAAATCTTTCCGTTAAGCCATTGGTTTGCGGGTGATAGCTAGATGTTGTTTTATGAACTGTTTTTGATGCTTGAAGAACTTTACTGAGCGTGCTTGAAAGAAATGCCTTTCCCCGGTCGCTCAAAAGGACACGAGGGGCTCCATGACGTAGATAAATAGCATTCAAGAAGAAAGTTGCTACTTCCGAAGCACTTCCTGAAGTGATTGAGGCCGTCTCAGCGTACCGGGTCAAGTGATCAACCGCGGTGACTATCCACCTCTTGCCGTCTGATGTAGTTGGGAGGGGCCCGAAGAGGTCAATTCCGACGACAGAGAACGGCTCTGATGGACAAGGAAGTGGTTGTAGGGTCCCGACTGGAGGAGTAGTGGGCCGCTTGCGGTGTTGGCAAAGTGCGCACGAGGCAATATATTTAGCTACTGTCGTGGAAAGACCTGGCCAGAAAAATCGACTGCGGATGCGCTCGTATGTTTTGTAATAACCCAAGTGTCCTGACGTCGGGTCGTCGTGGGAAGCGCGCAGAACTTCAGTGCGAAGTGCGCGCGGTACGACGGGAACCCATCGGTGGCCTTCCGGGTGCAAAATGTATCGATATAGCACATCGTCCTCCAACTTGAATAGTCGGAGTTGTTTCCGGAGCCTGGCATTAGGGGAAGACGAAGCACCGGTAAGCCGACCAATGATGTCAGTGCAATAAGAATCGGCTCGCTGGTGAGTAGCAAGTGCTGACGGACGGGTGGATGAAGGTAGGGAAGAAATGGATGATATCGACGAGGCGTCCTCGGTATAGCCAATTTGACTAGGGGATGTGACGTGCACCGAAAACTGCGGCAAAGGGCATCGTGACAAAGCGTCGGCATCTTGATGTTGTCTTCCAGTCTTGTAGATGACGTCAAAGTCATAAGATTGTAATCGGAGAATCCAGCGGCCAAGTCGTCCCGACAAGTTTTTGATTGTGGACAACCAGCAAAGAGCATGGTGGTCTGTCACAACAGTAAAATGTCGACCATATAGGTACGGACGAAATTGTTGGATGGACCAGACAACAGCCAAGCACTCTTGTTCGGTTATCGAGTACCTCTTCTCTGCAGTGGTCAGAGTGCGGCTTGCATACGCGACAACTTTCTCGCGAAAGGCATGGTCGCGCTGGAGCAGTACGGCGCCGATTCCTTGTCCACTCGCGTCAGTGTGTAATATTGTAGGTGCCTTGTCATCGAAATAACAAAGCACCGGTGGGGATGTCAGTGCCTGCTTGAGTTCTTGGAATGAGGCTTCGCATTGATCATTCCAATCGAAGGAACCGGTACTAGCAAGGAGCTTGTGGAGAGGAGCGGCAATAGTGGCAAAGTTGCGAATGAAGCGGCGAAAGTACGATGCGAGTCCAAGGAAACTGCGTAGTTCTTTGGAACGAAAGGGTCGCGGAAAGTTGAGGACTGCGGAAATTTTGTCCGGATCGGGCTGGATGCCATTTTTAGTAACCAGATGTCCTAGAACTTTTATAGCTGTGTTGCCAAAATGGCACTTCCTTGTGTTTAGTTGAAGTCCAGCGTTGGAGAGACATGTGAGCACTTGATCTAGGCGTTGCAGATGATCATCAAAAGTGGAAGAAAACACGACGATATCATCGAGGTAGCATAGACAAGTTTTCCACTTGAGGCCACGAAGAACAGTGTCGATCATCCTTTCAAATGTGGCGGGAGCTTTACATAGACCGAAAGGCATAACGTTAAACTCGTAAAGACCGTCCGGCGTAGAAAAGGCGGTCTTTTCTTTGTCTGCTTCGTCCATTGGTATTTGCCAATACCCGGAGCGAAGGTCAAGGGTGGAGAAGTATTGGGCGCCTTGCAATGAGTCAAGTGCATCATCTATACGGGGCATCGGGTATACATCCTTTCGGGTAATCTTGTTGAGCGCGCGGTAATCAACACAAAATCGTACCGATCCATCCTTCTTTTGTACCAACACAACGGGTGATGACCAAGAACTGGTAGAGGGTCGTATGATGTTTCTGTTTAGCATATCGGTCACGTTCTCCTCGATGATTTTGCGCTCGGCCAAGGAGACTCGGTAGGGACGACGGCATACAACAGTCTGACCTTCAGTGTCGATACGATGATACGCAACTGTGGTCTGTCCTAGTGCCGAAGCATTGGCGTCGAAGGAGGCCTGGTGTTTCCTGAGCAAATTCAGCAACGCCTCACGCTGAGAAGCAGAAAGGTCAGGATTTATCCCGGGAGCAAAGGAGGAGGAAGTAACAGACTGGGCCTGTTGTGGCTGAGCTGTCAAGGCGTCAAGAGAGACCAAAGAAACCGGTTGGGTATCCACATAACATGACACTGCAGAACCTTGGGGTAGGAGGACGGGCTCTGGGGTAGGGTTCAGGCCAATGATTATCGCTGCACTGTCTTTGAACCGCACCAGGCTGGAGGGGACTACAACGCCGCGAGCTAGACAGCTGCTGGAAGGGGTGATAAGGACGTCACCATTGGCAATATTCGGAGAAGTGATGGTGATGAGTTGCTCTTGACCCGGGAGTAGTATGGATTCGGAAGCTGTGAAGAAACGCAATGGTTTTTCGTCGACGCGTTCGCTGCAGTGATCGGTCTCGGTCATTTCGACTACACGTTGACGGCAAGAAATTAATGCAGATGCTGATGAGAGAAAGTCCCAGCCTAAAATTAGTTCATGAGCACATGAAATTAAGACAGCGAAGGTGATGTGATGAAGAATACCATCAATGAAGACACGCGCTGTACATTGGGCCGATGGTCTAATTATTGCTCCATTGGCCCCAATCAAAGATGATCCAAGGTAGGGTGTCTTCACTTTCCGCAATCGAGAACACAAGTCGGCACGCATAACTGAAATAGTTGCTCCCGTGTCCACCAAAGCCAACACCCGCACACCTTCCACAGTTACCAATAACATGTTTGACGGTCGTTCAGGAGGACTTGGGTCATTTCGCCGCGATGCAGTTTTCCCTCCAAAAACTGCACTGTTTAGTTTTCCGAGCGCTGGGGAGCCAGTTGAGAGACAGGCCGAAGTGGTGAAACAGAGCGTCGGAGTGGCGAAGGGGAGCGTGGTCGGGATGCACGTGTATTGTTGGTCCTGTTGGAAATGCGCACAGGAGACGGTGATCGGTGGTTGGAAGGACTGTCGGCATAACGGTAGTAACCTCGAGTATATGTGTCGTCTCGTTCAAAAGCGGCATAACCACGACGTTCATCTTGCTGCCGACGTCGACAGACCCGGGAAATGTGTCCTCGAATTCCACAGTAGTAGCAAACAGGACGTGGGGCCCGCCAGGAAGAATGGTAGGTAGGGTTCGGTGGACGGGCGACTAGAGGTGCTAGATGTTCGTGATCAGGTACAGGTGGTGGTGCTTGAGACGGCGAGGGTTGCATTGCAGCGATCTGTGCATACGAAGGGGGTTGGGCGCATGGTGGAGCACGGTGAATGCTTTGGAACGCTGACATTTCTTCTCTAATAATTCCGCGCAGATCGCTAGAGGCGGGTTGAGCGGGAACGTTGTTAGAAGGAGGTAAAGTGTAGGCTTGCAATTCCTCACGAATTATGTCTCGAATGATGTATCGGAGCTCCATACTGTTTGCCAGGGGGTTCTCAGAGAAGTCTGGTCGTAGGCGGATTGACTGCAAGGTATCAAGCCGCTGGCATACCGAGACGACGTCGGAAACCGTCGAAGGGTTGTGTGCGACGAGGGCGTTGAAAGCGGTAGGTCCGATACCCTTCAGAAGGTGCCGGACACGATCACCTTCTGGCATGGTGTCGTCGATACGGCGGCAAAGTGCAAGCACATCCTCAATATAGGAAGTGTAGGACTCACCGCAATGTTGAACGCGTTCTGCCAGTTTCTTGCGAGCAACTTCTGAACGGACGGTCGGTGTACCGAAAATGCGTCGGAGCTGGTCTTTGAAGGAAGACCAATCGCGGAAGTCGCTCTCATGGTTCAGGAACCACGTCTTGGCAACCTGAGAGACGTAGAACTGGACGCGTGCTAATTTCGATGCCTCGTTCCAGTTGTTGTAGACACCTACGCGGTCATAGTTGTCGAGCCAGTCTTCGACATCTTCGCCAGGCAGACCGGAGAAGATTGGAGGCTCCCGAGGGGGGTTGTTGACCGGGCTAGGGTTGGCGGCTGGTGGTTGCGCCGGCGAGAGGTTCGGTTGGGCTTGCTCTAGGGCCATGGTGCTCTGCTGGCGCAAGCGACGTCCCGAACGGAGCTCCAGGAGCTGGCTTTGGATGGAGAGAGGTGGAAGAGATCGGGAAGCACCTTCCACCACTTGAAATACAACGGTGCAGCTGACGCTTTATTGAAGCAACAGCAAAATGGCGCCGATCATGAAGAGGAACGTGCCGAAGACTGATGATGATCATTGTTAGATGAGGAAGATGACGTACAATGAATTCTCACAATATATATATATATATATATATATATATATATATATATATATATATATATATATATATATATATAGTCTAGTAGATCCTCCGTGAGCGGTCACAACGTGGTTTATTTCGACGTTTCGGCCTAGAGTCTGGCCTTCATCAGGAATAAAGATACAGTTTGTCTGTGCTCAGCTTTATACAATCTCAAATCAGAGGGCAAGGAAAGAGGGGAAAAAAGGAAAGAAAAAAAGAAAAGAAAAGGAAAGAAAAAAAGAAAAAACAGAAAAATAATACACGGTGGACGCCCCTCGGGTGCCCCCCTTCCACTTTTCTCTCCACTTCCCCCCCATCTCTCTCCCCCCTCTCCCCTTGTGGATGGGGGGGAAGTGGAGATGGGGGGGAAGATGGGGGGGAAGTGGAGGGAAAAGTGGAAGGGGGGCACCCGAGGGGCGTCCACCGTGTATTATTTTTCTGTTTTTTTCTTTTTTTCTTTCCTTTTCTTTTATATATATATATATATATATATATATATATATATATAGAGAGAGAGAGAGAGAGAGAGAGAGAGAGAGAGGGTGCTGTCTGTATCTCTCTTATATCTCGTCATGCTCGTCATGACAATGGCGTAGTCGTCGGAAGCCTTTGACGAACCTCAGCTGCCAGCTTGAGGCAACGCGTCTTCCAGAGGAAGCCGTCACGCTTCTTCGCTGATGGAATCCGCAAAGTGACCATTGTGGCAAGTATCGATACCACCACCAGCGGATGGTGTGATGGCCTCCATTGTGTAATCCTGGGAAACTGATCCTGTGACGTGATACGTCACGGCAACCACGCGCATGAGCTTTTCTTGCCTAGAGATGGCGAACACGCCTCCTCTGAACCTGGCAATATGTCGGCGCTTCCAGCACCATTCATGTACGGCGCCGAGGCTTAGTCGGTGGTGCAACACCACTTCATGGACGTCACAGTACCAGGTCATGAAACATCACACGGGTTCCGCTTGCATGGAAACGTCGTTGATGCTTCCAGTGGCCTGGATCCCGTGTCCACGATTCCGACTACAGCTGGGTTTCCAAGGGACGCCTTCCACGCGTCCTTGGCCATGAATTGTCCCACCTCCAGTACCAAAGTCACTGTACCATGCGCAGGTTCCGGCCTTAGCTCTTGCGAATCACCCGACAGCGCAGCGGAGCTGCATCATACCACGCGCCACTCCGATCGCGACTAACGCCCTCGTCGCGTCAAGCTCCCAGCTGTGTCCTGCCGCCTTGCGAACATTGTTCGCACTCAATGCCATGTTGGCTGCGGCCGCCTCAGAAAACCTTGAGGCAAGCTAACCCGAGAATCATCGCAAGCTCTGGCGTTCCCTCACGGAGATCTCAGAGCAAGTGAACGGCTTGGCGTGGGCACACTCCGGATTTTTGCCTGCCATTCCGCCATCGCAGGTTTTTTTGCGGAAAACAAGTGTTTCGCGGCTGTTAGTGCTACGTCTTCGGGTGCATTAACGCCGTAAACTCACTCAGCCCTCTCCATGCCTGGCCTGAAGATCGAAAATCGGTAAAGGCCATCCACTGCCTTCGCGGTGGTGCCAGGCGTGGTAAAACTTCGAAGGAGTTGCGTAACGATCCTGGACACAGTGGTGTGCTAGATTGACGAGTGCTTTTTCGACTGCTTTTCGATACTTGTGACAACTTTTCACCCGACCAAGACACTTGCGTGAGCTGCAAAGAACACAAAGTTTATGGTGCAACTCAGCTGTCCAAGAACCCGCGCTCCGTTGGAGATCGAGCTCTCGTGGCGCACCACCTCGATTGCCCATCGGTGCCTTCTGGCCCTACAATGCTTAGCTTCTGTCACTGCTCTACCGAAAACGTCGAAAAGAAGGGCTGCGCTCTGCCACTCGTCTTCGTTTCATCTCGCTAGCGGAGGCTGAGACCACTACTCATGCAACGCAAATGGAGGAGCGGACCCCAACTTCGCCGTCTCAGGATCACGTGCAGATGCCGGCTCCTGTCGTGCTTGGTATGCTTCCCGTGAGGGCACTGAAAGAACCCATCGCATCTACTGCCGTGCTCGCCGACCAGCTGGCGCCACTTCCTTAGCTTCTAGAGCAGTCACCTACTCAATGGCCCTTAACACCTTGCAGTACAAGCTACGAAAAACAGGAAAGAAAATTTTCACAACAGGCACCTATCAGGAAGCTGTAATGAAATGCCTCAGTATGAACGTAACAAAAATCATAAAACATAAGCTCAAGTACAGCAAGAAGCAGTACAACATCCGCAAGAAACGTGCGGGAAACGAACGCCCAGGAGATGTGTCAACCCGGTTGGCTACTTGGATGCTGGTCCGGCATGCTCGTCTTGGTATGCCGTGTGCCCCGTTTTCTCCGAAACTCAGCCAATGCCGGCCTCTCGATTCATTGTTCACAGCTGACGCGACGTCGCTTCGCGGCCGAGGTCGCCCACTGTGACAAAGCCAATGTCACCCCCTCCACCCTTCCCGGAAAGTCCGTCAGTTGGACCAGGCAAGCTGCTATCACCACAAACTCTCACGACACAAGATCGATCTCGGTGGTGCAGCGAAAGCATTCAGACCGGCGGCAACGCCGGAAAGAGCGACCACAGAGGAACAGTAACTACAGACCTCCAGAGACGCTTGCTATTGGGGACGATAAATGTTCTATGACGGCAACAGACAAAGCATTGCCAATAGACTGACATATTTGCAGCGTGATTGTTATTTAGCCACACACACACACACACACACACACACACACACACACACACACACACACACGCACGCACGCACACGCACGCACGCACGCACACACGCGCACACGCACACACACGCACACGCACACACACACACACACACGTATATATATATATATATATATATATATATATATATATATATATATATATTTCACAACATCTTTTGATGTTGTGGGATACATAAATTCATTAGGATGGGATATGGTGGCTTGCATCATAAAACTTTCAACTGGTTGCTGTCGCCTTCGCTTCACCCTTGCGGGTGAAAGTGCAACTTTTTATGCACGGTTCAAAAAGACTTCTCTAAGAAACTGCGGAACCCATAGAGACAATGCCACGAAAAGTCATCATTTGTCGTGTACGGCCAAACTCCCCCGGCTTCCGGACAACGTCGGGGAATTCCGTTCACCGCCGTCAGTGACGGCATTTATCACCAAGGGTCGCAACAATGGGCTTGTTAGGAAAAGGATAGCGAGTCAACTGTCCGAAGTGACGGTTGCCGAGCGTCTGATTTATTGAGTCAGTGGTATTCGCGACGAAACTGAAGTTTTTGCGCACCTCACAACGCCATCTATCTTGATGAACGATGGTCCATGAGGTTGACATGTGAGAAAGTAAAATATCTGCACACTAGCAAAGCAACAGCGCCACGCACCGAAGCACAAAGTCATGAATTCAGTTTCCACGGCGGCTGTGGGGGTATTGGTATGTGAGCTGAAAAATTACTGTGTATTGATAATCACAACAATACTAATGCCAAGAAGAGTAACAAAATACTATTCATGATAGTAATATGCCAGAGTGGACCATTAGGAGCCCGCGCGAGAAACCCCGAGTTGTCAGCGTTGCTATAAAACCATATATTTGCACACTTCGCACTTGACTAAGAAGCAGAGAAAGTGACAGGGAGAAACTGAGGAGTTTTTTGAAACTACGGTAGTCTTAAGAGAGCCCCCCTTACTGTTATAATTTTTTAACCGTATTACAAATACAAACCTCCAAGCCCAACCTTTTGTGAACATGAGTAATACATTCTTCCCTAAGAGGCCCTCCTGCATTGACAGAATACATGGCGCCGCGCTTTTTATTGTGTGGGAAGTAGCGTTCTTAGAGAACCTTAACGACGAAGGCGGAAATGTTGTAGGCCCGTGTGCTCAGATTTGGGTGCACGTTAAAGAACCCCAGGTGGTCGAAATTTCCGGAGCCCTCCACTACGGCGTCTCTCATACTCACATGGTGGTTTTGGGACGTTAAACCCCACATATCAATCAAGAACCTTAAATATAAAAGAACGAGTTGTGACAGCACATTT
Source organism: Rhipicephalus annulatus (assembly GCA_013436015.1). Taxonomy (NCBI): domain Eukaryota; kingdom Metazoa; phylum Arthropoda; class Arachnida; order Ixodida; family Ixodidae; genus Rhipicephalus; species Rhipicephalus annulatus. The sequence continues at coordinate 311,104 of WOVY01016131.1, forward strand.
TTCATTGTACTTGCCGCACTGGTGGCAGCACATTTTCAATGTGTTGACCACAGTCGTTGCAGCATACTTTGGAGGTACTAAGCAGTTCTCACAGGACGCTTTGAATGTATGCGGTATTGGGAGCTAAGTCCATTGGTAGCATTGGCAGGACACTTGACAAGCTTTCTTCACTAGAGACTCGATGCCGAAATCATAACTAGGTTTTTTCAGTTCTGCTTCTCTCACAGTTGAAACCTGATTCTGTATGCCAAATACCCGCGAGAAAAAGTCAAGCCAAGACTTCCACAAGCTGGTCATAAGGACATCCACGACTTTCATATAATTTTACTCTGTTTCTTAACTGCTAAGCTGTTATTGCGCTTTATTATTACTTATGTACTATACACACGTCTTGATATTAGTTATATTTTTCAGTTGTGCCACTACTTCAGTAAACATTGCGTGTTCCAGTTGGCTTGAACATATCTGGATACACTTTTAGACATTGGGACATGCACAGGTATACTGAACGTATATGTTACGTATTTTTACCAATAAGTTATTATTGATGATTGGCAAAGACATAACGTTTCCCTCAATGTCGGCAAACCTCTTCTGTGAGAGCTTTGAACCGACCTAGCATCGCATAAATAAAGTGTCGGTTTTGGGATTCCCTCGCGGCATCTCATCTTTGCGACACAACGTTAGCAATGACACAATGGCAGGGCTTCGCTTCGTGTTCTGCATGTGGTGCAGTATACGTGTACGGAGGCGTTCGGTTATAGTAGACGAAAAATGCCTTCCAGCAGTGAGCTATGCGCCACCTTCTCGCATATCTCCTCGCTGTACACTGTGCACCGCACTTTCTCGCAACGTGCAATCGGGTGAGGGTGTGTCGGAGTTCTACGACCTCTGGTGCGGAAGTGATCGCATACGTAACAACTTGGACGGGGGCGAACTGCAACCGGTCGCTGCTTGGCACCTGTTTTATGAACGCAGAGCCCTACGAACAGGAAGCGTGGTGAGATGTCCCTGAGAAAGAATGCGATGCGTTCATTCAGAAAAAGAGGTCTCGCCGCCTGGGCTCTGCACAGCAACCGGTGGCATTGCATGGCAGGATCGTCATCATGAAAAAGACCTCCATGGCGCGCTGTATTGACGGCACAAAGGAACGCGGTTAGAGATGTCAAATATAATTGCTACAAGCCATTTATTTATTTTTTTACAACTTATTCATCATTAGATATTGATTAGTGTCATGTGTCTAACTTTTTGATATAACGGCAAATATTCTCCGAAGAAGGCTGAAAATACGAGCAAAGTACAAGACAGGGGAGGGTAGTTCTCTTTTCATGTTCAGCGGGCTGCAACAAGTAAACTCGGAAGGGCATCTCGCAACGAGACTATATAGTTGAAGAAAGACAGGTTGGGGTCTCAGAGTCGTAATCGGTACCCACTGCTTTCTGTGCAAACCAGGGGGTGAACCTGTTACAGTTAGCCAGGGGAGTTCATTGTAGGGCGTGGACGAGTTCCTCAACAAATCGTGTCGCACATATGAAAGACATGTGTGAGTTTTGGTCTAGCACCGCGCTACAAATGACTGGGGGATGGTTATTTGCTTTGGAGTACCCGGTGCCTTACTTGTGAACCAACACCTCCTCATAATTATACCATGTGGTTAAGTAGGCCCCTTTGGACGGGTACAAACAAAACACGAAGAACATGAAACTCGTTAATGATCCGCTGCAACTAACCCCACTGTTACTCTCATTGATAAGTACATCAGCAACATGGGGGTGAAAATGCTGTGGGCCCGTATGCTCAGATTTGGATGCACGTAAAAGAACCCCAGGTGGTCAAAATTTCCGGAGCCCTACACTACGGCGTCTCGCGTAATCATATGGTGGTTTCGGGACGTTCAACCCCACGTATCAATCAATCAATCAGTCAATCAATCAATCAATCAATCAATGAATCAATACGTACATCAGCAAAATACGTAAGGTCGTACGGTATCTGCAGAATATTCGAACCCCAGACATTTTGCGGTCAATCAGAACAATTTATTCAGCATAACGCCGTCGCTACCAGTGGCTTCAGGTACGTGATTGATTCATTGATACGTGGGGTTTAACATCCCAAAACCACAATATGATTATGAGAGACGCCGTAGTCGAGGGCCGCGGAAATTTCGATCACCTGATCTTTTTTAACGTGAACCTAAATCTGAGCACATGGGCCTACAGCATTTCCACCTCCATCGGAAATGCAGCCGCCACAACCGGGCTTCGATGCCGTGACCTGCGGGTTGGCAGCTGAGTAGCTTAGGTACTAGACCACCATGGCGCGGCATCAGGTACGTAAAATGACCTTCAAGTGTGACATCAAAGAAGTAGTGTTCACAGAATCCGCACATCGCACACGGTGGGCCGATGCACTTCAGCGACATTTCGGCTACTTAAGCAAGAGCATAGATAAAAAGACAGTCTTTGCGTACACACCTTAGCTTCGCACAGAGCACACGAATCTTTCAGGGCGAAGATATCGTACCGCTGATATGTGTTCTACTCCGACAACGCAGGCTGCACCGGCAAAACAGAAGCCAATGCGTTGGTGTTGCAACGTAAGACGCATCGTGTCTCACACACGTGGTTTAGCTGGGACCGCCTTTGAAATGTCACCTTACGCATTTAGTACGCTTCAAACTTATCGTAGGCACGTTAAGCTGCTCAGTCTGATCGCATGACAGTAGAAAACAAAGAGCTCTCACAAAGTGTGTGCGCCCAACAAAAGATAAGCAACTGGCTTCTTTCGGTATAGCACCCCACGGAATGCTAAATCAAGGGATGCAAAGACGCTCTCTCCGTTAAATCGAGCTCTTCAGATAAGGGCATCCATTCCCGTCGAACTGTATTCTAAAGTAGCGTGTGTTCGCGTCTTTCATGAATTCCTAACAGTGAAGGCAGCACTAGCAAAGGAAACCGGTCAGCTTTATTCGGCAGTTGAAGCTCACATGGTCGCGCCTTTCATCAGCCGTGCAATCTTTCCAGGAGCCCGTGGATTAGCATCTTCAGTTGCGCGCCTCGTAAGAAGCACTCGCGTTGCTCGGCCTTTTCTTTCTTATCCTTTTTTTTCGGCTGCATTTGATGTCTCGAGACCCCCAGAAGTTTGGCTAGCTGGAAGCAGTTTACCAAATGCTTTTCACTCGCTACAACGCAAAGGCATTTATTGCCCGGTGCTACGAATGAGCGTGTGTGTTTCATATTGCACTATTCCTAGAATTTTCACCATGTTTTTGAGAGCATCCTTTCGCATGGCGACCTCTGGCGTGAAAGCACCATGTTTATTCTTCCTCATTTTCTCGCCAATGAAAACTTTCTCAAACAAGAATGATCTTATCGTTGTGCTCTTCAAGTGAATATTTCTGAAAACTAATATAGCTTCAGGGACGTTATGAATGCGGTGTAGTGAGTTCTTATTATTAAAAATCACTGAATGTGAAAATTGAAATAAAATTGCCTACAAAAAGGGCACTGTAATCTAAACGAGTCGCTTATAATTCTCTGCGTTTGAAGAAAACCTTGCCACTATTTGACAATGGTTTTGCCATTGATTCCCAACCAAAATTTGTTTAGGTATTTAGTAAGCTTTCAGAAAGTTCTCAACACCGGTTCCAAGAATATACACTTTATGATCGCTTGACAACAAACTAAAAGGGTTCCACAGCAACAACTCTTGACACTCGTGGTAGGGCGCGGTAACAAAACCAATTATTTCTTTTTAATCGGGCTCAGTGGCACAAAAATACAACTTTTGAAGTAGACTATCTCGGACTACCTTGCATGCAGTGTGAAGCTTTATTAACCAGCTCTCCTTTTACTCATCTACATGACATTCATAACTGTAACAACTGTGAATATTCTGGGTGCAATCCCGTGGACCAAAGAAGAGCATTATCCTTGTCACGCAACCAAAAAAAACGAAAAAATAAATGACCGTTTTCAAGTTACTGTGATTTGGCATAGTCTATCATGAAGCCATCCACACACATTTTGTTTTTCAGAGCTAAATTTGGTTGGGAAGTTTTGTGCTCCAATGTAGGCACCTACCACTTTGTATGCTGAATTGTTTAGGAGCAAATCTATTAGGCTCCCATGATGCCCGTTGTTGCCATCGCCGTTGGTCCCTATCGTCCGTCAGTGGATACCGTACATAGAACGTTCATTCCAGGTATACACCGTACTTCGCCCATCGATATGTCTCTCCGACCATCTGTGCATCTGTCCATCTATTCATTCGTGTCTTCGTCCACACGTCTGTCTGTCTATCCGTTCTGTCCATGTATCTGTCCGTGAATCCGCGCATCTGTCCCTCGATGTGTCCGTGCGTCCGTAGGTCCATGTGTTCGTCCGTGGTTCCTCCCGTTCTTTTACTAGTCGGCAAGTCATTTTGAGTGAAAAGAAAAGTGAGCCCCGTAACTGTCTCTCAGGGGGAGGACCCCTAAACAGTAGCTCACGAGGGGTGGGGGTAAAGGAGGAATTAAAAGAATAGGATTAAAAGGTAAAGAAATAGCGAGAGAGGAAGGAAAGAGCGAGGCGCAGGGACAGCGAACGACGGAAGTAAGGAGAAGATAGGAACGATGGACATGTTCGCAGGAGTCCGAGAACGGGGCACCACTCGGCGAGAGCTCATGTCGGCGTCAGGAGATGGCGTGGGGCGAGCCCAGTCAGCCACAGCTGCGCAGTCGTCGGAGATTGCGGGTCGACATGAAATCCACCAAGCAAGGCGGTGACTTCAACGTTGGAATTATGCGTCATAGAACATGAAACGTGACCATCGAGCGATGGGAAAGTGGCAAATTCAAAGAAAACAACTATCATGGGATGACGTCATCCTGAAGTCATGTTACGTGATGTGACAAAACCAAATCATCACATCACTTCGTCACCAACATGACTTTGGGCAGATCACAGAAGCAATGCGAAATCAGGTGAAGAGCAAAAAACTTGCGGAGCCTACTGTCTTGGAGGCAGTTATAACCAATGTTCGGTGCAGAAAGCTTTGAGGGCGGTGCGGGGAAGTACAGAGTTTTCCAAAGTTAACTAAAGGGGACTACGCGCTGCGATTTTTCAGCCACCATGGTAACGATGGGTAGCACAATAATTTGCTTTTAGTCTTCGTACTTGCGGACTTAGAACACACTTGTGGCTTCGTTTCTTGTTGTGTCTTGGCTTCGTTTCGAATAGAAGAATGGGCCGTTGAGAACCGCGTTAGCCACTCTGAATTATGGAGCCTAAAACTGTCCAGGTGGTGAAGCGTAACCGCTTGACATTTTCTGTACTTTGCCTTGCGGAGAAGTGGATTCAGGCCATATGGAGCCAAAGTTAGCCGAAAGAACGAAGATTAGACGAATCCATGTCCTACCCATCATTACTATGCTGGCTGAGGCGCTGTGCGTTGCAGCTTCCATAGACACGAGTGCCAGGGTCTCCTTTCAAATATAAAAACACTATGCGGAAGAAGACCCATGCACCGGCTGAAAAAATAATGGGGAGAGCCTTAAGCTTCGCCTTTAAGACTTGCACGCAATAGCTGAATCCGGCCCTATAGTGCACCCTTCCGCTAGGTGCATGTTTATTAATATGTTTTGTCACACACACACACACACACACACACACACACACACACACACACACACACACACACACACACACACACACACACACACGCGCGCGCGCGCGCGCGCGCGCGTGCGCAAATGGTACATGCAGGTTTTTGATCTAAAGCAAGAGTCTCATTGCCTCCGAAATACACGCCGCGCGCTCGCCATCTCCGAGGCCATAAAGAGTCTCACAATGCCTCACAGATGGCAGCACATAATCTAGCGTTTGCTGTTTGCTTGATCAATGCATCTGGAAAGGCATGATATGTTTTCCGCTGGATGAACATTGTAGTCGATTTTTAGAGCTGTTTGAAACTTCCTGTGTGCTTATAGTGGCGGTGGCTGCACTATTCCAGCATTTATCGACGTAGTTTCATGGCCTCCCAAAAGCACCTACAAATAACCGAATTGGCTTGTTTTCGTCGTGACACCTGTGGAACAAAATGCCTTAAGAGGACTCCTTCCACAACATGACATTTATGTAGTGTTTTTTTTGAAGCAGCTGCAAGTAACACTGTGGATTTCTGGTTGGACACCTGCTTGCCACGTGAATGGCCCGGGTTCAATCCTCAATGGGATCGAAAACTTTCTTCTTTATTTATTTGCTTTCTCTATTTTTCGCTCACGGACAATTTTTCGCTCTCAACCAACGGTGCGGACGCCGACAGCAGAATTTGTGTGACACAAGCTGTCTAACGCTATTGCGTTAAAAGAACAAGGCTGTCGCTTTCGTGTGGTCTTAGGCGAATGCATAAGAAATCCTGTGAGTTATCCTAATGTCGTGTACATAGGCTTAGCCAAAACTGGAGTCTGAGAAGAAGACATCGAGGTAATCGAACACGTCTCACGCCCCCTTTACGACGTCGTTACTAAAGGCTGTACCTGACGCCATAATCACCGGATTTTCTACTATGAGTGAAACAAAAAGAGCAGTCCTTAACGGGGTGGACATTACCGCTGAGTAGCAAGCATTTTCAAGTAATTTCTCAAGCGGGTAAAATTGACAATGTTGTCATCAGGAACTCCGATCATTAGGATCTGAGTAAGGCATTAGGAAAGAGCGTGTCTTTGTTTTTATGAACTTACCTACACATAGTCGGCGTTAACATTTATCTGCAGGCATCCACACATTCTTCAGGTAGTAACATAGTAATTCAAAGTCGCTCAGCGAGGTCTATTAGGTTATCATGCGTTGTTATATCAACAAAGAGACCTTTGTGTTATTGCTAATAGACATGCTTTTTTGTGTGCGTATATATGTATGAATGTATGTCATGCTGACTTGCTGGCTTCCTAGAAGGTTGAACATGTGTGTATGTGTATGTGTGCACGTGTGTGCACGTTTGCTAGAGTTAAAGCTCAATGTAGTCGGGCTAGTTGGGTTTAGACATTACGGCACAGGGTAAGCCGAATACGTCCTTTAGGTTTCGACCAAGTTGAGTAACCATTTACTAAGTAACTAAAATTGTATCTACTCATCACAATGTGGGTGAGTGATCATCTTACATATGTACGTACAGAATGATGCGCAGAAGCAATGTACAACAATAATGCACATGTGCAAATATTCACCAAAAGGTGGAAGAACTAACCGCTACCCAACTATATAACAATAAAACACAGAGAAAAAGAAACAGATAAGCCAGCTAGGAGCACCAGCATGTTCACTCGGGCAAAGGTTTTTATTTTGATAAAAATCCCGTACGGTTCACTAACACAACAACTTAGATTTTTTTTCTTTAAGGTATACTTCCCATGAAAGACGTTCAGATAATTTGACACTTCTTCCGAGAAGTTGCCTGCCTTTAAACCATGGTCCACAGTCTGTTTGTTCAGTTGGGGGCAGGGCTTAGAGTGGGACAGACTGGGACTGATGTTTGCAGCATTCTGCCTGTCTCGTTCCTTGTTGGACAAAGTGAACAGTCCTCCATTCCAGTCTGTCGGTTTCTTCCTTGCGGGAGAGACAGTATCCCAGCCTGCCTGTTTGTTCTTTGCAGCCAAACTGTCGCGCAAAGTTTAACAGTCGCCATTCTTAATATGTTTGCCCAAACCCCTATGGAAGTGATTGTTGGACAGGTTGGACTGTCCCAGTCTGTCTGTCTTGTTCCTTGTGGTAGAGACTCCGGGACAGAGTGGAACAGTTGCCTGTCCCACTCTGCTTGTCCAGATCATTTTGTGGGACAAACTGTACTCACTATCATCTGTCCCGGTCCACCTAATCTGTTTCTTGTGAGGACTATGGAACAGCCTGGGACCGAGGTTTGTTGTAGTTTGTCTCTTTCTTGTGCTGTTGAACCAATTCTTCTAGCTGCCATGGAGCTCGGCTTTCGACTGAAAGACCCGGGCTTTATCATGGTTACGGAAGGTTCAATTCGATAAAAAAGAAGTATGCGTTGAACGCAAATCGCCGTTAGCTCTCCGGGATACAATTACCCTCAACGTGTCTTGTGACACGACGTTGTCACAAAGAACGCTGTCAAAATAGTGTAGAAATATCACAGATGGTTCTATCTTTATGGCGAACAAATTCAAAATTATCCACAAAATCACGCTACATTAGGTGATGGTGGTTAATGAAGACCTTTGAAAGAGGCTACCGTCCTGCAGTGCTCGTAATGTGGTTAATAACGATGCCCGCTTGCAAAACAAATGAATGTGACGTCAGCAAACGACACATTCACTAATAGCTTCTTAGGTGTATTTTAATAGGACATTTCTCAACTTCGAAGTTGTGAAGCTGTGCCAACAGCTTAATAATTTAGGTATAGACAGCTCACAATTACCACGCTCTTTTACCTACCAACAACTTGATGCAATTACACAGTACATCCTGCGTCCGTGTACCAGTATTTATGACATCCATTTGGATCGCCTACCCTAGTTACACTGTTTAGCTTAACGATGGCTCGACAACAAACAACACATAATAGATGCTGGTCGGTGTTCCTTCCAAAATTACCGGCACGCGCCCTCGTCTGGCGTCGCCTAAGCCCTGGTTCCACGGACACGCCTTTATACTACCATAAAGAAGACGTGCAGGAGAAAACTCGGCCAGCCGAATTTCCGACGAATAAGAAGCAGTTAAAACAAAGGTAGAAATACGGTTCCGTCCGTCGCCAAGATGCCATATTTATGGAGGGCCCCCATCACCGCAATACTCCCAGCGTCTCTCCACATCACGAAGAAAGGCGGACAGCGGTAGGCCCTCGCTATGCACTGCAGACGGTTACACAAAAACGGGTGGTCGGTCCAGGGGGAACATTAAAAGCGGTCCGCGGCGGCCACTTTCTCTTCCCAGAATACTGATTGCGTTGATCTACCGGGCACAATTTAAGCCCCAGGCGATGCGTACGCCTAGATGTATCCATTACCATCGAAGAGGCCTACCAGCCTAATTGTAGCAGCCAACCTCTGCGGCTAACTAACGCTGAAGCTATAGAACCGTTGTTTGTCTGCGCTATAGATGCAGCCGTACGTGTAGACGCTTCAGGCATGCAGACGACGCGTCGGCTCTCCATAGACAAACGCGTGTTTGTATTTTTCTTTGCGTTTTTGGGTACGAGTCGTCTGCTGGAGTCGATAGGGGCAGACGACTCCTGGTGGGCCCACCGCAAGGATTGTGCAGGTGGAACCTCCTTGTTTATTATCGGGCCCTGATTTCCGTTGAAAAAAAAATGTCTGGCTCCCTTTACATTTGCTAGTTATTTATTTTGGCCATTTCTATGAAATGTTCATTTTTTTATCTTCGTTCTTTGGTGGCTTGCTATGAGACAGATACCAAGTTGCGTAGAAACACTTTAAACACTTTTTAACAAAAAAAAGTGGAGCTTCTTAGGCAGTTCCGCTGCAGTACCTTATCAAAAAAAGCAATTGTCAAACTAAAATCCAAATAGTCTGGCAGGACCTAATAACCACGACACAAACCTACGATCAAGGCGTATTAAGCACTACATTACTTAATTTCCAATGAAGTGTTCAAAACATTTTGAACTATATGGTTATTACTAGTTAACATTTGTAGGTTTACTAAAGAGGTAAAATTTTGGCGCACACAAGTACAAACGTTATACTGCCATTTAATGTGAAAAAGTTAGGCTGTGCTGCCTCAAAGTGTTCGTTGGTGTTTTGAAAATGGTTTGCAGTCAGTTGATAACATGGCTGCATCTTGGATTAAGAATGTAGAAAAGTATTCTTGGCACAGAAGACAGATGAGCTATATTGGTAGCGACACATCGTAAATGATATGTGTGCAGACAACGACGTGAAAGAAAAGAGACGCAACTCCGACTTGTTCCCTTTCGAAAAAACTTAAGAGGGGGGGGGGGACAGTGGAAGATAGAGATTTGAAATGATCGGTTGTGAAACGACGAAATGTCACTATAGGCAAAGCTGGTTGTGATCAGTGATCCCGTACCCACGATGACAAGTAATCATGTGAACAAGAGGACTTCTGCTCATGAGAGAAGTCCATGTGGCATGGACATAATATGCCATGTTATATTCCAAGATCACGGGAACTTGTCGTTGTAATAAAGTACAGGTGTCGAAACATTGTCTTCAGCAAACCTCTCTGTTTGACAATTTCTTATAACCATGGCAATCACGGGAACTTATTTGTTCTAAAAAAACGAAGGTTTTTAAAGGTGTACTTAAGCAGACAATAGAACAGACACAAAAGCAAGTGAATAAATAAACTGAGTTGAGGAGGTACGTCACAGGCTTCACTCTACTGACAATGATTATCATTACGCCAGGGGAATGCGTACATACGAAAGTTTGCACGAATAAAAAAAACAGAGTGTTAATCCCATTTCGTCGTTATGACGAATGACATTCCGGCTCGATGTGCTGTCAGCGAGAAAGAAAATCAACTCCGCCATTCCCAAAAAGGTTTAGTGTCCTGTTTTCTATCCATCATGGGCCTGTCACATTGGAGACAGACGCGAGTGACAGGTTCGTTTTCATCGCGAGGAATTCCTTCTTCGTGGAATCAATTACTGATTCTCTAATTAAATGGCAGGCGTCAATTACACACTCATTACCGGTTTCCTCGTTAGGAATGAAGCTCATAGGAAGACATCACGAATACATCTTCAGGTGTGCTTTTGTTTAGGGTGGCCTTGACGGTGTCCCACAATATTAATTCTTTCTGTAAATAAAATGATTCACGAAATCAAATAAATGCTTACGTGATCAGCAAATGAACACTTATATAAGGTAAGACAAGATATATTAGGCGAAGTGACCACAACAGGTTCGAAATTGAAAATGTTTCCAGATTAGCACCTAAAATATAAATCCGAAAATAAATGAAATGCATGGATACATGTAAGGCGTAGTAACTCCGCTTTTCTCAAAGTTGCTTTTGGATTTCCATTCGGTTTTGCAACCCCATAGGTATCTTACCTCAAGGTGGTAATTTATAGTGTAGTACTTTGATTCCATGCCACATATTACTTAATGGCCTGTTTTCTTTGTCTTCACCTGTGTGTTTCTTGGCATCTGTTGCGGTGAAGCAGCGACTGAGACAAAGCAGAGGGTAATTTTCGATGTCCTTTAGTCACTACTCGGTGTTCAGTAGAGAAACCCTGTCTTGGCTGGGAACGAAGCAAACGATTCGTCATATGTTTAGCCGTTGCATGTTGCATCTTCGTGAAGACGAATTAGATGAGAGTTGAAGGGTGAATGTTGGCTGTCGTGAAAGGGTACGGAATTCTACTGCAGCCAGTTTATGCATGTTGCTTGTCTCGACGGCCATCATTTACTGTTCAAGGCAAGCAGCGCCTCTACCCTAGAAGTATGGGAGAACAGTAATAAACATTTAAGCTAGATCCACACGCGGGCGATAAATCCCGCTGCTCCAGGGACCGAATAGTCACGTGATTAGTTTCATCCGGCGCAGCAGCGGAGACGTTGCATGCACCCAGCCGGAGCAACGCTCACGGAATCCTCGTGCATATTCTCGACTCTTACGCTTATGCGACATGCTTATGTGGTCATGCAAGCCCCGTGCTGTGGATGAAAACCACTGATCCACCACAAAACCACTCACCTCTTCCATTGTCACACAAAACACATTCGGTCGCTACCTCGAAACTATAAAACATGTGGATTTTAAGCCGGCAGCCTGCTTCCTAGCCGCGCCAATCCGACCAATGTTGACGTATTTGACGCTGAATCCTCTCGATCGCGAGCAGACGACCGTCAAAGGTAGGGATCGAAATAAATGTGACACATTTCCATACGTGCCGCTAGCGGAGGAGAGCAGATGAAGCAAGGACGACACGTTTCGATGACGCGAACGTCACGTGACACGCCGTCCGCTGCGAAAATTCCTATTCCGTTCCCTCGTGTGAGTCCACCTTTCAGAGATCCCTTCAAGCTGTGAAGGTTAGTGTGCGTGTAACAGTCAAGTGAAATGACTGCGTCTCTCATAATCATATGGTGGTTTTGGGACGTTAAACCCCACATATCAATCAATCAACTGAAATGACTCGTCACAGACACAGCGAATATTGTTTTTCTGACAGGTACAAGGAGTGGTTTTCAAGCAGGTTAGCAACGAATATCAGGAACCTTATCGGCACGAAATTCAATTGAGTTACCGTCTTCAACTTGAGATGTGTGTTTTTGATAACGGAATGCAGCGGTATACAACGTATAAACATGTGCTATGGTCTTTTTCATGGAAATAGGATGATTGGGATAATGACCTACAGCGATATACACTGCTGAGAGAACAGTAATCTTTTCTTCCTCCATCGTGCCATGTTTAACATCATAGTTCCGTTCATCTCGTGGTGAAGTAGTCTCGGCCAACTTCGAATTTTTTCACACCGAACTTGTTCTTGGTCGAGTTCTTGAGGCCCTGCGTCCGTCGTAACGCTTGTGGGCATCAGAAAAAGCTATGCACCAAAGACATCAGGTATATCACCAGAGGTCCTAAAAAAGTGAAGGCCTCTATTCATAACTGGTCCGCTAAAATAAAAAATATCTTGTCATACAATAAAGAATGTTATTGACGAAACTTTAACTGCTTTTAACATCGTGGGCTCATCGCGTATCATCATTTACAGTACACGCACAGCCCACTTAGCTGCTTCTACAAATAATTGCTTGCACTTGCAATGAATAGCATAGTATTGCTGAAAGCAATGGCTTTCGTTGTGATGTTTGATACCTGAACAATGTAAAATCAACTTTTTTTTTCTTCAATGGCATACATTTCAATTTTGTGATACCACTTGCTCGTTGGAAGATTCGATTACAGGAGGAACCTTTCCGACGATGATCGCCGCCTGGACCTCTGATATGGATATGGTGTAGTTTTCAAACTAACGAGCAGTCGATGTATTCACCCTACACGTCCATCAGCAAAGAAATTGTCTATACCACGGCATTCTATGCATCAATAACACGCATCGCTTACAAGACAATGCCTCGAAACTAAAACTTGTCGAAGTGCAACACCCAAATGAAATGCCAGGAACAACAAATGAACCACACGCATAAGCGAAGATGACAGAGTGCAGATCCCTGCTGTGGGATCTTTACCGGTCAGGTCAATAGCTTTCTGTCACGCCTAGCGTTCTTCTGCGAGAAGACAACGGGGTCATTTTCTTTTCTCGTGAGAAAACGTGAAAAAAGTGGGACCGTTGTAGTTTACGGTTTATTTTCGGGGGGACAACTACCACGTCAAAAGGAAACTGTTCGCGACCATCTTAACACGAGAAAGCGGTCTTGTGGAGTAAAGCTTGGGAAATGCGGAGCGACGCATGATTGAACTACGCAGCGGGAACTTTAGGAGACGAGACGAACGTCAGCGGGACACCACGCGGACTATTATACACGCCGTCTGCCAAGTTGTCATCTGCTTTGTCGTCTGCTTTATCGTATACACTCGTGGTCATACTGGTTGAGTCTCCGCGACGCCCTGGCTTCTGTAGATGCTTCTGTTCCCACAGACCCTGGATTTCAAGAACTCGAAAATCGGTCGCATCTCCATGGGGTGAAACAACGTCGCCAGTTTTCGCTAGCCTCAGTATTCCTGACTCGGAGCTGTTTCCTGCGGAGGTCAGTGGACCGCTTCTCTCACCTTGACCGAAATTATCGGAGCGCGATCTTTATCGCTTGGGTCTTGGCTGACAACTATCGAGATGACAGAAGGCGTGGACCTCCTTGTTCCTTCTCACAGCGTTTTTGTTAGCGTGTAGGTGGTTAACGTGTACATCAGATTGTAATTTGATTTTGGAAGACATTGCCGATAGGACTTCAAAGAGAGTGGGCTGTACGTGAGATAAGAGATCGACGAAAATCTCGTTCTTCGGAGGACAAGACCTGCATCTGAGCGGTGGCGCATTCCACCCCGGCCCTCGATCACGCATCGACGCTTGGGAAATTTCGCTTGCCGTGAGGCAAACATTTCGTCGAGCTCAACACATACACATACGCAATATTTCCCCTCCGAAATTTCGATTTGGCACACAGCAAGGACATGCATTTTCTGTTTTCACTAGCCTCAGTAGCCTCATGTTCAGTGGCCTCTGGCGGTCTGACATTGACATCGTTTGTCTTTTACTTAAATAGTGTTGGGATATCTGGCGTTTTACTTGCCGAAACTACGAAATGGCATCAGAAACGCTGTGGAGGAGGGAACCGAGAATTTCCACCAACTGGTGTTCCTTAATGTGCACTGTTACCACACTTCACCTAAATTTAAAAAAAACTTCACCTAAATTCTTCACCTAAATTTAAAACTTCACCTAAATTTAAAAAAAAATACACTCGGAACGGGACCTATCGTGGTGATTCTGTAGCTGTTCCGTTATTCCGCTCATCAAATGGTTGCGGGTGCGATTGCTGACAGCACCTTTCCGATGTACACGAGAAGAAAGACTCTCGGGAGATCATATTTGTACGCTATAGCGACAAGAAAATACGCCTGATCTTGTTATTACAGCCTGTCTAATAATAACATCGATATGCATGAGTTGAACTTGGTTTAAGCTTAACCGCTACAACTGACTTTGGTCTGACGTGTGTTAGTTGAAGTGTATTGAAGGAGTTTTTCAAACTCCATGTGTGAGCTTGAAGTGGTCGCTCTGTTCTCCCTCAAAAACTTCATAAACTGGCAACCACATCTATGCAGGGAGGGGCTAAGCCATAGTACAGTTTGATGAAGAGCATCTTTAACTCAGATGAGTGCTGGGTTGACTAGTATAATGCGCCAATACGGCAATACCATCGCATACGAGAACCCGCGTAATTGAAAATGAATGTCATGGGATGTATATTTCCGCGTTACTCTTGTCACAACCAATAAGCTAGTCCTTAACTTTGGTTTTTACATATGGTAGCCATATGTCGTCACCAACACTCGCCATGCGGTCCCTCATGCAAAGTCGCGGACGGGGCTAGCTGGTCATGCATACGTGAGATTAACAGCGAAACAACACGACTGCAGAGGAAACCACATGGACGAGAGCTTTCCCTTCGATAAAATTCCAGTCGGAAGTCAGCGCTTCCCATGAGTGTTTCATTTCTGTGGCCTTGTTTTTTTTTTTCTCGCGCGTTTAATCTTACGTTTCCTATGCTTGTGCCGACTCATTAGTAGAATGACAGCCACTTTTTCCTTCTCAGTTGGCTGTATTGATCCCTTCTTTGTTTTCTGCACTTAACCTGGTTTTACAGAATAGGAGGCACCGCAGCTTTCTGTATGCCTCTCGTGGTTTCAAAGCGCCACTTCCGAGATCGGTCAACGTTAGACCAAGTGAGCGTGTCTAGTATTGACGTCATCATATTGGTTCACGTAAAAGGGGGCCCTAATGGCGCCGCAGTGACGTCACAAAATTTGGCATGTGACAATCATGATAATAATGTATTACTATTTGCTGCAACAGTTCACGCCAACGCCGACGCCATTTCGCTGGTCGTTTTAGCGGTTCGATGAGACATCTGGGGATTTAGCCTTAATAAAAAGTCGCGAATATCATCCGGCCGCTTAACAGGTACAAAACGAGCATGAAATGAACGAGACGCAGCCCTGATCTGACCAGGCATCTATTACAATGTCTTAAAGACATGTTTCAACTTCAAGGGTGAGCGGGAAGCTGCCAGTTTGCCCACAAAGCGAAAGCTTAATACACTGGCTACCGCAGTTGCGAGAATACGTGCCGAGTTGTCCAAGCAGTTTGATGGAGAGCCACTCTCGCCCTCGCGGTTCGAGAGCCTTGTAATTCTATAGGATTTTCACGGTCCTGCACGCGGATGGGACGCCGTCTTGCGTGTCTAATTCGGTAGGTGTGTCTTCGGGAGAACCTCGTATGCTCGTATGCAACTTGGGGCACGGTAGCCGCTCTTCGCGGCCGCGAACGACTGGAAAATTGAGACGACAAATCACGCTGGGTGACGTGGCGCTGACAGCGGGAAACTGAGGACTATCATTACGTTGAAGGCGAGGCTACGGCTCCCTGAAGTACGCAAACGCGTTCTAGTTGTGCATGTTTTGCGTCTGCAAAGCCAATCAGATGGTGTACGCAGATTTCACAGCCCTCTTTTTTTTTTTACACGAGCGACTTTCCTTGTTTATTGAAGTACGCAAAAGCACGTTTGTTGTGGGTGGTGTGGTGTGTGCGTGTTGTGTCTGTGTGTGTTTTGT
Organism: Rhipicephalus annulatus; assembly: GCA_013436015.1. Taxonomy (NCBI): domain Eukaryota; kingdom Metazoa; phylum Arthropoda; class Arachnida; order Ixodida; family Ixodidae; genus Rhipicephalus; species Rhipicephalus annulatus. The sequence continues at coordinate 327,402 of WOVY01016131.1, forward strand.
GCCCGTGAAGCCAGTGCACGTTGGTTGCTTATCTTAAGATGCCTGCGCATGCGTGAATCAGTAAATTTCCTTGCAGAAACGCCAGGAGGCGTTACGTTTACGCAACAGTGATCACTGCTCTGCGAAGTGCATCAGGCTGTTCGTGTTTATATATCACATGGTTCTGGCATCTGTGTGCGTTTCTATTTATTCACGTTCACGTGAGTGCCCGCCTGTCGGTGTACAGTACGAATGTAGCGGTATACGTGACTGCTGCTGCGGATGTGTGCCAGGGTGTGCGTTGCGCCGAAATAAGACAGATAAAGCAAATAACCGCACTTACTCAAATGTAACGCAAGCATTTTCCAGATTTGTGGCTATATACTTGATATGTGAGATTTAACGTGCCAAAACCACCGTATGATTATGAGAGACGTCGTAGGGGGTGGCTCCGCAAATTTTGACCCCCTGGGGTTCTTTAACGTGCACCCAAATCTGCACACACGGGCCTACAGAATTTTCGCCTCCATCAAAAATGCAGCCGCCGCCGCCGAGATTCGATCCCGCGACCTGCAGGTAAGCAGTCGAGTACCATAGCCGCTAGACCACCACGGCGGAGTTTGGATATATACCTAACTTCGACACTAGCATTACATTTGCATACTGAGATAACTGTGCTTTTCTTTTTCAGGAGGCCATGAAAAGTAACCCTACTGTTACACTTGTGGTCGCAATACAACCGAGTAAATACGGTATCATGCGTAACATTCAACCAATTAAAATAGTGTCAGGCTCTTGTTTTTGTTTAGTTCGTTTAGCTTTCGTGCTGTAATAAGTACGCGGTTTTAACAATCACGGTACTAGTGTACCGATCACGGTGTTGGTGCCTCATCTGAAGATGTTCATCACCATCACGGAAGGAAGTATACCGACGCTTTCAAAACTGTCCATTTCAGCCATCCGCCAAGGACGTACGGTTAGATAAACCATGCGTATGCGCCTCTATCCGCCACTGTACTCATAGGTATAGGCCGACTTTTCAAAGGAGCCCGATAACGATCTCACTGATTGTTGGGCGTTCCGTGCAAGTGCCACGTGTGTTCCGCGTTTGACCTCTCGCTCTTCTCCGCCGTTGAGGTGCTTTTCACACTCGGTCATGGCTTGGCTTAGATTTTGTTGACTATGTGTTTTTCTTTTTTCAGGCGAGAAACTTGTTTTTCTTTCTTTTTATGTCACTTTCTGCTTGACCGACTGTTTTTCCTTCCTAACTGGGGTGGTCCATCTCCCCGAAGTTCTCCTAGAATTCGTATGCATTTGGTCTTTCTTTCTTTCTTTCTTTCTTTCTTTCTTTCTTTCTTTCTTTCTTCCTTTCTTTCTTTCTTTCTTTCTTTATTTTTTTTTCTTCTTTCGCTATAAAAGGCATATAAAGAGGACCGGTGACGCTATTTCAGAATGGTCAGAAAACGCTGCCGATTCGTAATTGAAGTTCATTAGAACATAGCAGCTAAACGTTATAACTAAGCATGGGGCCTGGAACTTGCAATTATTTCTCAGAGACAGCCAGAAATCAAACCCTTTTTTCGCTGAAATTGACGTCATATACCTAAATTAAGCGCCATACACCTTATGTCCACTACCGTTCATTGATATTGTGCATCGTGAGCCACATAGTTTTCGTGACCTCCGTGGGATGACGCCACGTGTCTGCGTGGGCTAAAGTCCCTTGAAAAGCTAAAGTTGCGCCAACTTTGCCGCATCGCCTCTGCCTCCTTTTCCAGCAGCTGCAGCAACGTCATGAATGACCATTTTGCCATAAGGTTAATTAGCACACTTTTTAACATGAACAACGTGGACAACATGGAACTACGGTTCTGACAAGTGCATCATATATATGCACCCACGCTGACCCAGAAAGACACAAAAATAAAATACCAGGCACTAAAACTTATCCAATGTCAAGTTTTGTGCACTTAACACTAAAATAATGGCCACACGTGTAAAAATGAGCTTAACAGTTCATGCTTCAATCTCCACGAAACACAATATACGCATAAAAATGATATATTTTTCCGAAATACATTTAGTTGCGAGTGTAACGAGTGTCATGTCCGTCTGATCTCTGCTATAGAGCGTCTGATCTCTGCTAATGAGACGTGTTCCTCTGCTATAAGCAGAGGAACGCGTCTCATTTCTCCGTTGTGATCCACCTAACTGCGTAGCTTTCAGCGTGGTCACTTGTACGAAGAGAGAGAGAGAGAGAAAACACTTGGATGCGTTGGACAAATCTCTGCAACTCTACTCGTGCTTGATGAATTCCGAAAACGTTTGCGGTATGAGATTGCCGAAGTTTCATGCAGTGATGGCCGGGCTATTTAGTTATAACTCCTACAAATATTGCAAGGCCCCTTTGACGCAAATAAAACACCTTTTTATCTACACACTCGGTAAACCAGCAACCGAAGAATATATAATATTCCTTTTTTCGAACAAACAACGTCAATCTTGATCAAGATTATTTAAAAGGAGTGTCACTGAAACGAGTGTTTCCACAAGCGAATGAATAATTATAATGACTAAGAACTGTCACTAGAAAAGGTACAATTGATTTTCATAGGTATAAGGGAGAACAGCTTCATTCTTTCACGAAAACAAGCCTCCTTGTTGAAACCTTCGGTCCATGAACGCTCCTGTCCAAGGATTTCCATTCTTAAAAAGTTTCACGTTCCCCTGAACTTATTCTGTCTTTATGTGGTTTCCTACAACCATCTTCAGCAATCAAGAAATAGCGAAGAAATGGCCTTAGGCCAGGCAGGTTGCACGTGGGCAAGATAACCGCTCTTTATGAAGAGTAACCACTTGGAGTCGAAGAGGAGCCAAGCGCGTGATGGGGAGACAGAAGGATGGGTGGGCAGATAAGATTAAGAAGTTCACAGGTATAACGCGACACATGCAGAAAGCACACGACCGGGGCGATTGCCACAACACGCCCTCCAGTAGGCGCACTCGGGCTGATGAAGAAGATGATGATGATGGTGTGTGGTCGATCACCGTACGCTGGACACTGCAAGAAGTACCTAGAATGATGAGAGAGAAGACGGAAAGAAAGAACGTAATGATCGCGAAGTGTGATGATGTGAATGGGGTGATGGCACTACGCAGCAGTCACAGAAGCAGCTCAAAAACATGTCGCGTGCAAAAGGCCTTCGGTAAGGGACAATTGGGATAAAACAATCGGCTGAGAAAAAGACAATGGCTCTAGCCTTTCAGTTGTCTCAGACAAATGAGTAAGAGACCATGTGACATCCTTAAGCGAAGCTGTTAAAGCTAGCCGTAATGTGTCCGACCCTATCCCTAAAAAAAACCGCGATGCACTGTTGCCTAGCAACCACTCACATCGTACAGCTGGTGTGATGTCTTGTAAATCCGTGTATGCGCCGGGCAACAACTTTGTATCAACTGCACCTGAGCTAAGCAACAAAAATCACACTGTGTCGATTCAATCGCTGCCATGGGTTCCCATAACATGTTACGCGCTCCCGAGGAGGAGGCTGGTATCGCCCGGCGAGGCTCGCTGTGTTGAGGGAGAGACAACGGCCACGATAAGCCAATCCCGATTAAACGCTACTACGAACAAAAAAAATTATTCGCTGATATAGTTAGGTACCATGACATCAGAACCTCCAAACGGCAGAGTTTAACCACGATATACCATAGGAAATTATGAGATCAACCAGCTTTGGCGTTGCGACCCTAGCAGAGACAGCATGCATTTGTGTTTTCGCTTTGAACAGCCCTCAATGTTGCACCACTCACACCAATTCACATGCTCGACTGACCCATACTCAGCAGGTAGCTGTGTAATTTAACAGCCTCCTTGTCCTCACGCTGCTGAGGTACGCAGTGACAGATGAGACACCGTCGAACGGCTCCTTATTAAGAGAGACACCCCGAAGTGCTCTATCGTAGGCGTCTTTCCAGTGCTTTAAGACCGCACGCCATTAGAGATCAGGAAATTCCTGGTCAGTATACTCGTAGATAAGGCACAGTTCTCGGTCTTCCAACTTATCTTGGCCGATCATAACGGACTATGTGGGTCACAGGAATTGCTATGACCGCCACCATCAACTATGGACCCATAATCCATTTGGTTTTCTTCTTTACTGATCACACATTTTTCACTGTTGAATGCTAGCTGAGAGTCCGACAACATAGAAAAAAGGAATGGCGTGGCTGTCAGCGAAAATTGGGAAAGAACAAAAGAAAAGAAATCATGGAAAGAACAGTAACATACTACGAGTAATTACGAAAAACTATTTCTAATGAAGAAAGTGGGAGCTAACATTATAAAATATCTATTTCCCATACGCTAGTCTTTTCAAAGGAAGCATTTGTAGAAATGCGCTTAGCTTGCCAATTGGAAACAATGGGGAACGTGATTAGAAATTCACTTTTGTAGTGAAGACCAGATATTGCTACGTGGTTTTCAATGAAGGTAACAATTTTTAATAAATCTTGAAGCAAGGTGAATAAATTGACGTACTTGCTTGAGCTGTGCTTTGCTATCTTGCCAAGTGTTTAGTGCTGTTTTTTTCACACAAAATTTTGATGGTGGTGTGTGGTAACGTTTTTTTTCTTAAACATAGGTCCGCAGTCGACAGTATTGCCGATGAAATGGTTAAATGTTCAGGACAAAGAATTTGGGGTATCAATGCAGAATAGCTCACACATAGCAAGCTAAATATTTTTTTTTCAGGCAAGCTGCACAGAAGCTACAAGTATGCTCCAGTTACTTGTGGACCCACCAACAGGCAAGGCCCAACAAAATCAGAGGCCCCCACTGGAATCCCGAGGGACCGACGAAGCCAGCGCTACGCAAGAGCTGACAACGCTAGTTCAGGAAGCGAAGGACAGGAAAACTTATAAACAAGAATAAAAAAAAACGAGAAGGTCCTGACATATCGTGCAGCTCAAAAAAACAACCTTTGTGCGCCCGCAGAGTGCTCACACTTTTTAACGACACTACTGATGACCTAGTAGGAGTGTGACCTAGCGAGAGGTCGTAGGTTCGATGCCAGTCGACAAAACTTATCCTTCTTGTTTGTTTTTTTCTTGCAATCTGTTAGTATATATTCTACAGCGTCATGTCAATTGATTTACTGATTGATTTGTGGGGTTTAACGTCCCAAAACCACTATTTGATTATGAGAGACGCCGTAGTGGAGGGCTCCGGAAATTTTGACCACCTGGGGTTCTTTAACGTGCACCCAAATCTGAGTACACGGCCCTACAACATTTCCGCCTCGATCGGAAATGCAGCCGCCACAGCCGGGATTCGATCCCGCGACCTGCGGGTCAGCAGCCGAGTACCTTAGCCACTAGACCACCGTGGCGGAGCTACAGCGTCATATCGTTGACAGAAATGCGTCAGAGAAGCTGTGGCGAACATAGGCATAATACACTTTCGTAATTAAAAAGAAACAGAATGCTTTCAAGTGCCGTGTACTTCACTATGTCAGAGCTGTACGCAGCTATCACTAATAACGAAGTCAAACTGATATGTTTAGGAAAAATTGTGTGTTTAGAAGACACGTTCAGTGATTTCGAGTACGATGAACTCCACTATGGGAGGTTTTCAAGGTGGACCAACGGCATGGTTAGCGACTATAGTTTTAGCGGGATGCAGTTGGCCCATTCCAATGCACAGATCATACTTTTTGTGACTGGTATTAGGATGAAATGAGCTCATCGCATCAAAGGTTTTAGCAAATTCAAACTCCACATTTTATACAAATTTAGTATTTTTCTTGAAACCAAAATAACATTTATTGATGCTAAGTCCAAATATACACTATATAAGAAAGATCACCTAGGTTGTGAGCCAATTTAGCCGACAAGGAAGGAAGGAAGGAAGGAAGGAAGGAAGGAAGGAAGGAAGGAAGGAAGGAAGGAAGGAAGGAAGGAAGGAAGGAAGGAAGGAAGGAAGGAAGGAAAAAAGGGAGATATAGGGAGGGAGGGGGGAGGAGGACTCGAGGGGAGAGATTAAGGAAAGAAGGAAGGAAGGAAGGAAGGAAGGAAGGAAGGAAGGAAGGAAGGAAGGAAGAAGGAAGGAAGGAAGGAAGGAAGAAGAACAAAAAGAGAGAAGGCGGGGAGGCTAACCAGTCATATGCCTGGTTCGCTACCCTAGGCTAAGTGAAGGGGAAAGGAGAGTATAAAGATGAAAGAGAAAGGAAAGAGAAGAGAGACAAAATGTCTGTAAATAGGCTGACCCGTATACAGCCTTTGCATGGATTTCTCGCAAACTCTAAGCAAAGGTGCAGGGCTGCGTTATGGGCAGATATTTCGCATTGGACCAAGCACATAATAAAGGATATTCGAAATCTGACCCACCAGTAAATTGAACCTCGTGGAGACTTGAACTAGTGTCATCTTGGGTCACCGATAGCCCACTTGACACAAGTAGCTTGCGGTAGCGAATAACAGGTAGATGCGCCTTTCTATTTCGTGGTCACTGAGTGATAAAATAGATCGATAGACCTCTGAAGGCCAAGCCGCCACGTGGGGTGGCGTACGCGGTCCCGACATCTCGGTGCCGAAGTTGCTCCTCGCGTTGTGTCGGCCATATATCTTCGTCGCAGAGGGGTGCCGCTACGTGGCTTCTCCGAAATACGCTTCTGGTTCACGCAGTATGGGTGAATAAGAAGACTGACAAAACAGGACACCGTATTCAGTTACAGCTATAGTTCCCAGACTTCGTCTACCTCGTTGTTAAGTGGCGACAGCTATTGCAGTGCCCCCAACGCTCGTTTTCGATAGCCAATTGTTTTTCAAACCTAAACCAGACGTACGCATTACAACGAATTAGCGTGCGGTCTGCCGTCTCCCTCTGTGCCCCTCTTCCTGGGGAGGAAGAGGGAGCTACTTGGGTACGCACTTTCGCTACTTTCTGGAGCACAGTGCGACGCTCTGTCTACTCGTTAACTTACGCAAAACCCACCCACAAAATTCACAGCGCATTTGTCCTTACAGTTTATTAACACGAAAGTATTTTATGCCCGCGTCCAACAACAATTCAGTGACCTATTTGAGTCACAGAAATGACGCCAAAAAAAACGTACATGACGAAATGTCAAAGAAAAAGTTCCGTCAATGAGCATCGAACCACCTACCTCCAATCCTGCCCAGATATATTCGTTTTTTTCAACACAGACTCATCAAGTGTGAAGCCCACGGGAGCGCTTTATAATCTCCCTTAGTAAAGTACGGAGTACTCTTAATCGTTAACCACTTTTCCTAAACACATAGTCTTATGAGTTATCGCAATATTTTTTTTTCAAATAGTGCTTTCCACAAGTCAAGTAACGACGTATTCTTTAAATCGTCGAACATTGTTTGTAAACAAGCCTGGCTTTTATTTTGATATTTAACGTGCAAGTGTTTTAAGCCGAGTTCCATTAGGACTTCATTTGCATTTCTCCGTCAAGAAAACAGCACAGAAAAAATGCGCTCGATCAAATGAGCAAGAAAACAAGTTCTCATAAGTCGAGCGCATCACATTTCGGCGTGTTATTGCAGATGCCTGGCACGATGTCCACAGCATCACGTTCACACATTCTGGCGGCGTTACAAACGCGCATCTTCTCACAGTGCTCTGTATTAGTGCAGTGCTGTTACCGTCTTGGAGCTGTAATGTGATGCAATGCATCATGACCATGGCTTACGCAATAAGCTGCTGCACCACGTCGTTTCTAGACGTCCGTTCAAGTCAACGTGTTCCCATTAGAAGAAATGCAATTTGGTCAATGCCTTAACACATCGCGAGCTAGCTACATTATTCCAAGTCTGGGCCTCACTTACGGCATCAACAGATATTAAATATAGCTCTGCGACGCGCACCTGCCTCACCTGGCCTCAACACTGCTACCACAACACCACGTTCTTCACTCAAACTGGCCCACAGAAAATATCAAGGCCGGACTAGAGCGTAAACACAACGTGCGTTGCGATTCAATGTAGTTTTTCCTAGGCGTTTAACATGCCAGGGTATAGCGACGTTCACTTTAGTTCGGCATCCAGTTGGTGACGCCCTTTTGGCTGTAACTCATTTCTCTGAATACGCACTCATCGTTTACTACTACAGCTACAACAAAGGTTGGTTTAAAATAGGTCATAGACGTTAACCGTCGATATGTAGATCTACTACGAAGCATCAACGTGGTTTTATCAACCTTAAACAGGGCTTTAACTGTCAAACACCAATAGACATTGTGCAAGCACTACTTTATTAATGTACAATAAACAATCAACTTCTTCTGTAAAGAACAGTGTTACTTTCGTATGGTACCGAATCCTGTATATGATGGAGGGATTGAGTATATATATTTAAAACTAAAATCTAAAAAAGCAGGTTTTGCTAAACAGCCTTTTTATTCTTAAAACATGGTCCTGCATGGTAAAGTCAACCGCCAAAAATACTGGAGAAAGACATAGCGTCGCGAAAATGACTAAGTGATGTCGGGCACAGCACCTGTGCGAATTCCTTGTGGGTGGGATGATGGTGGCTGCGGGCAAAGCTGACACCATTTCTCGAGTTGTAACCGAAAATGGAACGTAAACGGAACACACACAACACGTTGGAAGCTACGTTCCTTCTACGTTATGATGACCTGTTCGGTCGCACATGTCTTTACCTCAGAAGGCTTAGCAGTGTAACTTCCGGTAACTGTGACGAGCGGGAAGGTTATGTGACCTCAGAGAAAACGCCACGCATGACATCACTGTTAGAGTGACAGACCACTGTCGACTCTGGTTTTGGCTGAAGTGATGCGGGCAAATTAGTCAAAACCAGAAATTTTCCCAAGTTAGTTTGAGGGAAATCTGGCGCTGCGATCTTTTAGCCATTGAGAATGATGGGTACTGCAGGGGTTTACCTAGTCTTCGTCCTTGTGGGCTTCAAGCGATCTTGTCGGTTTTTTTTGTTGTTGTTGCTGTTTTTTTCGTTTTATTTCGAATAAACGAGTGGACCGTCGTGAACTTCGTGAGCCGACATGAATTGGGGAGCCTAAAAGGTCAAAGGTGTTGAAGTGCAAGTGCTGAAGTTTTGTTAAACTGCGTCTCGAGGCTAAGCAGCTTCAGGTCACATGAAGCCAAAAGAGCGATGTTCAAACAACTTCGTATATTACCCATCCTTTCCATGCGCGCTGAAGCGCCATGTGACTCCCTTAAAATTAGCGCCAGAGATCCTTCTGGTATATTATTAAAAAACTATTGCAGAACCACAAAGTGGAATGGCGTAGGTTACAGCCCCTCCCCATTATTTCCCCCCATGACACAGACTGACCACTGACACTACTGGGGTGGTGATAGTTATGAAACACCAGGCAAAAAAAAAACTCTTTTTTATAAATTTTGCACCGTGTCATGACGTTGAAGGTGACGTTGTGCACACGTCATGTGGCGTTTTGTTTGTGATGGCTACCGAAAGTTCCACTAATATTCTGGCTAGGGATTGCCTAGTACAATGCCTAGTGTAGCCCGATGGCGACTAAAGGAAAGTTAATGTGGCATGGCAGTTGCTAAAATTGAGCTGTATCGGCCAAACGATAGCGAATTTTCGCTACTATTGGCAAATGGTAAATGAGTAGTAGATTATGCGGAGTAGTGCTCTGCGGACTATTTATGGCTTAATTAGAGGTATGATGATGATGATAGCCCATATGTATGGCTCACACCCACTCTGGTGGATTGACCAACAAACGAATAATTAGATAGAGGACATCACATATTATTACTATATCTACGGCATTAAGCAGTGGTAGGAAGAAATGAATTTTATTAGTTTAGAAGTTCGAGGTCAGAACCATCATGATTCGATTAAGTATTTTTCTGCAGCGGAACTGATACCATTGGTACACGTGTCTAGTTTCTTCTCTTCCGAGTTTCACACGTATACTTCTAATCTTCTAAAATGCTACACGCTTAGGCTACGAAAAACAGGGATAGGTGGTTCCTGTTGTAGATTTTTGAGGCACGTAGAAGTGTCGGATAAGGCGCCAATGTCCACATAATATGTATGCTACAGCTTCTTATACTAAGCGTGACACGGTAATCACGTTACGGCAGATTTTCACTACCAGGTGGCTCCGACATACCTCTCTGACTTTGGAAACCTACATTACATGTAGGCTCCCTAGCTCCGACGAAGTTTGCTCAACGATAATTTAGAGCCCCTGCTATCGCTCCACATCGCAAGCAGCATGCAAGCTTCAGTCTGCCCAATTCTGAATCTTTTCCTTTCAATACGTCTTAATGTCCCGTGTTGAGTGGTTGATGATCACTCGCATGATCCAATTATTTCCCTCTTACATACGTTTATGCTGCAGTTATATTCAACCTTCGCTTGTACTGAGCCTACAATCAACTTACGTTTAATGCTTCGTAAATGCCCACATTGCCGTTATGATTGCCAGTTATTTACAAGAACACGCCTAAGGTGCCACTTCGCACGTACGAACGCATGAATTTTCTTCAGAATCTCTGCAACCCAGTCAAAGACCGCTGCCTTCTGCTCAATAACCTCCAAAATGTTCGGTCGCTGACGGCAATTATTTCGACGGGATCATCAAAAACAGAAAAAGCCGCTTGCTTACACAAACGGTGGTAGTGCGTTCGATAATTGGTGCTCCTCGCAAGTGCTAGCTATTTTCCGTGTTCGCGACAGAATGCGTTGGTGTACACCACTTAAAATGAAAACAAGGGCATTGAAGATTGCAATGCTTTGGCGCAGTGATGTCTCAAAATATTCGCGCGGTTAGCCTGCCTCGAAGTGGTCTTGATGACCCAGTTCAACCTAAGAGGCGCGATAAGTGAGTTGTCTTCGCACACGCAGATAATTTTTTTTCTTCTTTTTGTCAACGTCGTCCGAGCAAACCAGCTTCCAATTATTTGTCATAATTCATGTACGCTTGACAGAGCTTGGACTGTGACGTTACAGAATTTAAATGCTTGGAATTCTGCTCTACACCGATGCTTGTAATGAAGACTTGCTGTTAATGTTTCTCGTGATTTTATAAATAGCTTAAAAAGCTGGGTCTTTGCAAAAAAAACACAATCCCAAGGAAAAGTGGTGGGAGTTGCGCTCTAAGATCCAAGTATTAGAGCGCTTATTAAGTGAGACCATGGAGTGGCATGGCTGGTATCTCTTGCTTGTGTTAGGACAAAGCAGTCTTAATTTCTGGATTACGCGATCAATATTTGGGGTTTTATGTCCCAAAAAACATAGCTTAACACCCATGCTGTTTGCACATTGAGGCTGTTGTAACACCTAAAAACCCACAACGTGCTGCTGCACGTTGTGGGTGGGGCCCACGGGACGGCTTTTTTGCTCTTTCTTAGTAGAGTACTAGATACTCTAAATCGTTAACAACTTTTGCCAAACACACATATGATTACGAGAGACGCCATGGTGGAGGGCTCCGCAAACTTTGACAATCCGGTTTTCTTTAGTGTGCACAGACATCCCCACATTACATGGGGCACTTCCATTTCACCTCCGTCGAAATGTGACTGCCGTAGTTGGTATCGAACCTGCTACCTTCGGGTCAGCATCTGAGTACCGTAACATGTACATCAATGCGGCGAACACCAAAATTAGGTAGTGGACATATTGTCGTAGAGAAGGTGCTTTCCTTCGCCTTAACTGAATGTCCTTCACCTTAACTGAGTATTACTGCGCATACATCCGAGGAATCATTTGGATAGATGAATGCCGAAATGGTTTGAAGGCAGTGCGTCGAGTTCATGAGAGGAAGCTCAACTCTACTTGATGCGAACTTCGATAAAGCAGCTTCAGCGTTTTAATATTGAACATTGCTTACATTTGCAAGAATACGGGAGGCAAGATTAAAGCTTAAAAAGCCTGGTGAGGTGTTCAGCTCCTGATGAGAAACGCAGCCTGCATTAGCTGACATAGTTAATACACATTTCATCGAGCACAAACTATTGGTCTTGCATCTTAGAGCATGCTAAGTTATCCATGCATAGTAAATACACTAGTGATTTCAGAGAAATAAAGAAATAAAAAGCGTGAAAAGGGAACGACTCCGACAAATCATCTTGCGAAAGCCCCAAATAACCGGCGTAACTCTGCAAGCTGAATCAGCAATGACAGCCTCTGAACCGACAATTATCACCATGTCATTCTCAGTTTGCCATATTTAAAACTACCGCAAAAAGTCATATCCTTCCTTTTTATTACAATGTACTGCTGTTTTCCCATTTTTTTATTTTTTGTGCTGTTTTGCTTTTTTATTTATATGTTACGTTTGTTTTTTGCCCACCCCCATGTAATGTTCCTCGGGAGCCTTGAGGTGCTGATAAACGATATAAACAAAATATCATGCACACCTTCAACAGCCCCTCCCTTCATACTGTAGGCCTTAGGAATACGGGAACCAAAACGAAGAAAACCAAAATTACGGGAACCAAAACAAGGGGAACCAAGACGACGGGAAATGAAATGACGGGAACCAAAACGACGAGAACTGAAATGACGGGAACCAAAACTCAACAACTTGCTTGCTTGCAGCACGTTATGAAAATATCTCCTAAATTTATAAGGATAAATGAAAACATGAATTATGTAGGAAACATGAAAAGTTATTGAAGTGGCACACAAAACGTTACATCTGTAAAGGAAGGGTATCACCTCGAAGACCGTGGAGATCAGGACACAGCCTTCGTGTCACATTATCTCGCATTCTGTGACATGACGAAAAGCTTGGGCTTGATGCAAATTCAGGTCACCACCGCCTGCGTCCACTATAAAGTTCGATATGCTGGAGAAGCACCCGCAAAATCAAACCTTGCAAGCGCTGCTTTTCAGGCCAGACAGCGAGTACACGCTATGAAAAGATGGTACATTATACATCATGACATCAAGAGATTGTGATGGTCAGTGCCGCCTTGCCGCCAAACGTTGTAAGATTTCCGCACCCGGCTGCGCTAGACGCATCACAGCTGCGCACCCCGCTGGATCATCTTGAAGAGTTTTTTGAGTTTGCGATCCCCGACAGGTGTACCAAGATGATCGCCACTAGACGGCGCCTACAGATGACCACCTGGTCTGACCCGCTGCGACGGTTGCGCAAGCACGGCCACAAGCCGGATCCCTATGGCGTCAGCACTAAGCATAGATGCTTGGTAAAACCTGTTGTTGAAGATACGTGCATAGACAAGGGCAGAAGTGCTGCCTTAACGTAGTCTCTTCTCAAAACATTTTGTTGGCCTAGTTAGTTTATCTACTTTTCACGAACGCGTCACTTAACATCTGCAATGCTGATGAATTGTCGCTGTAAACTTTTACTTCTAATTCCATCTATTAAGCAACATCTGTTGGCGCTCTTAAGGAAATAAATCTGAACTGAATACTGCATGAAGGTAATAACGCAAGGCTACGGGAAAGAACCACGAGGAACAGGAAAGATATCATTTCCTGTACCTATTATTTTCTTTGTCATTGCCTTTCGCTCAGTTTCTTGGGCAGTAAAGCTCAGTTTGTGCAATAAGCTCAACGATGCTGAAAACCAGAAAGAACAAAAAGCTGCGCGTTGCGCAGCTTGTTGTGAAACACAAACACAAGCACTTGTGAAACATGCAAAGAAACTGTTGACTTAGAAAGAAGCCTTCGCTTCGGCAATGATTTTAGCTGGTTGAATGACGTGGGATTTGAACGAAGTGGGGTTGAATTAAGTGGACTGCATGAAGTGGGGTAAAGTGCAGCGAAGTGGAAGAAGTGGCGAGAGTCGTGAGCAGTGGAGCCTACCCTTTCCTAATCTACGACGGCCCCAGGACATGGCTGCCTGAACTACGAACAGCTTCACTATTAGAAATAAAGATTGAAAACGCCAACGATTCAGCTACTTCAGCAGCAGCAACTACATCCACCAAAACAAAAAAAACGACGTCAGCAACTAAAAAAACAACAGCCGCTGCCACTACAACACGAAACTACGTTGAAGCTCCTAAGCAATAAGACACTTGTCTATCTAAACACGCTGTATTCCCTTCTGGTTGTTCTATCTAGGGCCAACACGTCAATGAAAGTAGAGTGCTGACAACTAACGCGAGTGATATAGGAAGCCGTCAAGTTGAACGACTCAATACGCACCTAATAAACTGCGGACTACTTCCGCACGCTGGTTCTCAGCATGGTGGCAGTGTGGGGACCAGGCTCGCGATTGAAATCGCACCCGTGTTGAGGCGCCCATACGATTACATCTTCTCTTCAACGGCTTTGAGTTTGTTGCACATCTATGAGGGATCTTTAGAGATCCCATGCCAGGTAAAAGAAAAAGACCACAAAATAAAAATTCAGAAAACAGGCAAACAAAACAAAAGACGTAAACGAAAACGCAGCGTAAAGAAGTTGGTTTCTGCTTTCGAAGTTCAATCAGATTGTCACCTTAAGTTGCTGTGTGCTCTTTCAGCTTCTCGGAACTTTAGTTCGTCTTTGCATTTTCGTTCTTCTGGACATATATTTGCTGCCGAATGCGTATATACTTGCTCCAGTCTGTGCTTTTGGGTGTAGTTTCTTGCAGATGTCCTGCTTTTCGGCAAGTCTCTCCCTCCTACAGCATGAAAAGGCATGAAGTTAAAAAAAAGTGAAACAACAAAGACGGATCGAAAGAGCAAGACGAGATCAACCCGGAAGATGACTGACACTTCTCGGGAAGATCTGATCTCTTATTCTGCGTCCGGCTTCTCTACACGGGCGCTCATTTCAGCAGAGTGCACATTCAAACTTCCTCACCCAAGTCGGTTCAAGAATCTAAATACACCTTCCTGCTTTTTGTTTGTCTTGTTTGTTAGCCACGCCAAGGTTTCTCCCTGTATGCCCTCTGTGATTTCTGGAGGATTCATCGCAATCCGCAAGCCATTGGGACGCTGAAGAAATCTCGAGGCTACGCTTATAGTTTCGGTGATCTCTGAGCGTCCGCCCGTAATGAATCGAGCCGACTGTCATCTCACCACCTCTCCAACCTCAATATCATATGCTGATCCAAAATCGATAGCAGATCAGCCTCCCGATGACAGCGCGCTCCTTCGAGTCAAGTTGTATCTGCTGCCTAAGTGGCGGATGATTAAGTTTCATTTGCGCTTCAATGACAAATTATGGCCGACGCTTTGTGGACCGGTTTGGCCCTTTCAGCGAAATTCCTCCTGTATGCTTGTTCTTTTTCCTGGCCCCTGAAAATTGACTACGTCATATTTCTTCGACTGCTCATTAATAAGCCAGCGGTTTTGTGGGATCATGAGATACAGGTGACAGCAGCAGGCGGTGCTCTTAGCGCAGTATAATTTTTCACGAGAAAGAAGTCAGGGTGGCACAGTTTGTCAAGAAGTGGATGACCCCCAACGAAGAATCAAGAAACATGCATTTGCATAATGATTCCTAGACTGGAACACAAACGAAAACACATCGACCACCTTGTTTTCTTCTAGGTGTGTTTCTTGCTTGTGCCCATTGTGTTTCGGCAAAATATTCCATGATGCATCAAAGCAGGCCCTTACACAGAAGACAAAGAAAGGAATGACGAATGAGGGCAAGCACTGACTTCCATGTGCATTCAGTTTGGCTATCAATGCTTATATATACCATATGGACGAAGATTCAAATTCTTATTCAATCAATCATGGCAGCTTCTCTTAGAGTCTAGTAAGCGCGAACTAGTGTCTAGTGACATTCGTAGAACCATCGACAAGAAAGAGGAGTGTGTGAATCTGTTAAACATGTTCTGCGGTTATTGCATTGTCACGTGCCAGAAGGTTCTTAATGCTGATGTTTTAGGAAAGCGGCTATCTCAAGAGTGAAATTTCGAGTACTGTATTCAGCAATTGATCTGTATAACGTACTCGCATTCAAATTTTCACAAGACTCCAACGGAATAACGGCTTCTTTCATCTGCAGGTTGCATGAGCACGCGTGCAGTCGAGGACCCGGTACGTGAAAAGATAGATAGTAGTCCACTAGAGGGGGAACCAGGGACCAAAAAAAGCAAGAGACAACGGAGCGCTATAGCAAATAACGGCACGTGCCAGCACCATTATGAAGAAAAAAAAGAGGGGAGGGAGCTCGGGGGGTTGGGGGTGGAAGGAAGCAACAGCGCGTGCGGTGGTGGGCCCCCACATCACCTGCCCCGGCATCCCACTTGGCCGTTGACTTTCGTGGCCAGGTGGTTTCTTTTCTGGTTCTCCGCACAAGTCGCACGAAAGCCACAGTGAACCAGTACCACAGTTATCATCATACCGCAGGAGTGACTTGGTCCTTCTTGGGCTACGTAGCGGTGGCTGTTTACCTGCTCCGCTCATTACGCCAAAAGAAGGAGAGTCTGAAGAAACATTAATTGAGAGGTATCTCGTCTGCATGAGAATGAGTGGAGCCTGCTCCACTTATCAACTTTGAACTAAAGATACGTAAGACCTTAAGGAACCACTCGAGAGATTCTGAAGGTTTGATTACAAAGTAAACTCAGCGATATATCTCTCGCGGTTTGACAGTTGCGGGTCAGTCGGAAGGGCGGTTCTGAACGCTGTCAAACTTGGCCCATGCCGAACGCCCGTCCTTGTCATTTCTGAATGGCTTGCAGAGAGAAATGTGCTCTCCCATCGGTCCCGATTTCCAACTAGGCGGAACTTGAGAATGGACGGTTTGCAAAACAGTTACTGCGCATATGCGATAGCAAGTTGGTTTTCAACCAGATAGCCTCGACCATTGACTAGCCAGCGAAAAATTTTTCACATTTACCATTAACACCTGCCCATCCTCGATTTCGTTTCTCCCGCTCCCTTCTTGCGCCGGGGTAGCGTACAATGACGCATGATATCCTGCAGTGTGCTTTGGAAATCCTCCGTGGTTCTTACGCACATTCCCTGGAATGTGGCGGAGTCAACGCCCTCGGTACAAGAAAAGTAGTCTGGCAATGGGGCTTCTAGTTGGAAAGCATTGCTGACAAAAAGCCAAGTCACAGGTGCTTTTGAAGCGGGCGTAAGGGAGCGCTCGCTATGTCACAAAATGCCCATTAACCACTCTACAAGCGCTCCAACCTTTATTCAGGGAACTGCGTAGAAAGACGAAGATGACACAGAGTCGTCAACGCACTTCAATTTCAACCTGCGCGTTGTACGTGCATGGTTAATTATTTCAAAGCGGTATCTGTACTCCTCCCGGCTCAGACTAGAACAACTGAGTGTGCAAACAAACAAAAAAATGTGTGTTATTTCATGTTCGCACGCACTGAAACGTTTCCGAACATAGCCACTGGAAGATTAATGACATGCGCGATATATTTTACGTAACAGTCCCAGAAAAAAAAATCTTCCTCTTTAAAGTGTCCCCGTGACACATTTCACCTACGCGGCTGGCCTTACGTTAGAAAAGAAGCGCGGACATTATTCATGAACCCTTCTAAATTCTTCCAAGATCATTTTCGATGACATCGACTCGGCGAAAATCTCTGTGAGCCCCCATCAGACTGTCTCTGTAATGAGGCCTCTTTACCACGTACGCTGAGTAATGGCACCTCAGCTGCAACACTGGAGCGTCCATCTATTTCCTCGTGCACTCTTGCCGAAGATTACCTCTACGTGCTGACACTCGCGATGGGGCATAATTGCAGCTTTAGTCGGAGCCTATTTACACGTCGCCACAGTGCAAAGCTGTCGTGACGTTCTGCCTCTTGCCGAGGAACGTTGCTGCGAAGCTCGTTTCGAGTGCTCAAGTTGCCTACACAAGGTCTGTGGTTTGATGGTAGTTTGCCCAAAGTAAAGGTTCTCCCAGGTGCTTATACGCAGGCACATACGGGAATGCACGTGTTCGATTCCCCATGATGTTTCGTTAATAAGTGCGAGTACGCGTTTTTTATCTAAAATTTTGCACGTATTGCTCACCTATCCTGTGTTTTAGATATAAGCATCTACGAATGTACTCGTTTGTACGTGTACATGGAATAATATGTGTACATATTCAATTAGCTCTGGCGCTTTGTAGAAATGCGCATGTGACGCGTTGGCGTACGCGTATATAAATAATTCCACGTGATCTAACGTGTATTGAAGATAGCATGCGCATTTATGAGTGCGCGTGTGAAAAACTGTGTGTTCATTTGACTGTAATGTTTGCAAGATAAGCGGGCTAGTTTACGCTTAAGCGGCAATGCGTATGTCCATCTATTCAGTTCTATGTTGGAGATGGTACATGCGTACTTGTGCGCACATGCACTTGAAGAATATATTTACAAAAGCCACTTATCTGTGCTGTTTTGTAGACAAGTGTGTGTTATACGAGTGTACATTCATTTGCGTGGAATAATTTGAGCAGGCGTCCATTTGTGTATACTTATTGTTCTCCCGCTATTCTTGTGAAATGTGACGTGTGTTCAGAAAAAGTTGTTAATGGTTTAGAGTACTTTATACTCTACTATAGGAGAGCAAAAAGCCGTCTCGTTAGGCGTGGACCAAGTACAGCCAACATAAATAGAAAAAAGAAAGATTATTCTGGTGGGCACAGCCAAATCAATACAGCGTGTTCTTTAGTGTTCACTTGTTTTATTATAAACCAATTCGTTGCAGTTTATGTAGGTAATTTCGATATAGAATAAAGTTTCATTACAGACAACATGCTCTTAGTCTAATGCCATTTCTGTCTTGATTTTGTAGCTCTTGACGAGAGCTTATACGGTCAATAAAAATTAGATGCTCCCACAAAAGCGTTTTAATTCGTATACGTCCACCATAGCACTAATATTTGGCCCCACGTAGCACCATGCTACACGTCGCCAAACGAGCTGAAAAGAAAAATAAAGAAAGAGTGTCCCAAACTCACCGTCATGGTTAGTGTCAGCGCTGACTGGCGCTTCCACGTTTCATGCACATATATGCCCTATAAAGTGGATGGGGGCGTAGCAGCCACGGTAGCTCAGTTGGTAAGTCGGACGCGTTACTGAAAGGTCGACGGTTCATTTTATGCCCACGGCAAGTTATTTTTTTCGTCAGCTTGTTTTTTTTTTGCGTGTACATTACAATTACTTCTAATAACATCCCCTATTCCTTTTTTGGCATAATTGTTCCTTAGATCTCGTAATTACTGTATCTAACAAAAAATTGGGCCCTTAAACGAGCCCTTTCTTTAAATCATTCAGTTAGATAAAAAGTGGTAATAATGACAACCCAATACGGCTTGACCACAATTCGTTCGTAAAATAGAACATACAATTACTCTATGCAATCTACTGCGAAGGAGAAGACGAAAATTTTCGCATGTGTATCTCGCATGAGCGGAAAACTACCGTCTGAGAACTGCAGGTGACGACACACATTCGGTAAGGCACGCTGCCTTGCCGGTAGTTTTCAGACCGCGGAGACTATGCAGGCGCTCTGTAAGACACACTCGCAAGCCATGGAAGCCTGTTAGCGGTCGCGCAAATTGGATTCCCGTGATTCAATTTTTCGAGACCACACGCCAGGCGCACTCAGCTGCGCATGCGTCTCACGAACACGGGCCTGGAGAGGGACAGCGGGAGGTGCTGCCACCTGGTCCAGGTGATAGGGAGAACCTCCCACCGCCAATATGCCCCCCTTTTGAAAAGCCAGGTCACCGTGCTCAGCACACATGCGGGCGCGACGCCAGAAACCAGTTCGCGATTAATGACTACGATAATTAGTCGTCGCTCCATGCCGATACAACCACCGTGCGCTATCTTGTTTGGCTTTTCTATTCGGTTAGCAGTAGAACATGTGGTTTGTTTTGAGATAAGGAAATTAGAAATTCAGCCCTAACGACGGTTAGGTAATGCTAATAATTTTCAGTGTGTTCTCATTGTCTCTGCGTCATTGTGGGGACCACGAATTGTCGAGAAAATAATGTCACCTGAGCGAAAGTTTTGACAAGAGCACATTGCCTTCATTGGAGAGAAGTGTTGTAGTCCAGCTAAGTGTAACAATTTTTTTCCTCGATACTTTTGCACCTTTTGTGTTTACTGCTTTTTCTAGTGGTTATGGCTTCAAAGAGATCATTTCGAAGCACTAGAGCTCAGTTCTGAACATACGTTCTTTCTTAAAATTTTATTACTAAGTAAGAGCTTTTAAAGAAAGGATTTGATTGGGCTAATAAGTTACCCAAGTCGCCACCTGTACAGAGATATATATTATTGGGTCTCTTGGGCAAAATTTCAAAATACATAATCACATTCCCTAATCTCCTGTCTCGCCAAGAGACAGAATATTGAGGGCACAGATAGTCGCGCGAAGATACAATTCTCGACGAGATTCCATTCATATTTAAACAGGGTGTGCCAGAAAAGCTAGTCACAGTTTGAAAATATGCGAACACGCTTTATAACGACAGGACCAAAGGCACGTTACCTACTTCGGTATGTCATACTATTTATTAAATAGCCACACTATCCTTGGGTTTTGCTTTATTGCCTAACTAAGCAATAATATTTAACCAGCGTCTAACTGTATGAAGCAGGGCGAAAAGTTTTTGTTAAAAAGTCATAAATCACTTTTTCAAGACGTTCGATAACAAGGTCTCCAATTTTATCTCTGTTAAGTGTTATAGTTTCCTGCATCATGCAGATTCCCAGAAAAATGAAAAAAATGGCACGTGATATGCCATTTGAGTTCATTGGTGCATTTGAGTTCAGTAATCCTAGTGCTTCCAAACGTTATGCGAATCTTCCCTCGCGGGGATACAGAGCCGTGATGCCACGCAACTGCTACTGGTCGCAGCGTATTCCTAAATAGTTCGCGGAATTTCTGCAAGAACGGGTTCTTGCTTTAAAAAAAAAACTTTCTCGCCTGTTCAAGCTGAATTCCTTCCCACTTCAGCCATTCTCCATTTTACGTCAGGCCACCCCGAGAACGCATCAATAAACGGCTGGCTACAGTCTCGCCCTTTACTGCCTTTTGACGGCAGTAAGTGCCTAACGCCTTGATAGAAATCTCGCCAGAAATCCTTGAAAGACTATGAGCCTCGGAGGATGCTCGTGGGAAAGCTTAATTAAGAGGGACGCCTGAGGTGCTCAATCACCTCTGGGCTCTACTTGCCGAGTTATCTTTCAACCGATGTGGCTCATACCACCCAGAGTCGTTAATTTTCATATTTCTTTTTCGGTGGGTTCTTTTCTATAATCTACGTGCTTTAATCATTTCAAAACTGTACTGTGGCTGCTACTCTGTGTATCAAGGGTGTTGCTTGTAATCGCTCTATCATCATCGCCAGCCTGCGCGCAATCTCTTGCTTTGGTTCACATGGTCCATCGAAAGCGTTTAGAAACGGCGACCACGTAGTCCTTTCTCGGAGTATCGGTCTGCTTGCCACACCCTGAAGCATGCGCTCACTGTATTAACCTCGACGTTGATGAGGATAGAGCAGCGCTATCGCGAGCCTTCTGCGTTGTCCGCACTCTCGCTAATGGTCAGGGTGGAGAGCCAGTGCTTTTCGGCATTGCGAATGCTGCCGCAATTCCTTGCGAACGGATGATGGCTTTAATGAAGACGGGCTTCCGCAAGACCATTGCATGCTGGCGAGCGCCTTACATTGCACTATCAACCCCCAAAAAGTGACCGCTGCGGTTCCTGGTGCCGCTCATAGACAGATTTTCTGACGTCGTTATGGCTTCATCAGGCCGTCACTATGGTGTCGCAATATGATGTCACCTTATGCAAGATGATCGCCTAGTCACCTGGACAAACATCGGTGGATTATGGATGTAGTACAAAAGCACATAGGGTGCATGTGATGCCTCCAATTTTGGAGGCAGTGCAGAGTCACGTTAGGGGCGGGAAGTCGATGGGTAAGTGTGCGCTTGGAATCGTGGGAAAACGAACTTGCCGCTTGCGAAAGAGCCATTAGTTATGGGCTTTACAGGGTAGTCCTTTTCACAGGAAATGGTTAGAGAAGAACGTCGTGGACCCTGCTGTTCAATACAGAGTAAATATTGGAAAGCCAAAAACAAACGAAAGGAAAATATTGGTGGAGATGATGATGGGTGGCTTTTGCCGCGGAGAATACACCCACCGCATCTATCGATTAGTGATGGTGGCTTCGTCGGCTGGAAATTATGGAACGGTGATACCATGTCCGGGCGTTTCGAAGTGGTTCTTTGTTCCTGAAGGTCACCTCTGCAAACACATTGTGTCGTCCAGACGTGTATATATTTTAGTAAAGTTACCAACTGAGAACGCTTTCTGGCTCATATACTTGTGATGGTTACACTGGCAGAAAGCCCAACAAAAAACATTGATCACTAGACTCTTCGCGCTACAGAGTGATTGTGACTTCATACTTTCCAGCGCTTTGTTTCAGTTTATTCTCATATCTTTATGATTATTTACGGTTGTGTCCGCAGTGTGGCATCTTTTCTTCAATCGTTGAGTGGAGCCGACCTAATCTTATTTTTATTAATTTTACTGATGTCCAAATTCTCCCGTTGAGGAAGAAACGAACGCAATACGGCCTCGCGGTTATATTTATGCACGCTATAGATATTCTAGTGCTTTCGATATTAATACTCAACCCTGTAACACGTAGTTCTTCATTACTAGCCAAAAATATTAGGCTTAATTGTCCAACCTGTTTTTCTCGACAGATAGACGTTGGTCTGTGCGCTGCGCCAGTGAAAAGAGAGAGACAACACATTACGAAAAGCAGGTAACCAATCCGGCATGTGCAAATTTACGGCTTCTTACTCCGCGTGAGTAAGGAAGGGGGCCCCTGCGCCAGTGAGCTGTCCTGCTTGGATTTTCGCTGGACGACTGGGCCCATAACAGTTATTGCATAGGCTTCTGAAACAAGGGTACACTCATGCGTGATTACTGTCATGATGTGCGCAGAAAAGAAATGCTTATTGTATTCCCATTTTCTTTCGTTTCCTTCATTTATTGTTTCAAGCTATCGATTCTAAATAAGTGAATCACCAATCACCGCTTTTTCTTTATTTAGGAGTTTGAATGGCGAGCAAAGTACGGGGTGTTTCGCACAAAAGGAATGCGAAAAGGAACTTCGCATTCATAGCTATTGACAGCTCTTGAAAACCTTGAGGCTGGAAGCCATTGTTAGAGCATGGTTAATTAGAGGCGAAATCAGCACATTTACGTAAAGTACTTCAGGAAAAACAACTCAATGCCTCATCCTCAAGAGACATTGCCCACTAGCGATTTTATGGCAAGTTGGAAAAAATTTCACTGATTGATGGATGGATGAATGAATGGCGAAACTTTATTAAAGTCCTGAGAGACGCGACTATCGTTCAGTGGGCTCCTCCAACTCTGGTACGGGCAGGCGAAGGTGAAAAAACAATCTTTACAGAACAGAACAGAAGGTTTTATTGTGCTAAATGAAGAAGAATACATGTGCATGATATACAGAAAGAGGTCCCATAGTCAGAGACTGCAAGGGGACCTCTTGTACAATGTAGAATTGAGAATGATTGTGACGTACCTAGCAGGAATACAGAGCTACAGTAAAATGCAATTGAAACAAATAAAGTAAGAACATACCCTTGTAATCTCACACAAACAATTTAAAAGCAAGAATAACGCGCTAACTTCAATGACAAGTGATTACAGAACGCAACTCACAATGAACAGGAATCAATTAGGAAACAGCAAAACAGGCTAGTTAGTTGACATGATATGATTTTTTAACTTCGATTTAATTACCTTCAGGGAACGGCATACTTACAATTGAACCAAGTGACATAACCGTTTCATTTAGGCATTCACTTCCACCCCTCGATCCTCTTAGGAATCCGCAGTATTTCAAAATGACTAAATGTGTGAAATACAGCACTGTTTTGAAATGACAGTCTAACAAAGGAGAGTATACTTGGTTCAAGCTAAGTCAAATCTATCAATGTCTTTTTTAATATAACAAGCCTCGCACTTCTCAGTCGAGCAAATTGGTATCGAGTAAAACACGCCGGGATCTCCATTGTCATCACAACGTCAAATGGAGTATGAACATGCCTTGGAGAACACAGAATGTGCTTCCCTGGATGGGAGGTTTGAGGGAAGCAGAAGCGATTCGTCATTCTCGCGTACACAGCACGCTGGCGCGCGGCGGTGGGCCACTGAAATGCCTCGAAGCGTAGCGAGCGATGGAGCTGCATTCGCTACAGTGCCTCAAAGCCACTTCCGGGCTCACACCTGACCCCGCAAAGTAAACAGGAACGGGAGCTGTCCCGCATCCTTCACGCACCCATTCATCAATCAATCACGCGTGTTTTTCCGCAGAAGTCGAGACACGACGTTAGCGAACACCGTAATCCGTCAGAAGCTTTGGCGATAATTGTTTGCCCGGCAACTGACGCGAAGCATAATTCGCTCAGTCAAGATGACTTCCTATACGATACGCCGTTGTCGAATATCCTCCTCGGTTATGAGTGTACAGTTGTGCCGTGTGCTTTCAACGCTTTCCCTGTGTGGAAACACGACCCTTCGATGGTGAGCAATCTTACACGAAAACAGGGGACTTCCTTATTCTTTACGCGACGACAGTGCACAGTTGCCCACGTAAGAGGGAAGACGTCATTGGTATTCGAAGATCCACCACTGATGTTCAGAATGACATTAACAAAACTGTTATTTCACTTGTAGACATGCTCGCAAGCCGTGATATAAAAGTCTTTTCTGCTGAATTAGAGGAATTAAGGACGTTGTAGGAATACTAAAGAGTCATTTCTCCTTGATGTGCACTCCCCTGTAGATAACGGGGGTAATGAAAAGCCCCACGATAACTTGCGTCTTTGCCTAAGAGAACTAGAACTCGAAAGCCTTCTTCATTTTCTTTTCCGGAGAATGTATTTTCAGCCAATGTATTGCTCTGTAATGTGATTTCAGCCCCGGTGTAATTTCCACACCGGCGCCGCAAAGTGGTACCAGCCGGTACCACCATAGCGCGTTGGCAATGCATGCGAACGCAAAGTTTTTTGAGGGCACATATCCATTGCTGTAATGGCAGCCGTCGCAGACCATATAGTTTATTCTCCCAGGAACACAACGTCCAATTCTCTCCCCCATGGATTTCTGACAATTCTTCTTGGAAGACCTTCAGCCAGAGACGCTCTTTGAGTCACGGAGTTCCTTCTAGCAGGCTCTCGTATAGGAATCACCCTGGCTGACACGAATACGTAGGTTTCACGGCACTGTACGGAATAGGAAGACTGAGCACATAGAGACAGAATGTCGCACGTTCGTATTCTGAATCTGTTTATAGCGCATATCTCTGTTGACAGCACCGGTGGCTCCTCCCTGCGGGGGGCACTGGGACTGAATGGGGCGGCCGTGCTCGTTTTCCAAGAACAGGCCCAAGAACAGGCCATTGTTTGCCATAGTAATTCCGATGTTGAGCCCGCAAAGAGGGATAAAATGTGGCGAGAAGCAAGGAAACTGCGCGCTGCTATGTCACTAAGGGGAACCACGGCCACTCTTTCTGCAGCCAGCACTATACGCTCGGTGGCGTTGATCCATCACAGCGTCGATTGTATCCGCTAAGGCAAGACTTCCTATGCCTGATAGATCGATTGCTGGGAGTAGAAGGCGAAATTCTTCTATTGCTTCTTCCTTAAACACGTACCATCACTCGTTGTGTTTCTGTTTACACATTTCTGTGACGTGTCTGATGTGTTTCTATGGTCCGTAAGCCTTTACCCTGGAGTGCATGCATACGTGGCGTCCCCTTCCCATTGGTGCTGTCAGCATCAAGTTGACGCTTTAATAGCGATACCTCTTGTACACATGCAATCATGAAGAGGATGTTTTTTTTTGTCAGTCACAGTATGCGTGTTGCGTTTCACTTATCGTGAATTGGATACCTAATTGGTGTGTGGTTATAACAGGCAGTTTAGGAACCCCCACAAAGGCCAAATGTGCTTGCGCAGGCGACAGGCTTGATTATCTTTTCACGCCTTCCACACATTCACACTCTCAATGCAATGACATGTTTGGTGTGAATTGTGGCCACATAAAATTCTAACAAAATTGATAGTTCACCCATGCCAGCTTTTAATGCGTTGTGACGCTGACTGCAGAATTGATCAATTTGATTGATTTGTGGGGTTTAACGTCCCAAAATCACTATTTGATTATGAGAGACGCCGTAGTGGAGGGCTCCGGAAATTTTGACCACCTGGGGTTCTTTAACGTGCACCCAAATCTGAGTACACGGGCCTCAACATTTCCGCCTCCATCGGAAATGCAGCCGCCGCAGCCGGGAATCGAACCGGCGACCTGCGGGTCAGCAGCCGAGTACCTTAGCCACTAGACCACCGCGGCGGGGCAGGCTGACTGCAGAAGAAGAGCTGATGTCTATACCGGTCGGATAATGCAAGTTATAGACGTGTTTCAAGCAGACGCTAAACTAGTCATATGATTTGCGGTATAAAGTTGACCAATTCCGAGCACTCACACCACCGACAAAGGAATTTTGAAAGGTTTTTTAGGACTTTTATTTTTTTTTAACGAATTACTGTTTACGCAGCAATAATCAATCCTGAAAAGGTTTTACATAAAAAAAAAGAGAGCAAAGTAGTCTGTGACCAAACAACACACAGAAAAAGAAACAAATCTAAACGAGAATCGAAGACTTCAAGGTCTTGCAATATCTTACCGCCCTTTCCTGTTTCTTTCTCTCTCTCAATAGGTATTTGTCGCCTTCCAGTAAATACGCGTCCGTATACGTTTTTCGGCAAATATACATGAAAAGCGGTACAAAACCTTCTTAAGGAAAATTACCGTACCGCTTTATCGGTGTCGACCTGAATACGGAGTGGCTCTCACGCTACGCCCGCATAAATTTCAACATCGGTAACGATCCATTCATACAACGCTGTGAAGGAATCGCGTTCGACGGTGACACTGCTGCTATCGACTTTGTGTCCACAGCATATACTCTGAGAGGGTGGCTACCACTCCATATGTGACGCAGTTGAACTCTTATCTACGTCGCCGATCTACGACACTGCGTTCTTTTTCTTGGTTCAGCGCGGTCCTAAAGCATCATTACTCGCTCTGTCACCGAATGCATTTTTACCGCCGGTAGCAATCACATTAGGCGCCCTTCTGCACTATAGGGCGGCCTTCTGCATTAGGCGGCCTTCTAAGAGGGCCACTGCACTGCTACATTTTACACTCGCTTTTGTAATCGTGGGCGCGCTTACATTATTTTGTTATTATTTTGGTCGTAAGATTAGCGGAGTGTTAATACCATATTTTATTTCATCATCATATTTTTTTAATATTGTAGCAATGCATAAACGGTACCAATGACCTTCGTGCTCGAAGTCTTACAGAAACGTAGACCAATGTTTACATGAACAAAAGGCTTGGTTAACCAAAAAAACTAGGTTAAGTTGGAATCGTAACTTAAGTTAGCTATATATTACTCGTGTTTGTACTCACGTAGCCTCTGACCGTCACCAGTGAAGCAATTGTGACTCTAAAACACTAACAACAACCACAACAACAACTAAAACTGACAGGGTCTGTTAGGCATTCGCCTAGATAACTTGAGAGCAAAAATCAGCGCAGTTTTTCTTTTTTCAGCATCATCATCAATGCTGCAGTTTGAGAGGTCACGTCAGTAGCTGCGGTTCATTGGTGCTATGGGTGATGATACTAATGATGACTTAATTATGGTACAGCTCTTTGTAGTAGGTTGGCCTCTTTGCACCACTCCCGATTGTTACCCAATTAACACTGAGGGACGGATTCCACTCTTTTACCGTGAGGTACTACATTTATTGCCATAGCTCTTTGTCGGACATGACGAAAGCATTAATTTTTTTCCGGAATTTTTTCAAGTGCTGTAGCGCCATCGTGGTAGAACAATTTTTCCTTGCCACACCGACTACCGGGGTTTGATTGCGGCTTTAATCCTGACTTCTATTAAGGTCACGTGGGTTTTTGTGCGGCACAACGCATTTTCCTGCAGATTAGACGTTATCGCTTCAACAACCATCGCATGTTGTGTATGCATAAATGGCCATGAATATGCGGCTATGGCCGAGAAATTACCATGTCATTGCGATCATGAAAATATCTTTATTACGATTGATATACATAGTCGTATTACGACCACATATCTGAATCGATATAGTGTACAAGCAAAAGACTCGAAAGCTATATCCGGCAGCTCCTGTGGCTTTCAGAGAAAGCCTTTTCAATGAAAGCAAACACTTCACCGCAAACTTCTCACTCACCGATTTCCCAGCACTATAAGTGGTAGTGTTATGGTTACAGTCCACATCTCCTCTCAATTTAGACATCAACGACGTTACACTCCAGGTGCCGCCAACCACAAACTGCAACGAACGTAACCACATAATACACGGATACCCGGTGCTCGGTAAACAACTGTTATCCAGGCGGTTATTCTTTAACCACAGACCTGAACAGCAAAGAGCAGATCATTCAAGGAAGCGTAATGGTTATAAGTATCCCAGACAACAGCGGCCTCTGCCGCCTGTTGACCGCAAAAGCTCCCAAGTGTTAATACCACAAGGTTACAGGGCGCCATGGTTGTGTTTGGGTGCGGCGGGTTAGCACTTACCTGTAATTTCAGTAATGTGTTTTAGGAGAATACGTGAGACTTGATGGACGACTGACTCAAGTGTATAGGTCCACAAAGAGTGCGTAACTTTTCAACTTCCGCTGACCAAGTCGCTTGGTCATCTGCAACGGGAAAAGAGGCACCGACATTTTATGATCCATTCGGCCGTGTCTTACCTATCGCTTTTCTATACGTTATTAGTAATATACGCTGCAGATTTAGCCATCACAACTCATAGCGACTGACGCTGCTCTAACCAGCCATTAGGAGATCATTTACAGTTCCGCAAACATCGCTTTAACTGAGGTCAGCATTGGTATGCGTGTCATTTATGGCTTGCTTTTTTTAAAAGAACGCTAACGTGTTCTTTGACGAAAGGCTAAAAAAATATGATGGTGATGATGGTACTGATTTGAAACGACGGGTCCTCTTGATGTTTCCTGGCGTAGGGATCACACTGAAGAGGCATGGACTGTTCATTAAGTTTAACGAAAGAACAGCTCTTTCTTTACTGAAAAGAAAAATTTTTCTTCTAACTGAAGATGTGGAAAAACCACATTCGGCATCGGTATTCTTGCGTGCGCCTACAAAAGGAAGTGCTGGAGGCCAAGCATCGGCAGCTTGCCTTCAAACGCCGCTGATTGGCTTGCTTTTGCTCCACAGAGCAGGTGAGCCCAGACAGCCTCTGACGCTAGTACCATGAAGTCTATTTATGTTTGTTTATACGAAAACTTAGCGCACTGAAGCAACACCAACATCCATTAACTTACAAAACAGATTGTTGCGGGACTTCTCGATAAATCTCGACCTTGGCTTCTGCAAAACGCTTCTAAGTGTAACTGCGCGAAGATTTCGCCCTTTAGGAATGTGACAGCCACCACATTTTGTGAGGCGCGGCGCCAAAAGCTTGTGCCTCGTGCAGGACGCAATTAGCCGCTCAAACAACCGTAAAGCCTCGCACTTAGTTACAGTGTTCATCCAGGTACTACCAACATCTTCCGAGCATTACACCCAAGGGCACTCACGCCCCTTAAACTCGCGCATGTAACTTTAACACAGCAGTGAAACATCCCGATGGCCCACAGTGTATAGCCCGCATACCGTGGTGGTGCGGCGCACGTCAATTAGGCTACGTTATTTTCACGGCCTCAAACGGGGTAACAACGGTAGCACGCATGGCAGCAGTGCATTCACGCTGGCGGCATGAGGGTTACACTGTCGAGGCCAATTAAGTACTGCACCACATCGCTCTAGAGGCGACAAGTAGCCCCTCCGGGCGTCCTACGTGACCGTTTTGAACGTTGAGCACCGTAAAACATACCTCGGCGTGCCCTTGTTGCCCGCCGTGAAGACGTCGTTACCGCGGCCTCAAGGCGTACCCATCCGTGAGACCATATCGAGGCGAAAAAGAGATCGATGTGCCACCGATAACCAGGCAGATCGGTGGAGGAGATCTGTTGCTTTTTTTTAAATGCCGAACGCTGAGGAATCGTGAGAAGTCGCGTAAGATATATAACGTGCGCGTGCGTCTCTGTGTCACGCAAGTTGCCGTACCGAAGCTTTGCAGAAGCACGGGGCCCTTAACAAGCCTCCAGGCTACCTAATTTAACCCTGCGATCCCGTGGCTTCTATGTGCAGCGTTGAACAGTTGGCAACGGGAGCAAGCTTGCCTGCGTATGTCTCGAAAGCCTTGAGTGGTGTGTTGCAGTAAAGAGCACCGAAAAGCGCCCGCGGAGTATACCTTGAAATGCAAGCATTCTTTGCATTCCATGGCGTACCTCCGTAGAGTTCCGCCTCGTTGCAGTCCAAGATCTCTGAGGCTGTGGGAAAATGTTGACCTGAAAGGGAGGAAGGAAGGAAACTTTATTAGAAAGTAGAGCGAGAGAAAGAATGCAGCAGACAGGTAGGTTAACAAGACTACGTCGAGTTTGCAACCCTACACTGTAGGAAGAAACTACAAGATGAAAAGAGAGAAAGAAAAATGGATACATTTTATAACACATGCACAGTGTATAGGGTCACAGGCGTTGGCTCAATTCCGTTGCCTTCAGTCACTGAAGAAGGGCAGATATAAGCTGTGACGCTTGGATACAAAGATCCTTCCTCCAGTAAAAGGCCAGTCATCAAGTCTCCTCAACACCCACTGTAGAGTCCGGTAATGGTGTTGAAGGTTGAGACAGCGGCCCAAGAAATAATCGATAGTCTCTACACAGTTGCAGTTTTCCCACATAAATTACAAAAGAAAAGAACATACGGCAATGGTGGTTTGGACCTCAGTCCGGAAATGCACTGGTGCGAGTGGCTCGCTAGGCTTGTTCCAGGAGAGCTAATCGCCACTCTTTTTTTTTTCATCTGCAAGCTCTGTGTCTTACTGGTCATTATTTTTAAATGGTTTCGGTGTTACACCAGGAGTTGTAATATGGGAAGACCTTTTTAAGCTACTTATTGTGGTCATGCGCTGATTCTAATCATGGGGCCACCATCTCGTATTCACTCGGGTTTAAAAGATGCCTGATATAGTGCATCCAGTGATTACGCGGTATTTCTCGAAAAGTTGTCACCAGTCTGTTACTCTCAATGAGCAGCACTTATCGTTCCATTGCGCAACATATATGGGCAGCATCTTCACCCACTACTACTTATAAAAGAGCAAACGATCGTGCATTGTGTGTAAAGGCTTCGATACATATAAAAAATTATATACTATTAATTGCTGAGTTTCTCTTATTAGTACGTATAGTTTGTCCTTCTCGGCATCTTGTTCATATGCATTTCCGCAAATGGCCACTCGCCAAGCAATCAGAAGTGTGCAGTCACCAAATTGCACACTTCTTGAACGTACGCAAATCGTCGTATAATTTTATAGCTGAGGCTGTCTTCGCTCCATAGAGCCGGAGCGTGCCGCGGAGATACGTACGAACCTAGAAACTCGAAGTCACGTAAGCAACGAGAGAGCGCGAGAGTTTTGTCGCACCGTCTTCTTTGCCCTTCGCATGGATGGATGGATGGATATGGCTGTGCCCTTTAGATCGGGCGGTGGTTAGCGCCACCAAGCCGTAATACTTAATGAAACAAAAACTAAATTTGTTTTTTTTTCTTTTAAAAAGTGAGGTTGAGGATTCTTACTTTGCAGTGAAGCGTTTAATTTTCACTCGTGCCTTGACCTAAGCCACCAGTCAGATAACCTCCTTCTAGTTAATTCTACCCGCTTAACGTCTATTTTGCCTTCCCTGTCCCTAAACCCAAGTGCTTAGTAAAACTCTGCGCTATCATCCTGAACTATAGGGTGAAGCCCTTTACAGAACATTATCAAGTGTTCGGCAGTTTCTTCTTCCTCTCCACACGCACAGTTTCTTCTTCCTCTCCTCTCCACACGCACAGAAGCTGTGGCAGCGCCACCATGCGGCCGCGATAGTTGCCCACAGCAGCGCGGTATGGCCAAAAAGGTTGCAATCAAGAAAAAAAGAAAGAAACATCAGCGGCGGCATCCTTCAAGCAGGTTTGAAGACGCGTGAGAGAACGGCCCGGTTTTGGTTCTCTTACTTTCTTCCTTCACTCTCCACAAGCCGGATTACTTTTGCTTCATCCGCGCCGCCAGGTTTGTGTTTCCCGTTTGCTTGCCTGGCCTTCCCTTGGCCAAGCACACCTCTCTCGCTTTTCTGGTCATGTTTACTTATTCGTTTCTTATCTCCCTCTCTCTGAACTCCTTTCCCTTTCCTTTCGATGCAACCTGCGCTGGTCGCGTGCTGTTCGCGCGATGATCGCGTTCGGAGCGCGTGGTCACTCGCGTAACACGCGCAGTTCAACTGTTCGTCGTTCTTTGAGCAAACCTGTCCTATAGGTGTCGCAGTCATACGTGGGCGTTCGTATGTATGTATGTATGTATGTATGTATGTATGTATGTATGTATGTATGTATGTATGTATGTATGTATGTATGTATGTATGTATGTATGTATGTATGTATGTATGTATGTATGTATGTATGTATGTATGGATGGATGGATGGATGTATGTATGTATGTATGTATGTATGGATGTATGTATGTATGTATGTATGTATGTATGTATGTATGTATGTATGTATGTATGTATGTACGTATGTATGTATCTATGTATTTACAGCACCTTACAGAGCCCTCGAGGGGCATAATGTAACGGGGGCGGTACAGATAATATGTTAGAAAAATATATATACATATATATCAACACATGCATAGGCAAATATTGAGTATGATAGAAAATGCAGTTCAACTTATGAACATGTAAGCAAAATACATACTATAAGAGAGAGTTAGAGTATGTGAATGTGAAATACAAAAAAACTATTACGACAGTAACTACAACCTAGCTATAGTGCAAAAACATCGGCAACAGTCCTATAAGCACTGATGATTACGAAGATGCGATAGAGCAGCTTTTGGTGCATAAGTATTTTTTAAGAGTATTATTGAACTTTGTGTGGTCTTGTTCTGACGCAAGATCATCTGGCAAATCATTCCACAAACGAACAGCTCGTATGCATGTATGTATGTTTATGTATGTATGTATGTATGTATGTATGTATGTATGTATGTATGTATGTATGTATGTATGTATGTATGTATGTATGTATGTATGTATGTATGTATGTATGTATGTATGTATGTATGTATGTATGTATGTATGTATGTATGTATGTATGTATGTATGTCGTAGACGTAGCCCACGAGCTTTGAAGCTTGGAATACTATCGTAAGTACAGTTCCCGTTCCATGACCGGCATACTTTTGTAAAAGAGTCTTTCACATACAATAGACTTTAGCTGCACCACTTGCTGCCGCCCTTGTTATCTGAAGGCGTGCTTATTAGGCAAACGTGGGGTAGAAGGCAAATGCGGCGAAATTTTAAAATTCCTACTCTGGTGGCTTCTAATGTACGTACCTACTGGGACTACTGATTACAAGCGGTAGTTCCCAAAGAATGAATATTACCGATTTCCTCTCACTTTGGAATACGAGGAGGGATTTGAGAACTTACGACGTTCGCTGCTCTTCTGTTTGATTCTAAAAATTTTGACTGAATGTCATGGCTAGAGATTAGGTTGCAAGGTAAAGGTGGCCCTAACAGTTACTTTAAAAAATGTTTTATTTCGCATCTTTCACTTCGAAATCATTGTTTTAAAGATATGAGTGAAAGGTTTCAAGATATTTGGTGGCATACTATAGTTTTAAGAGATTGTACCACACACAAGTGGCACTTTTGTAAGCGTGCGACGAACAGGCACAGATGAAACCTGACTGTGCTTTCTGACTTCTTTCTTCAAACACTTCACCCTTTCACCCAAGTGCAAGGTAGCAAACCAAACGCATGTCTAGATTACCTCCATGCATTTCATTTCCTCCCTTTCTTCTCGCCCTTGCAACACAAGTGAGTTACCTCAAAGTGAAGAAAAAAACACATTCCACTGAAAGGATCATTTCTCTTCCGTCGTACCGTAAGTGCCTATAGTGGTGGCCGCAGGCTTTCTAGCCGACATCACATTCTTTAGCGAAGCACGTTCCTCTTGATGTGACGCCACTTACACTGAGAAATGCACCCATTCCACGTCTAACTCAATCTTTCCTGAAATGTTCCATGCTCCTCAGTATCTTTGCTTCATCTACTCCACCAAAGAAACTGAATTAATTTACGATGATTGCTTCTGTACCGACTCACTGCCCAGTTGGTATACTCGTGACTTTAAAAACTGAACACAAGGACGCACCGAATATGGACCAGGGAGCGGCCAATGACCTGGAAGCGCGCATGTCTAGGCGTACCGCAATCTCCAAGTCCCGTCCTACACTAAATAAGTACATCAACGCCGATAAAACGAAGTCCACCCCCGGCCCCCCTTCCGTCTGAATCGAACAACGGCGGGTTATCGACGCACATGCAAGGCGAAAAGAAAAAAAAGAACGACATGAGTGCTGTTAGAAAGAAAAAAAAGAACGAAAATTCCGCGCCACTTCAGCTGCTCTGTCCCTTCTCCTTCTAGGAATTCTAATTGCGTCTAGGCTGGAAAAGGGTTAAGTGATGCGGACGTATACATTATCGCCGATGAAGCTCTCAGCCGTGTAATTGTAACGAGCCTCGCTGCGATCCCCTCGCTGCAGACATACCAGACGGGCAGTTGTCTGAAACTCAACCCGTTCTTCCACTGAAGTTGAACTGTTTCTGAAGCATGCAGGCAGAGTATGAGTTCTGCCTTTGGTCTACGACCAATACTAAGATTCCCAGACTCTTGGATAGCTCTACACTCTCCCGTAGTAGAGTACCTAGTACTATAAATTGTTACCTAGTGTTTCTAAACAGAGTAACCAGTACTCTAAATTGTTATACACTTTTTTCTAAACACACAGGAACTATGGGAGGCTTCGAATAATAGGGACAATAGGACGAATTGGTGCCTAAACGAATTATATGACAAAAACAGGGACAGAAAAAAAATGACAAACTTCCGAGTGGCAAAGTTGTGAGTATAGCGCTGCAGTTTGTCATTTCTTTCCCGACCCTGTTTTTGTCACGCTATTATTCGTTTAAGTTGTTAACATTGGAAGCTGTAGGGTTTCTGTATGTAATGCAAGTCTGTGGTACAGTAAGCCCGCCTCGCACCATACTATTGACACTGCGCATTGTGAAAAAAGGAACGCCACCTATCATTTTCCTTTTTTGTATACATATCGAACAAGCATAGAATCGTTTTCATTTACGTATACTGCTTATGTTGGGAACATACATTAGTTTGTCTGTACAGAGATTCGACTCAAGCAGTGAATGACGAGATTTTAGTCTTCAATAAATTCTTGAGTCTGACTTTGCATGTATTCAATTGCACTTTCCATCTACAATTGAGGTATTCGGGCTTCGGGGAATCGAGTGACCTGTGGTTACCGCTACGTACTAGAATGATTCAGTAGATACCAAGCTTTATCTATAGTTGCGATGGTACGCAATCTCAAGCGGCTCGGTGGAATTTAAGACAAAGCCTACAAAACAGAAAATAGGCACGTTATTGAGAATCGACTGCCTGGGCTTGAATAGTTATTTTTTTGACAAGTTCGAGTTCTTAGGGCGTTAAACTAAAGTGGACTGCTATGAAAAAGAATGAAGTGAGGGGATAACTTCTAAATTACCAGCGAGAAATGTTGTCCTGAATTATATCTTGTTAGAAACCTGTTATATGAGTGTGTGACTAGTGTTTCAAAATCTGCGGAAGCACTGAAGAAAATATATTTGTTTTGACTTACCACTTTATGGAATGTCTATGATCATGATTGTCATCATCATCATCATTTTGACTATACGTTTCACTAGAAGATCGGGCTTGCCGTATAGGTTGAACTCCGGTACAACAGGGAATGGCACCTGTCCCAGATGCCATTTTGATCAAATTACGTATTCTTGGCAAATGAGCCTCGTCAGCCATGGCGTCTCAGTATTGCGGTGGTTAGTCGTTGACACCACGTCCCATTGTCCGCTGCGCCACTTGAGCTATATGGGTCATGACTTTAACAACTAAACCAAATAAATCTGACACACCAAAGAAGACAACGAGCATTTGATAAAGATAGCGCCCCTCACCAGAACCTCGGCCAGACAGTGTTGAGGCACTTGTTTCTTCAAGGTATCTGCACAATATATTTCCATCCGTCGGCTGACGCTATTGCTTTAGATGTTCGTTGTTTCGTATATTCGTGTGTTGGTGCGAACAACTGGCTTCTGTTGTACCTTGAAGAGTTTGTGAAGGGGCTACTGGAAATATGCTGGATAATAAGGCAGCGGTGCAAAGTTCATAACACAGAAAACAACGGCAACACAGACGAAGTGCATCCGATGACAGATTTAAAGAAACGAAAAAACTAACAAGGGGGTGGGAACACACAAAACAGAGGGCACTACGTGCAAAGTGCGCATGAGCCACCATAAGTGCTAGGTAAAAAACACGTACATTTATCTTCTCAAGTTATGTGTTGGAGGAAATATTATACCAAAATTCAAGATGGAAAATATGCACCGAATAAAGCTATCTTTGTTTCACTAGAAATGCCACTATAGGGCGAGCCCACGCATGAGCCAAGCTTCCCCGACCGCATGATATGTGCTTCTCTGATTGTTCGTCTAATTTTGTCTGTGCTGTGTGTCATAATAATTGTGTCACTGAAATTCGGGTTACACTTACAAGCAGAGAAGGGCTTAGCGTGATTCCCCTCTATTGCAACCCTACTAAACTAATTCTATTGTTCCTGAAGTTTTTTGTTGAGGCATCATGATCAGGAACAAACAGCCGTCCTCCCATTGTATGAGGCTCTGTGAGACACATTCGTTAAATGTGAAATCGTGGGCAGATGCAAATGCTATCCATTAGAATGAAAAATAGCAACGCTAGCCTTTTTCTCGAGTGGTAAGAGGAGACAACTCACGCTGTGGATGACGTCACGGGTCGTTGAACATGGCTCCAGCAATCCGTGTTTCGCGCAGTGTGACTCGCGTTTCCCGCTCCGGTTCATTCATGAATGACTGCACGTGACCACGATAGTGGCGCGTGCTGCAAATGCGGGAGTGCGAGAAACACGTGAGTGGAGAAGCAGCAGCTCCAGCAGCATGTCAGCGCAGCGAACCGCGGAGGCATCGCCATCGCAACGCGCCGTGCAAAACGTGAGCAACGCGTCACGCCTCGTGGCCCATTCACACCGCGCGCCAGGCCTGAGTAGCAACGTGGGTTGACAGGAAGTTGCAGCATTAGTGGTGGCACTTGCCGGCGCGGAAAGGTCAGCTCAAGGCCGGCGCACCGGAAGAACGCTCGCAGCGCCTCTTACGTGACCACGAGCGACACCGTGTGGTCACTTGCACTGTATATTTCTGTGTGAAAGTGACTGAACTGTGTAAAATTACTTCTCTATATGTGTGCATCGAAAAGGAGTATACAGGGCACTGCTGCATGCAAAGTGGAGCATGACTTCGCTCGTTTTTACACGTTTTTTGACGAAAAGAAGACGGTCATTCATATTGTAGTCGTTACCTTGAAGTCGGTACCATCCTGTTCGGACCTTTTTTTTTCCAGATGTCATAGACATATTTCATAGATAGATAGATAGATAGATAGATAGATAGATAGATAGATAGATAGATAGATAGATAGATAGATAGATAGATAGATAGATAGATAGATAGATAGATAGATAGATAGATAGATAGATAGATAGATAGATAGATAGATAGATAGATAGATAGATAGATAGATAGATAGATAGATAGATAGATAGATAGATAGATAGATAGATAGATAGATAGATAGATAGATAGATAGATAGATAGATAGATAGATAGATAGATAGATAGATAGATAATGTAAAATGCAGATTTATTATACTCTCAGTCAAGAAATACAGACAGATCAAGTAAAAGTAGCGAGGTAGAACATCGAGGCGCAAAACGGAAAACATACAGAAGGACATAAAAATGGTTTTAGCAGGGATCATATGTGCAACAGAAACTGGAACAAAAAATTCCCTGTTGTAAAACTCAGGTGGAAAAAAAATAAAACCATAATGTAAAACGCAACAGAGCCTTCCTTCAGTTTGGCATAGGCCGAGCACGCTGTCACACACCTCGTCCGGCCCAGGAGAGTTCCAGGAGGCGCTGGCCTGGCTGACGCGTAACCGCACGAAGCTCCCGAAAAGCTGGGCGGCTTCAGACGTCCGGAGCCGCACCTGCTGCAATGCCGCTCGCCTCTCCTAATTGGCACCAGCTGGCGACAGAATGCGACGCGCCGCACGGAAGACGTCCACGCGCGCTGCACAGGCACGGCAGTGTTTGTTTATGTGTAACACGTGATTTTCCCTCGCAACACAGCGTAGCGAGTATACAGTTCTTCCGCCACTAGCATGTGCCTAAATTTGTTCACTTCGCCGGTGGTTACCTGTGTCTGGTTTATTTTATTTTTTTATGCTTTCCTCGTGGTCCACGCCTTCCTGAACGCTTGCGGATGCAAGTGACGGCGGCTAAGCTACAATCACTGACCGCCTGTTTCGAAAAGGAAGGCCAAGAGCTTTTGGAACTTCTCGTTCTTCTTTTTTTCCTTTTTATTCACGAGCAAGCTTGTTGGACGGAGTGAGCACAGGGATCACGCCATCTTTTAGTTTCACCTATTCTTGTTTATGCTGTTTTGCTTCTTGTCAAGGGACAGTTGACTCGACTGAAAGCGCGAGCCGCTGTATAATTGGGGCGAAGGCGTTTGCCATGGTTCTTTTTTTTTTCTTGAGAAGGCACGCAAAACTGAGCTAAACAGTCGAGGTGACGACCGCAGTTCCCGAAACGCTGAAGAGAAGCAAAATAGAGCGCTTACTCGGACCGTCGCCAGTGCCCACCAGAGTATAAAACGGATGCAGGTGTCGCCAACGTTTGGCGTAAAATGGGTTTGGACCAGCTGACCACGAATGGTTCTTTCGCACTGGCGTTCCTCCAGAGCTGGCGTTATCACCATTCTTTCGAGAGCAAGCAGGGCAACTAACTTTCTGCCCCCCCCTCTCTCTTTCTCTCTACCTACACACATTCAGTCGAGTGCTTCCGTTATAATAGTTAGATTGTAAATTAAGAGGGAATTGAAAATTGTTCTTCATTTTGCAAAGAAATGGCAAGCCTTCGGCAGTTGCGTAGCAGCTTACGTATGTAGCTCGCATTCCTCAGCTATCCCAGTAGTCTACTGTTTGCTC
Organism: Rhipicephalus annulatus; assembly: GCA_013436015.1. Taxonomy (NCBI): domain Eukaryota; kingdom Metazoa; phylum Arthropoda; class Arachnida; order Ixodida; family Ixodidae; genus Rhipicephalus; species Rhipicephalus annulatus. The sequence continues at coordinate 366,722 of WOVY01016131.1, forward strand.
TTGCATAAGACTGGTTCAGTGCTCACCTCTGCCGCATGTGGCCGAGAAAACTACACGTGGTGCGATCTAAGGAAGGATAAGCGTATTTGGCGTGGAAGCATTACTACTCCGACTGTCCGACACTATATACTCTATACACACCGGTGGTGAAATGAGACGAATCAATATAAGCTGAGCGCCGCCACCGATAATGGTTTATCGACCAATTACTACCGGCGTTGCAGTACGCGTCTTATTGGAGAAGGTGCACGAATGGCACGAGTTTTTTTTATCCCGTCTTTTTATGTTTCATATAGGTGCTTTCATTTTGTCTATCCCTGTTTGGTGATTGTGTCTTTCGTGCATTAAATTTACTGCATTATCGTCATTTTTATTCTTGACCTACCTCGGTGGTCTATGGATTAAGGAGCTCCATGGTTGACCCCAGGTAGCGTGATATCGTCCGCGGCAGCCGCATTTACGATAGCGGCGAGTATAGTTCGGAAATGCGTGCATAGACTTGGGTGGACGTTATAGAAAATCTGAGGTGGTTCAAACTTTTTGTGCTGAAGTCCTCTGCTACGGTGCCTCCAATAATTGTATCGTGGTTTTGGGACCTTAAAGCCTAACAATTACTAAATTTATTGTGGTTTCATTGTGTGCGAATGCGCATTTTTCACCCGCCACATGCTGACAATATACCCCGATATGTATTCGAAGAGTCCTGTCAAAGTGCTATCTCAGCAGATTTTTCATTCTATATATACCTTGCAGTTCTTTCCACTGCTACTTTAATTTATCGCTAACTGCGTAACCACTGATATTTTATGCCACTATTTGAACCACTGCAGTCGAACAAGACATTATAAAGTTTGAAATGACATTCCATGTCGCGCACGTGTAGTTTCTTTTTGATAAGTACACTCTTACCATGATGCTGCATAATGCGCTAACTATATCCAGAAAACAAAAAAAGAATCTTGGTTCTTTTTCCTGGCTTTATCTTGCACTATAACTCGGATCCGCTTACGAGCTTTTCATGGAGTAGCTGTTGACTCCTGGTGACACTTCAAGACAACACTGAGGGCTCGTCTTGGAGTGTTCAGAGGTCTCTTGGCTATTTTGCACCACCGTGTATTTATGGTGACACTATAAACGATTCGTACACCCCCAAGAAATCTTCCTCCGAAGTTTGCAAGGTCACATAATGCTCATGTAGCGCAAAACGACACCACAAAAAAGACAGGACAAAACGCTGTTCTACACTAACAACTTACTGCGTCACATGACTTATTTCAGTGAAAATCACAAGCTGGAACACAAACAGGCACACCTGAAGTCGGTTGATTGCAGCGTATGTGTGGTCCACAAGATTCTACTCTCTTGTGGCAAAGTGTGCGTAGGTTAGTCAGGCCACTGTGTGAAGTAGCACCCTAACATAATATGAACAATATGGTACAGGGTTCCATTTAATTTAGCTAAAGACTGCAAAAAGTCAACATGTCAATCTTTGTTTAGACTGGCTGCTATAGGAGAAGAGTGGGGACACGAGCGTCCGAGAATCATAAGAAGCATCAGTGGTGTAGCAAAGAGAGGAGGGATGACGTTGTGTTCTTTAATTACCCTCCTCTCTCTCTCGGAAATTGTCAATTTTGGTTACAAGAGAGAAAGAGGGCATTTAGAAAAAAGCCTGGAGGTCAGCCTGAGCTGTGCGTACTGGCCTGATACTCTAACCAGGGGATAAGAAAAAACGGCAAAGAAAGGGGGACGAAGGATGACGATTGAGACAAAAAGAGGTGCTGCTTATATATAGAAGTCACTTAGCCTAGTACCCCACAACTTAGCATGTAGTTCGGTGCTTACATATAACTACACGCACACATGCAAACGCAAGAACAAGCATGCATAAAGCAGGGTAAACCCCGCTCGACCCCCAGAAAATCTTCTGCCACGCCCCTGCGTTTTACATACATGTATTGGGTTCGCAGTGCATTATTGTGCCTCCTATAACCTTGCTTGGCAATTAATTTTTTTTTTGGATGTGCTATCATGAGTTCGCTCAAGTGACTAAGTTGTGGTAGTTTGCGCAAAGTGTATTACTGGAATCTGCTTCGTGTAAAGAGTAAAGTGACGCAGTAAATTATGTCAGTTGAGAGGAGAGCTTTGTTCTGTCTTCTTTCTTGTGGTGTCGTTTTGCGCTAATAAAGCTCTATTGTTTCATTCCCGCTAGCCCACCAGCACTTTCTATTGAATTGGATTTTCTATTCACATGGACGTTTTTGTCTATACGATGTACATTGATACTTAAGTTGAAATTTTGTTGGTTGCAGCAGATCTTAGTCGCTGACCTAAGATGGCCGTATCTAAGCGTACAGCGAATGCTGACCAATATAACTTTTTTTTTTCATTTGGAGAGGCACGAAAGACCCTGGGAAGATTTGTGTGTAGCTTTCATCAAGACTTCGTGTTTTTGTTTTATTTCGATGATAGGCGAATAAGTATTTAGGAAATCTTCAAAAACTTAACCTGTGATCACACAGTCTCGTGAGAAAGTTTCCACGTCAATGTGCAGCTGCTCTGGTGTCTATGAAAGCACGCATTTTCAGTCTTATCAGCAAGGCCACCCATTTGACGACACGGCGTAGTCGTTACGTGTTTTGAAATAGACACATCGGATGCGAACCAACGATTCGAACCAACATCGGATGCGAACAACATCGGAAGCGAACAACATCGGATGCGAACCAACATCGGATGCGAACCATCGGATGCGAACCAACACAATCGATTAATAACAATAATTTAGTTAATGCCAATCAACAATATTCAGTGTCATTTAATGCCAACAGAATAATTATTGATGTTCCACATCCCAGAACCACGATATGATGTTGAGGGATGCCGTATATTGGAGGGTTCTGAAACGTTTGACCACCCGAGATTTTTTTTACACGCACCTAAGTGCAAGTACAAGGGCCTCTAGCAGTCCACCTCAATTGAAATATGGTGGCTGGCACCGGGATTCGATCCCGCGACTCTCAGGTAAGCAGTTCAGTACTAGAACCACCAGGCGATGGTGGCAGGTGGTATCCGGATCTGGAGCTATATCTGATAAAAATGTTGGGGAGGACACCATATAGGGGGGGGGGGGCACAGATATACGGAGTCGCATATAAAAAGAGCACAAAGAGAACAGTACAACATCATTTACTTTAACTATTGCCTAAGTGCACTTCAAACACTGCAGGAGCCAGTGTCCGCCGCAGGGCCACCTATAGTGCAATACCGACCGGTTGTATTTGCATCCCGCAAGGGTGCATCTAAGGGCTCCGTTCCACGAGAAATACATCGTGCGGTCCGCAAGAGTTACAAATTTCCGCGGCTGGAGATCGCTTAAGCTCCCGTCGGTCCTCCAACAAGTGGCTCCATTTATTCCGCGTACGTAAGCCTGTTAGAACGGCGCCACTGTTACACGATACCGCCCGGCTGCCCGGCCAGTCGTGTGAGCGTGCCCTGCATCCCAACGTGGCGCCACGAGACGGCTGATTTAAGCGCGCAAGGAGTAGCAATCTGAACGTGCCCCGACGTCCCGACGATTCAGCTCGCACACAAATTACGCCGCACCGGCAGCGGCACAGCGCAGCTTCTCTTAACATGCTTCGGATGTATACAAGAGCAAGATTTTGGAGCCAAATGCCCGCGAAAGCCTCCCACGAGAAATATATCTGCGAGCCATATAACGGCTAAAAGGAAATCGTTTATCAAAGTGCACAGTGTGACTCGAAACAACGTTTTCTTTATGAGAGCGCTGGGAAAATTCGTATGGCCAGGCGGAACGTATCATCTGAACATGCTACTATAATTGAAGTAGGCAGGCTTTGCCAAAGGATGCCCTAATGTATTAAGTAGTGTTTAAAATTGGCGACGCGGAAACACGGGAAAACGCGACAACACGTTTAAAAATGAAATGATTTCTCACGGTCAACAGTAGTATTCGAAAGGTTGGCTATTGTAGCTGAAAACGGGTGAACGAACTGCGGCAAGCATACTCAACGAACAGAACAATGGAGGCAGAGCAGTGCGTGAGATAGTAAAACGTGGTTTAATGAACTTGTGGCCACGTGACCTCGGTGACACAGGTTATGTATACATGAATTAAGTCAGGACGTGTTCATTGAAACGGGGATTCTTTGCTCCAAGTTCTCTAGGGAATGCGCTTGTCATGCGACTCCAAAGGGTGCTACAAGAAATGTAAATGTGCGAACACGGCACCGATGCTGCAGGCAGATGTTACCAATCAAACGTTTCGGAGTAATGTGCACGTGCAACAAGTACAGGACCAATGTGGAATACGTACTGGCAAACACTGTTCGTTTGAACCCAAATCGTTTATCACCGCGCTGCTCGATACGGGGAATTGAGAAGCCCATAAAACGAGGCAAAAATACGTTCAGACATGCGAGATATATGGGCCGGATGTACCACTGAATGCGAAAATGGGTGGCAGTGTACCGATGCTTTTTTTTATATCTCAAATATGATAACATGCTGGGGAATGTATAAGGGCAAGCACAGATATATGCAAGTCTGGTTCATATAAAACAAAATAAATTATTAAACCACACTTTCAGAGATCAGATAATGCGAATTTTACTAAAATGGCAGGATAGAATAAGATTCAACACTATGACCCACACCTTATGCGGTATAGTGAAGGCTGAAGATGAGCTGAACATTACACAATGAATTGATCACGACGTATTCTCACCTATTCACAAGCGATGGAAGAATGATTTGCGCATATAAAATCTGCAGAGGCATACAGTTACCTTGTGGTTCCGACCATTGTGTTCATATTTGACGTCCCCTTTGACGGATGGAGGCAGGGTAACCTCTAGCTTCTCCAGGGCAGCGCTTGTGCCACCATTCAGGGAGAACTGCATGCCGCAACTACTAAGGCTGATTGAGGAATTGCCCATAACCTAGAACGTTGGGCGAGCTGGTCTTAGTTCATGTTTACTTATGAATCAGCGTTCGGAAACAAGCACAAAGGGAAAATAATGTGTCATTTTTGTTCCTTTTGTGCTTTTCTCTTTGTGCTGCTTCATAAGTTAGCATGAATCGCTGGTGTTCTCACTATGGGAACGTGTCCAGGGCCGGAGCCATGGAAGTCTCAAGGGAAAAACGAGAACAGGAGCCGGAGCTGATAACAGCATCGTTTATTTGCAATAAATTACATGTTGAAGGTTGCGCGATACTAAATGAAACATGGTAGCACCATGTTAGCGTCTATGCACTCGCTTTTTAGAGCTTGGGTCTTCCCAAGTTTCCCTGAAGTGGAAAACGATGTAGTTCAGGACAGTCAAACTACGAGGTCTGCACCCCCAACATGGGAAAGTGGAAAACATCCTTCTTACCGACCCCAAAAAGAAGGGAGGACCGCTCAGTTCGTCCCACAGCTAGGGAGGAGCGTAACACCAGACACAATGAGGGTATACGGCACGACACCACCCAGTGCAATGACGTAGTGTTCCACGTGCATTGTTGGCTCATAGATGCGGCCGCAGTGCCGGACAGGCCGCTGATTGTGGCAAACGTCTCCGAAGATGGATCCCGACGCTTGGGTCATTGTCCGTTGCACCTTGATGAACAAAGCAGTAAAGAGGTGAGCCCATTTCTAAGCAGTTCTAACTGCAAATAGCCCATCGGATGGTCGGGCGTGTCCGAAAAAGGTTTTGCCAAAGGGAGCCGCCAGCCCTGCAAAATAAGCAGTACACGCAGGAGAGCGTTGCAAAACTGGAACAAGTCAAGGTATATTTATCTGAACAGAGAACAGGAGGGAAAGGAAATTTAGCCGAAACCATGCCACACGTCTAAGCGGCAACCAGACATGGAGGCCGATCACAACACCAGCCAGATTTTCGAGTTTACAAGCCACCAGGGACAACTGCTGAGGCAGATTTAGAAGTAGCCGGTCAGGTAGTTTAGACTACAAGCCACCAGGGACAACTGCTTAGGCAGGTCGAGAAATTGACGGCCACGTCTTTGAAGCTAAATGTTCACCTAGCAGCGTTGTTACCACAAACGTCCTATTTTCTAGAACGTCAGTGCACTTTATGAAAGCTGCTGCTTGTTCGAATGCATGCGAGAGGTAGGCCTTTCCATCATCTCGAAGAAGGACATCTTGCTTGGTATCACCCCATCCGTGGAGCAATACGGGCTGTAACTGGTTCACATCTTTCGCTTAACAAAGCGACACGGAGTTTGTGTTTTATTGTCTGCATCAGCGGCACTCTCTGAAGGCACCCATGTGATTTATGCGACTCGCCACATCTTTCCTGATCACCCACTTGGGTGTGAAGCCGCTACGTCTTGCCTTATCGCTTTTCTGGCCGGTTTGCCTCTTAGGAAGGCATCTCCACGCGTCGCGTAAATATATACCGGGCTGCAGACGCAACCGTGCCACACTTGCGGTTCGCAAAGCGTCGGCAAAGTGTCCTTTTAGGTGTCTCCTTTATCTCCTTGGAGTGAGAAGAATTTGTCGCCACTTCAGGGAACACAGTGCAGCAGCCGAAAAGAGACAGGCTGCTTTCTATTTCATTTTTGCTTGTTTGGCTATTGCTTCAGGTCATTGAACCCTTCGCTAGACAGAACCGGAAATTCTTAGGGTCGCTATCTGATACAATTGCGCAAGAGGCGCCGATCGTGATAACTAGAAAAAAATTCCGCCATATCCACGAAGTGAATGATGATGAGTGGGCGAAGCTCCGGAGGTAAACCTGGTAAACCATGAATCCTCTGTACATTTTGCCCACTCGATTTTATTACATCGGTCCCCCTAGCGTACGTCGCCGCACTAAATCGAACGATTGCCTTCAACCAATGACACGCGCCATATGTGACATCATTCCTATTTTATAAGATCTCGCGTCTTTCAACTACAAGTACCACCATCTAGTAAACACTACAAGAACTAAACGAGAGGTGGCTACATACAGGAGACGGTACCGCCATCTAGTGAACACTGCAAGAACTAAACTAGAGGTGGCTACATACAGGGGACGGTACCGCCATCTAGTGAACACTGCAAGAACTAAACTAGAGGTGGCTACATACAGGCTACAGGGGACGCACAGCCCACGCCCTAAGGAGCTTCGCCCCTAAAAAAAAAACGGCAGATGCAAAGTTGAGGCTGTCTACAAAAGGAATGAAAAGACAGTATTTTTACTTGTCTCGAAGCGACAGGATTACAGTGCAAACTCTTCGCGAGGGGGTGGTAGTTTGAGCCCGTAGCAGTGGAAAATAGGCATACGGAAATGAAAAGGGCGGGGTACTACAACGTAGAAAGGTAGCTATGTTGCTGCACAAGAATTATTTTTAATGGGGGTTTAGATCATAGGCGGAGAATACGGCAGGAGCTGAAGGGCTCTGGCCCCCTCCGGGTTGCATCCATGTGGGGCAGAGCCATGCTGGCGTTGACCCGGGATATCTTTTAAGAGCTTGGCTAAAGCTCCCATGCACCACCCAAGGACCGTTCGTTGGCCATCTCGTTTTGCAGCTCTTTCACTGGGGACTGTTAATGCACGTTCGATTCCTTTTTCTTTCAGGCAATTAAAATAACACGTAACAGAAAATTTTTCGCGTATTAGTACAGTACAACTTCACAATCCCAAAAGCACTATACTCTTACAATGACACCACGCTCGGTAAGCTAGAAAATGCGCGAAAAGAAAATGCAGCTGAAGACGCCACTTCAAAGTTCCCGTATCAAACGACATGACGTCATAGATTTTGAAGGCACTTACTGGGTCGCATGCAGTTCCGACAGGGTAAAAAAGGAAGTGCATATCACATGTGGGTGCCATAAAACTAATATACGAAGTTTCACGAAATTGCATGCAAACCACGTCACAAAAATACAAAAAAATACATTTAGAAATATCTTTACGGATTACTTGGGCTAAAAGACTCTTTTGCGCTGTGTCTGCATCGAAATGCGGTGGCAGTAACCGAGAATGACATCTTTGAACAGTTGTTCTGCCCCGCCGCGGTGGTCTAGTGGCTAACGTTCTCGGCTGCAAACCCGCGGGTCGCGGGATGGAATCCCGGCTGCGGCGGCTGCATTTCCGATAGAAGCGGCAATGTTGTAGGCCCGTGTGCCCAGATTTGGGTGCACGTTAAAGAACCCCAGGTGTTCTAAATTTCCGGAGCCCTCCACTATGGCGTCTCTCATAATCATATGATGGTTTTGGGACGTTAAACCCCACATATCAATCAACAGTTGTTGTACGAAGTTAGGACCGTGACGTTGCATGTTGTAGCATGTAGACGAGTATATACGGGACGACCTTAACATTCCTCTCTTTCAATTTCACGCTCCTGTCGTCCGTGTATGCGCTCGTACCCCCAAAAAAGCTGCACCTTAGCTTATAATGTTCCCCGTATCTGCAGCCTGTTTGCACATGGCTGAGGCGTGAAGCGATTTATCAGGGCTGGAGCTGCGTAAGTGTGCCGACGCTGGACAATGGTGGCAGCTACCATTAACAACGGCACCCCCACGGTGAGTGCAATGAAAGCTGCGCTGCCTTCCATCACGTGTGCCCTAGCTATGGATATATGTTTCTTGTGAGCGTTATGCAGGCTTGACATCGTTAAAGCGGCCGCTTCCTTTTGCTGTGCAAGATGTACTAGAGCACGGTGAGGCGACTTGGCTTAAGAGCATGCCAGATAATATGATCTGGAAGGAACTAGCTTCTACATTGACCAGTGCACAGTGTAGTCTCATGGAATGGGGGTATGATGCTGCGAGCACGAACTGTGCCCATTTTAAAGTCACAGTTTGCTTTGCCTGTATAACCATTTCATGCTTACACCTGCTCTCGATTAAAGGAGAGCCAGCTTTTTCTTTTCTTTTTGACTATTTCATTTAGGCATATTCGCTAGACCTTGGCCCCGGAATGAGGTAGGGTAGCAAACCGTTCAAAAGCGCCTGAATGACTGGCCTCGATGCCAGTGCTTTTATTGTCCAGCCACATTTCTATGCACGTTGTCTGGATGTACCACCCAGAACGTCACTCAGCAGTCCTCTCATTGTCCCTTTGTGCACATCTAACAAAGAAACGGACATTTACAGCCCACGCAACGCAGCAGTGCCATGGCAAGGAACCGTTAAGATACGAGGGGCAATGATCTGTACCCGGAGCACCTGGCCGGGAAAGCCGGCACGTGAGACGGGAGACGGCGCTAGCTACAAGTACTGGAAGGAGCGCGAAGACGGTGACTGGAAGCTGCGGGGGAAAGAGGGGTGCCGTAGCAGGTGATGTCGCTCGCGCGCCAGGCACACGCTGTCCCCAAGTACGCGCACGTCTAAACGCAGATTGAATTTCCCGCCTCTTTACGTACCCCAGATAGTTCCCCGCAGTGCCACGTGATCAGGGGACTGGTGAATGGTCTATTTCTGACGCGGCATGTGCATATTGATGAGAACTGACTCACACTAGTACCAAGAAAAGCATACAGGTTATCATCTGTAGTATATGCTACGCAAAGTTTGGAAGAGTGGACGCAAAAATGACTTACTACACGCAGGGACCGAACCCACCACCTTCTTCGAATAACGCGTCCGATGCTCCAGTTTACCAACTGAGCTACTACGGCGGCCATACTACCGTCTGCATTATGGGATATACACGTGAATTTAAACGCGGGAGCATCCGTACCCATGAAGACGAGTGAGAAACACTCCTCTTCTCCCCGTTAGCTTGAGATCTTGCTCCGAGCTGGCAGCTGACCAATGACCTCTCGCGAACTACCTCAATGCATCTTTTCTGCCACAACGAGACTATTGCTTTGAATTAACGAAAGAAGCGGAAACTTCACGCGCTAGTTTTACTTTGGAAGGACATGTGTTTGTGTGCCCCAACGGGCGTATTATATAAGTTGCAAAGGGTGCACGCTTCGGTGTGTCTAACCAGACCATGTGAGACGTGACAAAGCTGCTAGCCACAATGGAAATACAAATGTAACGAGCCCTTATCGCGGGCATGTAGCCAGGCTGTGCATGTTCTCGCTAGTAGTGAGCTTTCGAAGAACGAAACCCAAGAATTCGATGACATCTCAGGCTGTCGAATTCAATTATCTTTCAGGCATAAGGACTCTATAGCACGCATAACAATCTTTTCAGGACTTGCATCGTCGAAAGGGGATACACAAAAGCAAGAAATTAACTCTGTTAATAGCAATGACCTATTCATTCAAAACTCTGTCGTCACTAATTTACGCAGCTGTATGTATACGTTAACTATAGAAGAGAAGGTGAAGTTCAGGCCGAGGTTTAAATTTTCCCCGCTACTTCAGAACGTCGACGTAAGGCCCCATTTCCGGCCTAACAGCAATTGTAGACGGCAAGCCATCTTGCAGGTACTAAATGATTTCTGTGTTTTAACAAGCCATAACTGCCATGATTGTGAGGGGCATCGAAGTGTACTGTATAAAACGGGCCGTATAAAAAGGCCTGTATCGTTTCATCTCCATCGAAAAGAAAGCGCCTCGGAACCGGCAGGAATCGAACCCTTGTCTTTTGAGCTGGCCCTCTAAAACCATAATCACTGTACAACCACGACAGACTGTTCGGGCAAATGACCTACGAGAGAATAAGAGAGGATTCTTGATTCGCGCTCCTATAGAAACCGGTCGCGCAGCCACTGAGGTTGTTAAATGACTTGATTGAGATGCTGCGCAGCCAGTTTCGACTCAAGTATATACATTACGGATCTAATTGGCGCTCTCTCGGATACTATGCCACAGTGGGCACGTTATCATGGGCGTATAATTTCATTGGTGCGGCCTTTCTCTACCATTCATTTGCACTGCATGCATGAAGTCTTATCTCGTGCATATTGTAAATTGTGATTCGAGGCGGCGGCCTGCGACATGCGACATCGCATAGTTAAACATATTCATTACGTCCGTGCATTCCGCCTCTTGGAAGCTTATGGATGCTTTCTGTTTGGGGTATAGATGCGGCTGGGAATGTTGATTACGTATTCGCTTTAGTGCCCCTGTTGAATGCGTGTGTGTCTCAACATTGGATTTGCATAGATGGGGAAGTTTGCCCCGTATGAACTCCCTGCAATGCAGCTTACGAGATACAATGGCAGCGCCAGAACACCAGTGTTATATCTATTACCGAAAAAAGTAACTGAGTACGTTTCTAGTTACTTGAACAAAACTTATTCACCATTTCCCGGAAGGAAACCTTTATGGGATTCAAAGCAGCAGTGGTGCGCACGCCGTTTACACGGCTGAAACAAGTGTCGATGCGAGTGCTGTGAAAAAGGCATGAAGCGAAAGTCGGGGTAGCCTTTACTCGTGTAAACGTTTCTTTGAAACACAAATACACCGAAGGAGGGTTGGGATTCGTGTAAGTGTCATGGCAAATAAACGAGCCGAAGGAGTGTTTACACTTCACGTGTGGTAGAGCGTTGTAGGCGGTGAGGGGGGGAAGCGAAAGACAGGTTTGTTGCCAGTGGGGGGAGGAGCAACACTCTCTAACTGTGTGGCAGCTACTGCGGGTAAGGGAGAGAGTGACGTCAACGCACAGGTGCGACTAAACTTACTTGGCATCGTTCCAAGAAATGCAGCAGCGGGAACGTGGTGCGGCGCGTTGGCACGGAGGTACGGACGGACAGCGTTACACAGGCCAGTCAGAGAGCTGCTTCGCATCTAAAAAAAAAGAATGCGTTACTAGCCTACATTACTTACAAATAAAGGTAGCGCGTTACCGTTACCGTAAAAAGGTAACGAACGTTGCCTCTGCCGTTCCTACACAATCATAAATTTTAATAAATATGTCTTTGTCACAGAAACTCATAATAAAATTTTATATCTCAGATATATGTTTCACAGAAAAGATCCCACTCGAAAAAGCATTATATCCAAAATGCTGATTTAACGAGTGTTCTTTGTACAAGTATACAAGACCTTAGAATGTTACAGTGGTTGAAAGCTGCTTGTTACATGTGATGGCTTGTGACTGTGACACATGTTGAAGAAATTTTTCTCAATGCGACATCATACATAATACCAGATTTAATAACCCATGCTAGCAACAAAGACTGCATTACTGAACTTTCAAGAAATTTAGAGTAATCGACATTTTTTTTAGTCCAAACAGCTCCTCCAGAGGAGATCATCAAAATTAAAACTGCCAGTCTTTGGCGTCTGAAATCATCCACCAAGTGCAGTAGAAAATCAGGGAGGCCTGCAATAGCGCTTTTTTTTTAAGTACAATAGTCTTTCTTGGGAACCTTCGACGCAAAAGTTTTGGTCTGTCTGCGTGTCCATCTGCCCAACCTAAACGGTACCTCTAACGACACCCTAAACGGCGGACCCCATCCGCAGTGCCAACCAATATTGCTAAAATTTTAGCGTTCAGACTTGTGTGATCGCCAATTGTAAAGGAATTATTGCGCATATCTAAGGCACCATAACAACACGCCAATATTATGTATGCGTCTCCTACTAGAAGGGGCATACATATTTCTAAGGCCCGTAGCGTTTATCACGTTGCGCTGACCAGGCAACACTTGTACGAAAAGGCAAGTAAATGTTACCAATACTTTGCTAAGACGACACGGTGGTGGCACCTACCCATCGCCTTGCGTTCTACACCTTAACACCTCCGAGACGGGTGCGCAGGGCGCGCGCGCTTTGTTTTTCAAGATAACTGCCAGATAGCGCTCATGTCTCACGTGTGACGTGACTTTATGCGCTTGTTCGCCTCCGCTGCACGAAACAGGGCACTCTAGCGCAGCGCCTCCAGAATACCATTCACCGATTTTCTTCAGCGGAACATCAAATAAACGATTCGTTCACTCTCTCCAGACGGAGACTACCATCGGTCGACGACATTTGCAGTGTAACATGTAGATACGGGGCCATTTGGGGGGGGGGAGGGAAGCGGAAGATTAGAACGGTTGTGATAGCAGATGTCCCTTGGGTGCTCTCTTGTCGCCTTATTTGGGCCACCAAAACTTGTGGCGCATGCCTCATCAACGCCAGTGCACATGTGCGGACGACCTACACAGTAAAGGGCTATTATAACGACACGCTGAAGGCTTTATGGCTTAGTCACAGAAAAAAAAACATTTGTGCATAATTATTTATGGTTCACATATAAACTGCATAATTACCGGGAAAATTGGCGAGCGCTAATGTGAGCGCGTTCAAGAACCGCCTCACTGGCTCGAGAGTTCAATATTGAAAAACGTAGCTGCCATTGCAGAGAGAAAGAAGCAAACTTGTTTTAAAAACAACGTTGATAAGTCTTCACAAATTTGTAGAAACTTTTATGTTGCAAGTATAATAAGGACACCAATATTTAGTCATTTTTGAAAAATTGTTTTTTTTTGCTGTACAAATTTCAAACAATGTTCGTTCACTCTTTGTTATGCATATATTTCTAACACGAGATGTCTTATTTGTGTGTTACATCATTGTGAATTCTCGACAACGAATGGTGACAAAATGAGTCCCTCCCTGTTGAATATGTTCGATATATTTTTGCCTCATAAATTGTGGAGTTGAAAAATAACCGAGCTTTTTTATTTTCACGTGAGTATGCATGAAATATGAAATGCTCTAATTTATATATCATTTTTGGAATATGTGACAATCTCTCGTGGAATTACACGCTTGTGACCGTGGCGTAGCCAGAGGGTGGCACATTGGACCTATGCCCCCCCTCTTAGTTTTTGTTTGCCCCCCCCCCCCTTCAGCTCGAAGGGGTGCCTCCCACCACAAACACTTCTGCGTAAGTTCCTGCTTTGCGATTACTGCGATTAAGAAAGTAGCAGTAGTTATGTCTGCCGTGCAGCTGCCTGTAAATCTTCTTAACCGTAGTGTTCGCGCGACAGCGGTATTAATGGGCTTAAGTTGAAACAGAGGGTAGCGAGAAGCCAAGCCAACCAAGGTATCTTTATTGTCCTCACAAGAAAAAGTTCGACGTTTCGCACGTCACTTGCATTCTTTTACAGGCTTTATTCCTTTGACGTGGTCACGCCTATTGTCCATGATGTGCAGAATTCCACTTAGACAGGGTCTATTGGTACCATTGGTAGTGCAAGTCAAGTTACCAGTTGTCTTCTGAACGGGCCAGGATTCCACAAAAGCCACTTATAGATTGGGCTCTAAGTCTATACGATTACGAACTTGGCCAATTCGATGCGGTGGCCGTTCATCACGCTGTGCTCAGCGAGTGCATTCCTTTGTCAATTGAAATGGCGGACGTCGGTTTTAAGTTGCCACTCACTCTCGAAGAAGTTGTTTGCCTTCTCCACGTACGAAGCGTGAATATCAGCACGTGTTATGGAGTAAACCAGTTCTTGCGCTTTCCCTTTTGTGCAGCCTGTCTTTTGAGCAGAGAAAGGAGCAGGGGAGAGCAATCCACCTACTACAATCCAATTTTCTGAAAAGCATCTTCCGACAGTTAGTCATGGCGGATTCCGCAGCTTTCTTAACGCTTTGTGTGGCGATGGCCGAGAGCTCACCACAAGAAGGTGGAGCCTTGAAAAGTTTCTATCCCCAATTTCTAAGAAAAAAAAACACGTAGGAATTCCACCCTCGCTTTTTTTTTTTGCGAAACCTGCAGGGGGATAGCTGTCCGACGCTGCGTCAAAAGAATTCACCAGAGTGAGTTTTGGGAAAACAGAATCTTTAATATGAAAAAGTAATGAGTAACCTGATAAGGCACATTACCGAGAAATTTTAACATAAGTGCAGTTCTAGAATTGTAACGAGTACGTTACCAAGTTACCTAAAAACCGGGAATGGTGTTACCGGTAGCGGCATTACTTGTAACGTGTTATCGTCAACACTGAAGAACACATAGCCTAGCGAGAAAGCACAGCAACATACGGCCTACTACTGCGTAGACAAGCGAGTAGGTGCAGCAAGGACTTGCCAGGGCACATTTCTCTTTATTTTTTACTAGTGAGGAAGGCAGCACGGGTGATTATGCATGCACCCAGGAAGCCTTCTTTTGAAGTGCTCTGAAAAGGGCAACTAAACGAGCGTGTCGATGTGCTCAGGGAGCGTTTACAACTATTCTTACCATTCACCACAATTCACTGCCTTTCTTCATTTCGTTTCCCATTCTCTTGTTGCACGGTGGTAGCGTACCATGAAGCATGACATTCCTGCAGTGTGCTTTGAAAAGCCTTTGTGTTCCTTCCAGGCTTTCACTGGAATTTGGAGGTGGTGAACGTCCTCGGAGCTAGAAATGTGCTCTTGGAACGAGGCTTCTGGTTAGAAAATATTGCTGCGCGAAAGTCAACTTACAAGTGTTCTCTTTACTCCTACCCCCTTTTTTTATCCCTCCTCACCCCCATCCCTTGTGAGCTACTGTTGAGGTGTCGCTCACTGAAGTAGGCAGTTACGGGGCTCACTTTTCTCTTCCTTTTTCTTTTAAGAATCACTTCTCTCGAAGCGCCGCGATGGGGAAGCTCACTATTTGTAAAATGTGGACTATAGGTGTGCATAAACTTGGGTAGCTCGAAAGCCCGAGCCCGGGCCTGGCTCAGGCTTCATTGTTTTTTCACCTGCGGTACGTGCAGAGGTGCAGCCCGAATCAAGCTCAAAATATACACGTGCCGTAACTGCATGTTTCCACCCCGTAGGGCCTCCTCTGCCAGCACCCTATTTCTCGATTATTCTTTCCTTTAGCCACATTGAAAACACGGCTAATGGGTAAAGTCACCCAAAATGAGCTTTATGATCCTCTATACACGGAATGGTCCCCTCTCCTCTATCTGAGGTACTAAAGTTTTCGGAAAACAAACGGTTTAAATATTCCAAAGTTGTTGTGCTTCAGAAAAATATACTTGGTAATTCGCAAAAAAAAAAAATCTGCAAGGCGGCTTTCATACAAGGTTGTTTTCCAACCAAAAACTCTCGTGCGCAAACTGCTTTCCTCCCCCAGCCTAAAATCACACGGTGGACGAGTCACTTGTCGTTCGTAAAGGTGGGGGGGGGGGGGAGAAGGCAAAAACACAACGAGCAAGAAGTTGGTTTTCCTGCTGCAAGCAATGTCAGAGGAGGAGATACGTTTTCAACCTTACAGCTCCGACTGTACACTGTTCCGTCGGGCACGACCGCCTCTTCATTGACCTCGTCTGCTAAGCCACTACCAGCGCCCCATGTGTCCAATATTTGCCAGTAATTACTTACTACTACGGTCAACTGCCTTCAAACGTTCGAGGACACTCCGCGCATTTGGATCGATAATTTACCACCCATGCTGACAGCTTTGTGCAGCGTTGCATGTTTTTTCTCCTCAGTGTAAGTGTAGGGGGCAGTAAAAAACTGTAATGGTATGTCAACTCTCGGCAGTATATGTGGTTATTTACAACCATTGTAACTTTACAATGTATTCCTAAATGGCACTATAATAAAAAGAACTGCATGGTTGTTCAGAATAGATACTGCAAATCTGAAGCCGAAGTAGTATTTACACACCAGAAGAATAGGTTGCGTCAAATTTGCTGGCACTCGATGTACACTTCACCCAACACTGTCACGAGGCGTTAATGGAACGTAACTCCACCTACAAGTGACATGATTTTCAATGTCTATGGTACCATTTGTTTGCTATTTAAACAGTTGAGATCACTTGGCCTGTAGGGGCCATTGGCGCAAAATCAGACCTTTCCTCTCTCCGAACAATATTTACGAGTATAACTTCAAATTTCGCTGACACTAATGTTAGGAGCATGCCTTGTAGAAGTTGAATGAAAGGCTGACCTGTCGTAACTCTGCAAACGGCGTGTTAACGAACCAGTTTAGCTTTTTTTTTTTCAATCATCAGACGCACCCAGTCGTCTGGGGTGTCAGTGAGTCGCGTCTCGCATTTCTTCACCCGCAGCCAATTGCAGTTCAATCGCCTCTCATCAATCACGGATATCCCAGACGTCCTTCATCACGCCGTGAGCACACCCTGTAGCAAGCTCCGCATCGCAAGGAGCCCCAACAGAGCTGCCAGACAGACGCCGTTCGTCGACGACTGGAGATGAAATAGCGGGCGAAATTACATATTTTCATGGCCGTTGGCCGGCCCACCTAGGAGCCCGTGACGCAAGGAACTCGGAGGCGAACGATTGGCCGACGAGGTGGCATGCTATAGCGGTCAAATCGACGCACGCGCCAACCATTGATCCTGCCGACTAGCGTATGCAAGTCGTCGAAGATATTGCGAAAGGAGACACTGGTTCTTAGGGAAAGAACAAAGAGACAAAACAGAATGATGGTTGAGAGAAAAGAAATGAAGGAAAGAAGACAACCCGGGAGGCAGCTGTTCACGGTCAACCGGCGCAGAAAGAAACCGCACAAACGCACAGACTTAAGCGTCTCGGACGCACCACATCGTCCCGGGGACATTCTCGCGCCCCTCCTCCCCCTTCCCCGTCGCGCACGGACGCATAGCGGTCCTCGCGCGCGTCGCGTGGCAAGCTCGTGCGGTGCGTTCCAGTTGGGCGGTGCTTTGCGTGACGTCACAATGACGGGGCGTAAGGAAAGGAGGTGTTGTGACGTCACAGGCTCCGCCCATTGCGTGTTCCACCGTTTCCCAAAACCCGGGGGGCAGTAGTATACGCTACGGCGGCACACAACGTCGTGGCCGAGTGTGCTTTCAGTCGAGTTCTTCGGACGTTCGTCTCCGCGTGCTCCGCTGTAAACTGTTTCCTCAAGCGCGCGCTGGAATATGGCGAGTGTGCTGCCCAGTCCGCCGTCCAGCGATGACCACCTGACCTCGGCTGGGTTCTTCAGTCACGTGCCGGCTTGGACTACGACGACCATTTTGCCCGGACTTTCTCGAAGGTCAGTACTAAAGAAGGCGTTGATTCAAAGCAGGCCGTCGTTGTAAGAACAGTGCAGCTGCACACTTAAGCTTAAAATTAGGTGCATAACCTACACTGGCAGAGCTGAGAACACGCAACAGGGCTTTATCTTACAGAGAGTGGCAGTTGACTTGCAAATTTATCTCGTTTTTTTTTAATTTCACGCACTCAAGAGCGCTGTAGTAATTTAGACAGGGCAGTTATTCTAGCAGAGGTAAAACGATCCAATGATGCAAATAAGTGTTTAACCTTTTTATTGAATAGATTTCGTTAGTTACTATTTTAGTTGTTAAATAGGCAAAGTTTGTTAAATAGCCAGCTTAGCGCTTTCGCTGCATCTTAGTGCAAATGAAATACTAAGAAGCTTGAAGAAGGCTGCACCTTTTGCACTGAAGATTTTAGCGGACGCTTACTACCTAAACATGTACTCAATCAACCTTTCTTTATTGCCCATCATGTCGCACTGAGCCAAAAATTCTGACGTGCTGCATACGGCTCAGAACAATAGGTCAGTAGGTCGATTCAACGTGCGAAGCGCATATGTTTGTTTGTTTTAATACATGGTGCGCTCTATAGTTGAAAGACCCTAAATTCAAATATTTGAAAGGTATTTCGGAAGTCTACAAGTGTGACTTACCTGTCAACATCGATTGCTTTCGGGATAATGTTCTGCCAGTAGGTGTGTGTCCTGTTTTGGAAGTTTTGAAACAACTCTCGGTGTGCGCTTAATATTTCCTAGAAACTATGAACCGTCTTGCCCGCTACTATGTTTTGATGAACTGCATAATTTGAGAAGGTTGAGTTGTGGTTCGCTAGTCATGCTTCTCAGCTCTAAAGATCACTGGAAGCGGGGATTTTGTTGAGTGTGCGTGTGCAAATTCATTGATTAAACTCAGAAACCACTCCAGGCTATCATGTCCTTTCAAATGTCTTCATCTCGTGAGATATCATTAACTTCGAAGGGCAGAGGTTTCTTTGGGACACGCTGATAAATTTTGAAGGTACGCGAAACAGTTTGTCAACCAAAGTTATCCACAATAAACCTGTCCAACGTTCGCATATCAATTCAGCCAAGCTCATTGTGCAATAAACCAGTGCAACGTTCACATAAGCATGCAAAAAGAACATGGGGATAAAATGAGACAGTATCCAGGTCTGTATAAGGACAAATAATAAATATCTTTTGATAAAACTGCTTTTGATAGCAAATATCTTCTGAAATAACAAGTACCGTTTGGAAGAGATCAACTTAAGCCAGTCGTAATACTGAACGTGCAGTGATAGTAAGCCCGTCGCCCTATCGAGAAGAGCTTTGGCAGACGAAAGACATTTTATGATGGTCCAGGCATCTTTTGCATGTTCCAAGTGACCTTCTCAGTTTCTATTCTCGAGGTCGGATGATACGACCTGTGCTACGCTATGCATGCGTTTTCTTCCCAAGTTATGTGCTGAAAATGAACCTGTCCTATTTACAATTTTTTTTCCAATGCAGCACATTCTCCGTTGAACGAGATTCACAAAATATGACTGTTGTTTCGTGCATTTGCCCATCCGTGCTCGTGATTGCGTTTCAAATAAATCAGTCTTTAATGCGCAATGATTTCTTGTTAGGCGTGCCATGAAAACGTTTACGACTGCAGGTGGCTTCATAACTGATATGAATGCAGGGAACATCACATTATTACAGCTTATTTTAGTTCACCTGATAACCGCTGTGGAGAGTTTAATTGACGTATCTGTGGCAAGCACGTGCTATGGGGATTGTCCAAGAGAAAGGTAGTTTTTTTAAATTTTGAAATAATAAGTTGCATGTTCTCTCTAAAGGAAGACGAAACAAATAATAGTTGAACGAAATTTGTAACCACTAAAATATATATTCACTGCGGAAAATCCGTAATTAGTGGTTGTGTCCAGCCCACGCTTCGACAAGCGGACTTATTTTCATCAATGTTAGGACATAACTGATTTGAGTGTATGGTTTGAGGAAGAAGACGCCTAAGTTTTGCAGAACTGATTTGTTTCTTTCTCTTGCGGAAGTTTCACTGAAATGTGTAGAGCTTGAGATCGTCGAAGTTGTGTCTTGCTACGTTAAAATGCTGTGCCACTGTTTTAGCTAATTTCTTTGCCGTTGTCCGTGCTATGACCGTCTAATCTAACATTTGCAGGCCGTCCTCTTTCGTCATTGAACCTTTTACAACAATATTAACATTCGATCATGTTTCCTCCTGTATATGTAGCATACCGTATGAAACGCAGACACGCTACCGCGAAAGAAATTGGCTCTGTTCTAGCCTTGAAAAAGAGAAGTGCTCTTGTAGAAACGTCACCTCTACACAACCCATGTTTGCGTTTTTTTTTTTCATCGCAAGCTTCCATTTTCCCCTCTCTATCGCTGTTAAAGTCACTGTAAAATGCCGGTATAAGTAAGTAAGCGAAGCTAAAGATACCATTTAGCAATATTGTGCTCCGGTGGACTGCTTTAATTCTTTCATTATAAAGCCACGGCTTCATTTACCCCTCTGTTTAACCATCGCTTTCCGCGACATGGTCAAAATAAGCACGTTTGCTTCGTAATCACTGTTTGTGATTAACATTTGCAATCACTGCGATGACATGTTTGTTTTCTATAAAGTAACAGAATCTCCAGTTGCATCATGACAGTGTGGCTTATTTAGTACATGTGATAGACGAGATAAAGTTAAAAAGTTCTTGCTTTTCTAAAGAAACACTCTTAAAATGGTCACTTGATTATCAATGGCTTTTTTACGCAAACTGCAGAAGTGAGCCAATCACAATTGAGCGATTTTGATAAGGTCAGGCTTGATTGCGATCAGAAGTGCGCCGCGTTACAGCGGCATCATATTGCTGCGCCCTCGCTCAAATACTCATGTAGAGCAGCAGTGCCGTCAATCATTAAAAAAAACAGCAACATCATCTGTATACAGTGTTGCTAGTTCACCCACACTACAGTTCCCGTATTTCATCATTGATGCCACTTGACAGATTTTCATAAGAAATAGCCGACACAGACTTGTCCAAAGTTACGAAAGTGTGTTCAAAATCTTGGTTAAACCGGCGCTATTGTGCGAAATCATGACAACAATTTTCTCCGCTTGCACAACCATGAAGCCATGGTCCATGTTCAGAGCAAGCACATTCGAACCAATAAATATTTTTGCCATGTCATTTGGGAAGACAGCCGGACTGTATCTTAAGCTTGGCAATCATGCTGTGCATGCCTGAGTATAAAAAGACGCAAGCTTCCAATGAAGGCGGTTACTTTACCTCAACTAGAGCGTTGTTTGGCTCCACATACTGCCTTGATCGGCACATGGTGTCAGAAGTGGGTTACGAACCCACGTCCTCTTGCGACAAGTGCCCTGTATAACAACCAAAAGCGTTGTGGAATTTTTTTTTTGCCCGAAGAAAAAAATTTATAATCGGTGTGGAGTTCGCGTACATCATTAGAAAATGAGCTTCATCAAGTAGCTCGATACTTCGTAAGGTCCTACAACACTTAGCGCAAGCTGTTCTGTTTCACTTTCGAAAACTTTCCGATTGCTATGCAAATCAAGGGCACTTGCTTGAACATGTTCCAGTTAAACATTACGTGCAATTCGACATCACTTCGGACTCCTGACTAGGGCATCTTGCCGATCCACTGTGCTTGTTTGACTCAATACAGCCAATTCTTGAGCGTACTAAGTATGCGTCTCTGACAAGGATGAAACTTCACAAAAAAAGTATAGGCAGCGTATCCAATCATCACAAAAGCGAATTTCATTCGCGCACATGGTATCATGTTCCGCATCATTCAGATATCACACGTAATGAGCATTTTACAGCGTAGTTGTGCATAGCGCCCAAAGTATCTGGGTACGTTTTTTATAGATAAAAATACAGGACATTCAGAATATCACATTACTCTCAAGATGCATTAGGTGTGCTTGAATATTTTTTTCGTTTTCCTATAACTTTGTTTGGACAAAAAGACTTGCCATAGCCAAAACCACGAGTAATCAAAGTGCTTACAAGTGCAGCATTGAGACAAGCAAAGGCAGCCACCCTATTTTCGAGGTCTTGCCCCACCACACGTAGGTGTATGCATATATAGGTATACTTAAGCGTATCAATATAGGGCATCATGCAGAGCTGAGCTGACTTTTCCTTGGGATGAAACAGTGTCCTGTGAAGTATGTGTTTGTTACAACGTGCACGGCAGGAATTCGACGGCGCTGGGTTCTGTAAGCTGAAGCGGTAAAATTCTCAAAACAGTGATAGTTGGGTGTCGCGGGGAATACTGGGAAACATTGGACTCGTGACAAGGTGGGGATAAGAAGAGACTCTTTTTGTATTGCCGCTTTCCGCTGCCTGTAACGTTTGTAATTTTTTGTAAATTTGTAGTTTAGATTTTTTTCTGGGTGAAGGGTCCAGTCAAGCTGTGAAATGCAGTTTTTTCCCTTTGCACCAAACCACGTATACATTGTATTTTCGTGTACTTGTCACGTGGTTGAATAAACTCAAACTCAACATACAGCAATATTTCACTGTAAACGAAAGTTAGCCAAGATGGGAGTTTCTCCAGCACATGAGCCCACAAAACTCCCCTGCCCCAATTATTTACTCCCTGGTAGGGAGTGAACTCGGCACATGTCATCGTAAAACGCCCCCTCCTTAGTCACAGAGTTTATGAACGACATGACCTTGTTAAACTCCCCAGGGAGTTTCAGGTCACGTGGTTACAAACTCCCTATAGGAGCTTTAAAAACCCTCTTTGGGCGTGACGTGTGTGTGTGTGTGCGTGTCTGTGTGTGCGTGTGTGTGTGTATGTGTCTGTACGGGCATATGTTTGCACGTCGGTGTGAAACACATGTGATTTGTGTGGCTAACCGTGTAAGCATCTGTCAACAGGCAACAAAATTATAAGTGCAGCGAAGAATAGCAACGACCGGTTGCTATTTACTGGGAACATTTCAATATATTTCGCACCTTAAACCACGCTGCACATCGGTCCGATTCCTCAACGAAACGTCCTGAATGCCACGCTTCAAAGGGCCGAGTAACAAAAAACTTCGAAGAATAAATTAATGGTAGCAAAAGTAAGCTGTTACGATCGTCAGCGGCTGCTCCTGGAGTTTCACCATCAGAAACTTCGAAGTGGTCTGAAGTAGGCTTCGCTCGACTACGGCAGGCTGGCCGGCAACCGGTCTGAGAGTTGCGCCGGCGACGCGCTCACCCCGTCTCCGCCGATAGTGGCTTCTCGGAGTGTCACCGGTATTTCACCGGCTGCAACATCTAAGTGGTAAGAAGGCCTCGCTATGCCGTCGGTATCAAGCCGGCATCGTATCGAACTCGCACGGTGCGCTGGCCACCGCGGCAAGCGCTACGAGCTAGCACCGACCACCGGCGATGCAAAGAATGTGTTTCACAAAAAATGAAGGCTGCTGGGATGTATAACAGTCTTCTGCGCCTTGCGACCGCAGCTATCAATGACTAACTACAAGGCGAGCGCCGAACGAGGCGGAGTACGATCGTCAGCGATTGCACCCTAAAACTTCGAAGCAGTTCGAAGTAGGCTTCGCTCGACTACGGCAGGCTGGCCGGCAACCGGTCTGAGAGTGGCGCCGGCGACGCGCTCGCCCCGTCTCCTCCAATAGTGGCTTCTCGGAGTGTCACCGGTATTTCACCGGCTGCAACATCTAAGCGGTAGGAAGGCCTCGCTATGGCGTCGGTATCAAGCCGGCATCGTATCGAGCTCGCACTGCGCACCGGCCGCCGTGGCGAGCTCTGCGAGCTATACATGCAATGCATGCGAGCAACGGGAACAGCGACTGCGAACCGTCTCATTCGTTTAAGTCTATCGCTCCGTAGCTTAAACTGCATGGATAGCGAACACCTATTTCTGTGCATGGGAAAAACGAGACGTAAACTGCACATCAGCAAGCATTTTGTGATCGCCAGCTGTCATCGAATCACCGTGCCGTACTCGTGAGTGAGGCCTAGTCGTCGAACGCAGTAGCGGCGGTCTACCTCGGTTCATCGCTGGAGCTGCTGAATGTGCCCCGTTAATGTGTTCAATTCAAGGCTGCGCGCACTTTGTGTATGATTCAGTGCATTTTACGGGTCCACAAACAGCACTGCTGATGCGAATTCAGCCTGTACGACAGAGCGTCAACTGATAAAACTTTTTCGTTATAGTAAAAAATATTAAATATTAGGCAGGATTAGGATAAAAGGCATGTGTGTTGAAGTGCTTACATCAGACCACCGCAAGTTCATACTTACGCCGTGCGTATTTATTGCTTAATTAATAGAAAAAAAAGGCTTTCACCTGGGCAACAGGAGGTCAGAATGTGGTGCCTATATATACTCGGTGACTATATGGTAGGTGTGTACTGCGTGTGGCAAGCTGTGGTGAGTGCGAGTGTTGTGATATTACGTGAACGTTGTGATAATGTTTGTGTACTGTAATCATTGTTGAGCGTATTAAATGTAATGTAATTAAAGTTACGCTTGCGCATGGTACGGCTGCTGACGTAATTTTTTTTCTCGGTCGATGCAAAAGATTTACTCCCATACTGACCTGAAAAAGTTCCCCTATGGATGTAAATAAAAACCCCCCTGACACCATGCGAAAACCCCCCTTCTGATGGGGAGTAAATTTTTTACTCCCAGAGACGGGTTTTTTAAAACTCCCATCTGGGTGTGCGCTAGAGGACAAGATCATTTACTCCCATTTCGGCTTATTTCTGTTTACAGTGTTTCCTGCTCTTTTGTGGTTGTGTGTCTCTAAATTCCTATCCGGTCTGTGTGCTTGTTCGCCCGAGCATTGTTTCACGGTCAAATTGAATAATGAGTTGTTTGTTCTCTACATATCTGATGATGTTTTCTTTCTCTATACTCTCTGTAGCAGCCGCGAGTTTGACTGCCGGCCGTGCACACCGGAGACGCCCGACGACTCTTCTAGCCGGGACTCCGACTCCTCGCCGAACCACGTACTCAAGGACGGTGGCAGTGCGCTGCAGGACGGGTGCGCAACGGTGACGTCATCTTCGTCGTCGTCGCCGAAGTCGGCCTACAAACACGTGCCGCACAGCGAGAAACCTCCGCATCTGGTGGCCCGAAGGAACGCCAGGGAGCGGCGCCGAGTGCAGGCGGTGAACAACGCCTTCTGCAGGCTACGGAAGTGCGTGCCCGTCGAGAACAGGGCTAAGAGACTGTCGAAGGTAAAACCCATGGCATTTTAGGCTTATTTTGCGAAGGTCATATAGGTGCGGACTCGCATGGTGGGAGAACAGGGCTAAGAGACTGTCAAAGGTAAAACCCGTGACATCTTTAGGCTTATTTGGCGAAGCCTGGTCATAGGTGCGGACTCGCATGGTGGATTCTCGGGGATCAGCCCGCCGTACGCGAACTGTTGACGCCATGTACCTCTAGCCGATCGGTGCACCGTTCTCCATCAATGGTGTCCCGTTATTTTAAAGACAATAGTCTATACTTCAACGCAAAAACTTTGGTCTATCTGTCTGTCTTGCTTTGTCTGTCTTTGTCTGTCTTTGTCAAGCCAATCGGCTCGAGTACGCCCTTATCCGCAGCACCTGATTGATATGTGGGGTTTAACGTCCCAAAACCACCGTATGATTACGAGAGACGCCGTAGTGGAGGGCTCCGGAAATTTTGACCACCTGGGGTTCTTTAACGTGCACCCAAATCTGAGTACACGAGCCTACAACATTTCCGCCTTCTTCGGAAATGCAGCCGCCGCAGCCGGGATTTGAACCCGCGCCCTGCGGGTCAGCAGTCGAGTACCTTAGCCACTAGACCACCGCGGTGGGGCAATTATCCACAGCACCCACCGATATTGCTCTGGTTTCGGCGTTCATACTTGTGCAATTGTCTATTGAAGAACAATAATTGGGCATATCTGAGGCACAACATTAAAACATCAGTGTTCTTCAGCGTGTTTTTTATAGTAGACAAGGCACACATAAGTAATTCTAAGAATCGCAGCGTTTATTACAATCCGCTGCTGTATGCACAAAAAAAGCGAGTTTCTTACGCTTTGCTCAGACGATACGGTGCTGCCACCTACCTTAAAATCTACAAAAAATGGGCTCTAAGATTGTGCGCGCTGCCGGGCACTCGCATCTTTTAGTTTTTTTTTTTTGGATTACTGCCAGATGACACTCATGTCTCGCGTAGCACCTCGAGAGTTTCATTCACCAATTTTTCTCTCAAAAAACTAGAAAATAATAAGTGTTTGTTCACTGTCTAGGCAGAAAACTATCGTTTTTCGGTGACATTTGCAGTCAAACATGCAGATACGGGGCCAATTTTTTTCTCAATCTTTACTTATCACTATATTCCTTTTATTCCCTCTTTATCCTATTCCCTCGTGAGCTACTGCAGAGATGTCGCACTTAGTTGCAGACAGTTGCGGGACTCTCTCCCCCTTCCCTCCTTTTCATCTCTTACAAAATCACCCACCGCCCCCTCCGTGACAAGTGTCGTTGATGTTATAGACGTGACCGTAAACAAATCGGACCAGTATTTGCATGTTTCCCTGTCAATGTCGTTGAAAGACGACAATCTTGAGTCTGGAGGTAGGGAATAAAACGTTTGTTTGATCTTCTGCGCGATAAATTCAGTGAATAGGATTTGGAAGCACTGCTTCCGAGCCATATATAGACCTTTTTTACGGAGAGGAGGATTCCCTTTTTTCTGGGCTGTTGTACGAAAGCCAACGTCACAGCCTCGGCAGTGCATTTCTTGGAGGGTCAAGCGCGCTAACTATAGGCCAGAGAAGACTATGGCAACGCCCAGAATGCCTTTAGTGAAAAAGATCCATACCCTGCACTGCGTGAGGAATGAGCGCCATCTGTCAGTGTTCTTGGAAAATGAACAGATGGCCTCCAATATATCGAAGCGCGCGGCATGTGCGCGCAATTGCGGAGGCCATAATTTGTAGAAGGCAAGGCGACGGATAGGTGTCACCACCGTATCGTCTTAGGAAAACGCTGGCAGCGTCTGATAGTAAAAAAAAAAACGACTGTTCGCGCTGTACAACCGTTCACTGGCCACTCCGTACATGTAGGCACTGGATTGCGCGTTAGGAATTCAGTCAAGGACGTCTTTACTTTCGCTTAATGAGCGCCAGCGCTAACGTCGCCACCAGTGTAAGCGTTAGCCCCCGCTGCTTCGCATCTACTCGTGGTTGCCTTTAGTGGGAGATGGTTTAAAGTTTTTTTTTGTTCTTCTTTTCTCTGCATGTATAGCGACAGCTGCAATGAACTATCTCTGGGTCAACGTGGGCTATATATTTTGCGCGAAGCAGAACAGGTGACTCAGACAGTTTGACGGACGTTTCGATAAGTGGACCCATTCATTTCAAAGGCCCCTTGTGAACAATGAGTGGCATACTTTGCATCACCCCTACTATCTGTGTACGTGACCGTGAATATAGGGAGAGGGTTCTTCACACTGTGATGGGAGGGGGGGGGGAGGTCTATCTTTCACTACAATGCATGCTCTCCCTTCTGTACGAGTGGGGACTGTGAAAGCAATGATTGC
Organism: Rhipicephalus annulatus; assembly: GCA_013436015.1. Taxonomy (NCBI): domain Eukaryota; kingdom Metazoa; phylum Arthropoda; class Arachnida; order Ixodida; family Ixodidae; genus Rhipicephalus; species Rhipicephalus annulatus. Next base: position 394,162 of record WOVY01016131.1, read on the forward strand.
ATTGTCTCGCTGCTTTCGTTTAAGGTGTAGTATATTGATTCCAGTGTCTGTAGTGATAATACTCCCTCTGCTTGAACATGCACTGTTGCCGTTTAACATGTTACATGTAGTAGCTTTCACGCTACTGTTGAGAGAGAAAAATTTATAACGACAAATCAAAAGCATGCACTTGGCTAACACGCACCATGCTTTAGCGAAGTCTCACCGTACACCAAAAAACTGATGATGATCTGGTCGGGAACTTTATCACGCAAACGTTGAAGTAGAAAGGAATGCGACCAGGTTGTAAGTGCTTGAGTATTTATTTGAACTTCGTGTCATACTTTATAAAATTTTGCCTGATTCAATGGCCCAGTGTCAGTTCGACATTGCAGTAGATCCTGATTCGTGATAGTATTCCCAAATTGTGAGCGTCTCTTCTGAATAGATCTGTGACACAAGAAGACGGAGGGTACAAATGATAGTATAATGACAACGTCTAGAATATAACATAAGGTTTCGATGTTCTGAATGAAGCCACGTCCACAGCTGCGGTTTGTGGAGCATGCAAAGGACAATAATTTCGAATAGTCAATTTCAGTGCAAAATAAATCATGTGCGTTATCTTTTTTCCCTATGGTCTACAATGTCCAATTCTCAAGCTGAATGTTACGGTATCCTCAACAGGCATGTCTTTTTTTTTCCTTTTTGCTACAGGTCAAAACCCTTCACAGAGCTATCGAATACATTCAGGCCCTTCAGCATCTTCTCACAGAAGCGGACAAAGCTGTTACGTCATCTACCACTACACCCGAAGTGTGCACTCCTAGCGCAACGTATCAAGAAACACCAGCGCCAGTTTGTGACAAGGAGAACGATGCTAGTCAACGCTGGATAACTCTGGAAAACGTAAGTCTACATAAGTTCCGTCTCATCTTCAACCGAAGAGACGGCAAACACACAAGGACTCGGTAGAATAGAGGGATTACTCGATCAAGCTTCTGGCTCGGCAATTAAATAAATACAGTAATAACTTCCCGAGTTTTGAATTTCCCATGGGCCAGGCAGCAGAACGTACGTAAGATAACCGCTGGCCATTAAGGGTAGCCGACTGCATTCCCAGAGAAGGCAAATGCACGAAGGGGAGACAGAAAGTTAGGTAGGCCGATGAGATTTAAAAAGTTCGCAGGTATAACGTGACAGTAAAAAGCACAAGACCGGGTTGATTGGCGGACCACGGGAGACATCTGTCCTGCAGTGGTCATAATGCGGATGATGGTGATGAGCGATAATTTCCAGAATTCAGAATTTCACATACCAGAAGGACATCATCATTGTGCGACATGACCTAGTGCTGCGTTCCAAATAAATTCAATTATAGCAAGAACTATGGCTAGTTGGTATTGAATTGAACACGTATTACTAGCGGCACTCAAACAGGCACAAAGAAATGTACACAAAGGACGACCACAGATAACTTCAAATCACCTGGGCGTCAACAGGCAATGATATAGCATAGTACGCTTTCATTAAGCATTCCGCCTTCATCTCGATGAGAGTATTTGTAACTTGACGAAGCGAATCGTAAAATACAAAATACATCGTGCATACAATAACGTAATGGTGGTAAATCGGGCTTGCAAATATTTAAGCCTAATACCAAATACAGTTCCATGAGGATGCTGCAATCAAGAGTGAAATTGTATTGATTGAAAAAAAAAATATGTAATTGGGTTTTCTTTTAAAGCTGGTAGTGCGAACACGTAGTATGCTACGTGCGCCTAATTTTCTGGATTTAGTGAGTAGAAGTGTAATAAAAACTCCATGCGTCTTCTCATCTGTTTTGTTTTCCTATTTTCCCACAGGCGCCCGTCTGCGGAACGGACAGTTATTCCAGTTACCTCAACTTCTACGAAGAATGTGGAATAACGTTTGCCAGTTGACTTCCCTGAAACACTCCGCGAAACCCGGTCTACATAAAACCCCACACACTTCGGAGCATCGTGCACCTTGGTGGCGAGCACATCATGTGACGTCAGTCATCGACGCTGCCAACATGTGACATCACACAATGATCATCGACACAAATAACTCAGTGGCTCCTGTGGATTCGTGCGACCTATAAAGATGACAGTGAAGCTGATCACGCATTGCTGTATCGTGAGGCCATTTCCCAAAGTGTTGGCATAGTGAATTCACGGGCTCCGTTATACCGTTAATGGAGAGCAACTGTGACTGATGCGGTTCGTGACGGTCATTTTTGTGATTAATCACCGTATCAATTTCTGGAGCTTAATCTTCAAATGATCGAGACATACCTCTGCAACTTGTGTACATAGTTTTGACTTGTTGACATGCTCGCAATAGCTTAATTCATTTCCAAGATTCAGGGCACAAGTGATTCTCAAGATATGCGAAATGATACATTCCATAGGTTTGCGATAGCATGTCTCACTTCCGAGAACTTGGGTACAAGTGACTCCCAAGATATCTGACATCATTCCATGGACACGACCATTTTTTATCTGCTGAATGAGTGCCATCACCCAAGCTTAAGTACGAAAATCATTCAGCGCATGAATGTTCTTCATCAAGCAAGGAAGCCTTCGTCCCGAATCACAAAGCATGAGAGGACGTCATAGCGTCGAAAGTATCCGCGTGATTATCTTTTTGAAGGACTGTTGTATTTTCCTCGACCTTCTGGAGAATTTGAGCAGTATTACGACTGGTCACAAATGTGTCTTACCTACTCATTTTCTCGCGCTCTTTTTTCGTGTTGCCAAACTTTTAGTACTCATTTTCATTTGTTTCGTTGCGTATGTACCTAAGTCAAGTACGTCTAAGGGTACGCAGTGGTGATCTGTTGAACCTCTATGCAAGACTGTGTTATACATAAGACATCAGGGATTTTGTCTCCAAGGAACACTTCTGGCCACCGCGTCTACGTGCATTTGATGCGGCAAGACTGCTTAGTTTTTTTCTCATTCATTATGTGTTTTCTCGGGGCATTTGCTTGTGTGTATACTCAAGGATGTTCCTTTCAAAGTGGCATTGCAGAGTTTTCCTAGTCTTTTCTGTTTTGTTTTTCTCATTGTTACTTGTATTCTCCTCTTGTTGTAAATACGAGCTCACTCTGTGGCAGAAGAGATTTGCAAATTCAATAAAAAATGAAATAAAAAAGAATAAAAAAGGTCTTTTTTCATCTTTGTTACTTCTTTCAATATTGAGTCTGGCCCTATATCTTATGGTCATATTAAATTCTTATCGTAACATCATCTATATAACGAGTTGTATTTAGAGCGCCACTTGAGGAGCGACACAAATCGCCTTGATTTCAATTCCCGGTTCTTTCTTATTTGCTGCACCAGTGTGGAAAGTGTGTCGACCATTACATTTTCCTCTAGTTTCTCAACACCAAATGTACGGCGGAATGTTTTCAGAGGCTGAAGGGCAGAACTTGTAATAATAAAGATCATAGTGCACCGTAACATGCAGACAACTAATGAGAGGAGGCTGATTTATAATACGTAGGAATAATTATTGGCAGGCTGTGAAGAAAAGTTGCAGCTATCACATGTGTTACCCTGCAAAGTAAAGGTTATCCTAGTTTGACGGAATGTCGCCTTCTCGTACAGAGGACCTGTGCCTCTCCATTTTACAACTAAAGGCGTTCCAAGCAATGGTGAAGAACTTTCGCTTAACATAGCGACAAAGAAGTATCCGAGCGCGTTGGAAGTATTACGCATGCACAACTCAGAGAGATATATTTATGGGCTAAATATTTGCACATAGGTGGCGCCTTGTCTCTTCTTATTTATGCTCTGGCTACAACAAAACGCGCGTGAACATGCATGACAACATCGCTAAATTAAATGCGAAATCCTCGAACAGTCGTCGCTGGAGCCAATGATTAGGAAGCCTTGTGTTATTCAAGGTAGAATTTTAAAAAAAGAAACACGACGATGAGCTACCTCGAAGAATACCACTTGTCGATGCGGGTGCTGAAAAACTACACCACATGTTCAAGACTTTTTGATTTGATGAAGCCTCGATCTTCCGAGCTTCTGCCTTGCTTAAACATGGCTAAATGCAGGACTGTTAGTCAAGGCTATACCGATGGGGGATCACAACTTGCATAACGCATGCACATGAGCACTTGAAGCACATGAATACGGTAGTCTTAAAGCGATGTATTGTTTGCCGGCTACCCTACGTTTAAACCGTGCTGTCTGTTGCATCCAGCAAAATAACAGTGGACTAAACGTAAAAAGGGCTGCTACATGCGCGCAAAATGCTGGTATATGAAAGAATTCTTTTATGTTCACCGATCAAGTGACGCGAGTTAGTGTTCTTAGCTATTTTATACGTGCATAATTATAAAAAAATGTTGCGGGCACCGCACATCATTTTGCTGAATGCGAAGCATTCCCAAGCTCGCAAAGAGGTGACAAGCCTGAATGAGGAAACTTATGCACATCAATGCCCAAACCACTATTCATGTCAGCTCACTGAACTGCCACGATTGCAGCTTCACTAAAGACAATTGCTACAATTCCACCGAGTTGCTTTTGTTGTGAACTGCTTTTGGACTGCGCGTATCAGAGGCTAAATTGTCCGTCTGTGCGTTTACTCTCGCATATCTTCATTATGAATTACAAAAGATCACCAGAGATGTGCCTGTCATTTCTTAATAGAGGAAACTTTATGCTTTACTAATTTTCTACATATGTATTACATACGGACAACTTGTACGCTATCTGTATGAAAATTTGGGGTGGCGATATATTTTTTTTCCTGGCGCAAGCTGTTTCAAAGTAAAGTCATTGGTTGTAACAACGTTACTTCGTACTTGAAGTGATTGGTTATCATCAGCAAATGTTATCCGCTTTTCTTAGTTGACACTTATAACCTTGACGCAAAGACCTCAAAAGTAGCCGCTAACAACTTCTTGCCGCTATTCATGCAAAAAGATGTTGAGCCCCTTCCTTGATTCCCATACTCTTTCGTAAGCGATGCACATGCTAAATTAACTGCACCTAATATTACTGTTTGTTTGCTTATGAACCTCAAGTTACATCTAAATGATCGTTACAATGTTTTACTTGAAGTTCTGCTATTGCATATAACAGCATATGGCTGTCCAGATCCAGACACATAGTGATTGGCGGGGAGAGAGTCTGAATAAATATCCAGTTATATGCATTTTCATCTGTACACTTAAAGGAAAAGAAGAGATGGAAAATAATGTCGTAAACATGAAGAAAAAGTCATGTATGCGATAATGCAATTGTAATATTGTCCAACGTGGTGCTACAGCCAGCGAATGAATTATGGCGGTAGTATACAACAAAAATATATACAGAAAAGTCCGTAAAACACGTGGACTACGCTTTTGTTGCGTTTTTAAATCTGTCTGCAATAAAACCGAGAAACACGGCATGCTGTATTCTCGGTTTTGAAAGAGTGGGCAGTAGTGCTATAATTTTTTTTTCCTTCGCGTTCTATACATATCTCACTTCTTGCGCTCTCTCTCTCGATGATCGTCTTACATCACAATTTGAAATGCAACTTTGTATCTTTTGGTGATGTTATCACACTCCGAGTTCTGCAGCCATGCGCCACCAGTACGGCGTGGCCTGTGTGCCAACAAGGTCCCCTGGGGCATCGTCAGTACACGCTGGTAAAATGCGGGAGGCGTGCTGGAGTGGAGTGTGCCGGGCACACGCAGCGCCCCGAAGCCACCTGTCCCCGAGCCTACGTGGTGGCTCGCTTACATTTTTTTTCTTTTTTTTTTTGCTTCTTGAGAAGCTTGCCGGCTTCTTGTTGTTGACCTGAACGTCCAGGTGGTAAGAGATGGCACGGGTTCTCTGTCGCTGAATTTGTATGCACGCGTCAACACGTCCACCCCAGTTACACAGCACGGGACATTTTGCACAGGTATGTTCCATTTAATTAGGTAAATTTTTGTTTACTTTGTAACGGGATTGTCACTTATACACGCCCCTACACTAGTGCAATAACAAAATAACGGGATGAATAAGTCTCCAGACAAAGGTGCCGGCTTGAACAAAAATGTCACACATGCAATGCATTCACATGGAGTGACACACGTGGACCCACGTAATAAGGAATTGCCATAAGTAATAAGGAATGGCAGGTTAATAAGTGAAACGACCCATTTTCACCCATATTAACATGTCGTGTTGCAGATTCACTGTTCATTTGTGCACTTATACACTTGTTTTTTTTTCATACGATCAGTAGATAACCGATGAATCGGGTTATGAATAAACTCGAAATTAGAGGCTTCAGTTTAACTTCCACAACTCGGAAAGTCTTTTAGCACAATTTACCTCACTGTGAACGAAATTTCAGCATTATACCAACCGGACTGCGGATGCGACCACACAGATCGAACAAGCTACCTCGTGCTCAGTGCAGCCGGGCTGCACTCACTGAGTTGTCGGTGTGTGTCTAATCAGATGTTTAACCAACGTCCACGAAAGCTATGGCACAGCTTCAGCGAAATCCCGTCTATGCTTGCTGGATCTTCTCAACCATTCGCATCACCGCGTAAGCCACAATCATCATAGCTGTCACAAGCATTGACGGCACTACACCATCACCACAAATGTAACAACGGTCATGACCATCGCAAAGTTTGAAGTAGCCACCATAGCGGATACGATGATCATCACCTCATGGCCATGATCTGCGTCAACAGAAATCTATCATCGTCGCAATTATAATCGCCATCATCATCACCACAATATACGCCGTATTCATCGTAACTATAATCATCCTCACCAACACCATGATCTCTGCCACATTCGAATCGCTATCCCTGTCATTCTCATTTGCATAGCTCTACCGCCTTTAATATTTCAAAAATGTTAAAAAGGCAAAGACAAAGTATCATGAAACACTTTTATTTGTTCACGAGAAAAAAAACAGAAAAGAAAGAACAGGATAATTATAAACATGTTTTTTACGCCACCGACCACTTTGAAACTCTCGTCACCTCTGCTTCTGTTCCTGAAGCGTCCGAAGACACCCCGCGTAATATATCTCCACCTCGCTTTGTGATCGGTAGCAGGCCCTTTTTTCTCAAATTCGGGAGCCTCGTTCCGAAAAGGACCGCTCAGCTAAGACCACATATGCTCTCTATTGTTTTTTGGAGTTCGAAACAAAGAAGCGTGCCGCCGACAAAAAGCGGTGGTAATCAGTTGGCAGGAAGGCTCGAGTCAAGGACGAATTTCGGTCTTCCAGTGAAGCATGACCCGATGATCGCCGGTCGTGTCCGCATGAGCGACCAAGCAGGGGAACGCTTGCTTTGTGCCGACGCGCTGAGGTTCGAGCAAGGGGCGTGCTTCATTATGCGGTCACCGACTTTCATGGCTTTCAGAGACACGGAGAACAGGCGCACAGACGAAACGGTCGGCCACCTTAAAGGGACACTAAAGAGATACAATCAGTTGTTTTATATTGATAAACTGCACTCTGATAAACTGCACTCTTATATTGTCATAAATTTCACTTTGGTAACTTGGTTATCAACGGAGAAAACCAAGGTCGAAGTTTCATTTTTTGCAATTTCGCGCAAGGGACGCTAGAGAGATACAACGAGTTGTTTTAAATTAATAAACTGCCCCCTAAAAATTCTGATGTCATAAATTTCACTTTGGTAACTTGGTTATCAGCGGAGAAAACAAAGGTCGAAGTTTCATTTTTAAATTTCGCGCCTTAATCTCCACGCGTGACGTAATAAACTCCACAACGTATTTTTCGTATGTTAGCGACATTAGCTCGATAAAATTTGACATCGTATACTGAGTCAATGGCACCCACAGATTATAACACATTTCAATTTTATTGGTTAGAAGTTACATAGGACCCAGAAGACGCTTTCGAAATTTGATGACGTCCCAACGTTTGGTGCGGGAATCTCAGGAAGGTGTCTCTTCTTGGTGTGCAGTTTATTTTCGCGTGTTTTCCCGCTTGCTAGGTGTCATGCCGTGGTAAAAATGGTGTTTTTGGGATTGTGAAATTTTTCTTTACAAACCCGCGAAAAAAGCAATTTGCCCCTTATTGTGCAGTGTCAATTTTTATGAACGAGAACACGAGAGCGCGTGGCCTACCAGCTCTGGCAGCTGCTGGCAGTGCGCTCAAGCGGGAGTGATAGCAACTACAGTCTCTTTTCACGTCATCTTGCGGAGAGCAAAACAAACGTTCGTTGCTGATATAGATGACGGTGGAGGTCAAACCACCTTCCTGTACCCTCATGTGCGTGTTTACAGTTGGTTCTGCATACATATCTACTTGTGGAATTCAAAATTTCAAGGAAAGGGAAAGGGGTGCACTCTCCCCTCAAACTTTCCTACGCTAGTGGTTTGCACCATAAGCTGCTCCCACTTAAATATTTATCGCAAAACACATACCTGCCTACACATAGACTGAGTAAAGGGCCTGCATTTTTAACGTCGAAAAGGTGAATACTTGTATATTGAGCTGCTGGCTATCATTGATTTGACGAGCATTGAAGATGAATAGCGATCTTCTAAGCCATGATCAATGCCATTTAAAGATAAAGTTACCTGTGGGCACCACTCCAAGTGCAACAGCAAGAATAGTGGAGATTTTTTTTTTTTTCTGCTCAAGGCGAGCCTTTGACTGTCGGGTGATGGAGCAGCCGATTTGTTTCGCACGTCGAGCAACGCTTTTCGCCACCGTGGGAGAACACCTCCGGCAACATGTGAAGGAGTGTGTATGTTATTTACCTGGCGTGAAGAAACATACGATGCCAACCTTTGGCTGCACGACGTGCCACAAAAGGGCCCGGGGCAATACTCCAAAGCGGCTGAGCCTGTATTCGCGAATTTGTATTGCGTGATTTGGCCTCCTATGTCCGCACAATTAGTCGCGCACTCGGGCTTCAATGCCAATGTGCCCGAACAAGCACGCGGGTGGTTCTATTACAATGTTGAACCAAGAATAGATACATCTTGCCAAGTAGCACAAACGTTTCCACATTCTCAATGATAGTGCTAGCTCATCCGAATGAATAATAGTCCCACACTTGCGAAAGATCGAATCATGAAAAAGAAGTAATTACGCACTTGGACATAATGGCAGCCCCAATATTCGAATTAATATGCAAGACTGTGGCCGTGAACTTGGCCGCAGCACAGATAGCTCATTAAAAAATTATGTTTTTGCATAGTTATATAGAATAAATCCACCCACCCATCTATCTATCTATCTATCTATCTATCTATCTATCTATCTATCTATCTATCTATCTATCTATCTATCTATCTATCTATCTATCTATCTATCTATCTATCTATCTATCTATCTATCTATCTATCTATCTATCTATCTATCTATCTATCTATCTATCTTGGTCTGCTATCAGAATATTAGAATGGGAGACAGACTTGCGGTTACACAGATCATTTGTCTGTCAATATGGCCGAACAAAGGTACATGTTTCATTTATTTATTATGCCGAAAGTTTTTGATTCCTTATCAATACGGGAAGTGACCGTTGGCGGGGCTAGCGACCCCATGAGTGATGACGCAATATGAAATCATGCGATGGCGTCCCTGCATAACATAATGACCCCATCATATCTTCACTATGACTTCGCACGACGGTGTTATCGCATGACATGGATATATAAAGGAACTTCATTTACAGTCATGAAAGACGCGACAAGCGCACGGCCATGGGCTTTTCCCACGCTGGGACGGGCAGGCTAAGCCTGACCGCCACGTCGCCGCCTGGTGACGATCGCGTCGATCCGAAATGAGCTGCGAAACCAACACCTAAGATGCCAACCACAGCGCTCTCTCTATGCGTCTTTCTGCGACTTGTCCTTTCGGCGCTGTTTTATTCTTATTTAAGCACGAGCGAAATCACCCAAGCGTATGGTTATGTTTTAGCTTAGAAAAAGCTCGCAGTGCCTATGACCTTAAAGCAGCGCGAAATGGCGTTAGGTGCGCAAAGCTCTGAAAGACATGGGAAAGGGGGGGGCGATGCATTTAAATGAGACGCAAAGAAAGATGTTTTCTTTAGGCGAATGCATACAGGAACATGTGACATTTAGGAGCGAAGCTGCTTGGGAAATCGTTCCTTGTTTAACACGTTCCCGAAAATACTATTATCCTGATAAACGGATGGCTAAGGTACTCGGCTTCTGACCCGCAGGTCGCGGGATCGAATCCCGGCTGCGGCGGCTGCATTTCCGATGGAGGCGGAAATGTTGTAGACCCGTGTGCTCAGATTTGGGTGCACGTTAAAGAACGCCAGGTGGTCAAAATTTCCGGATCTCTCCACTCCTATAACAATATGGTGGTTTGGGGACGTTAAACCCCGCATATCAATCAATATTTCAACAAACGGGTATTTGCCACAAAAATTGGCCATTGTCCACTACTCACCACTGGTCTACTAATTCTAAAGAAGGCGGCAGCTACCCCAACAAAAGACTGCGAAGCGATGGCTGCCAGCTGAACACCCCGAGTAGGTACGGCTAGACAGTGGTACGAAACAGGAAAAGCAAGGGCGTTCTGGGAAGACCCCGATGCAATGGAAGGCTCACGCCCACGATGACAAGCACGTGTCGTGCCTATGCCTGCTTTTTAAACAATCCTATTTGCCCTGAAAATAAGCTTAGACACAACCTAACAACACCTAGCTAAAGCTTGAAAACGACCTTGAAGAAACCTAGAGATAATCCGCATAACCTACTTAGAGGGCTGGGAAACAAGCTAGAAGCAGCCAGATTTATCTTCGAAATTGTGTATTTTTACCTCTTCAAGGCTTCCGTGGCTTTGCGCAAGCTTCGTAATTTTTCTTTCTTGCTCAGTACGGAATTGTGCGTGTATTGTTCCAAATCATTCTACGCTGCTCCATCATTCCAATCAAAGACCATGGACTCGCAGGGACGAATGTCGAAGAATATCAGACAGTTCTTACCAGAACTGCGTCACCTAAACAAAGATACCTATGGTTTGCCAATTCCGTCGTTTTCGAGCCCGCTTCCACTGATTGCCTACCTGCCATCAGCTCACTCCTGTGTCCGGTCGCGCGACGCAGCAAATCATCTGACCATAGGCTTCGCCTTATGCCTCGAAAAGAAGGACCACCGATAGGCGACCCGATTTCGCCACGCCTGTTTTAAGAAGACCGAAGTGCCCAAACACTGGCCTGTGGGCAGTATAGAGTGGCTGGACATTACGTAATGAAATACTGATCGCCCCACAAATATCTCTCGACATTGAAAATACGTAGGTATATACCGTATCTGAGGTTTTATGAGCCGGAACTACAATACCATTATGATACACTTTGAAGCGGAGGGCTTTGGAAATTTGTACTGTACAACACATCGAGTAGCCAAGGTAGTTCGACAAAGAGTTCGACCGTTTCCTGCGCAATAACAGTCTTTAACTGCATATGCAACATCGCTGTTTCTATTTAAACGGAATTCTTACCGCCCAAAACATTTGGGCGGAATTTCTTACCGTTTATTTATGTGTCTTTCTTTAGATTGTGTCAAAGCAACATCGTCTCCCTGAACTTGATAACGCTTTATCACTGGAGGCTGCCTAAGGTACATACGCTGCTCTAATACGATGTGCGGTTTAATGAAGAACCATTTGGCGATTATACCCTAGTAATGATGGTACTCATACCTTAAATAACTTCAAATAAACTTTTAAATGTGATACAGTTTCTCATGTTGCTGACGAGCGCCACAAGCCAGCAAAACAAATACCATCCTTATACCGAGTTGTCAGTGCTATTACGCTTAGGCAAAGCTTACTAACAAGAACCTATCCGAAAGCACGCTGTTAAAGAACACAATTTTTTGGTAGTTCTCTACCCATGCGACGTGCCATAGGTGCCGTGGCACCGTATATTTCACTCATTTTCTCTGACGTTGCTCCACGTAGGTACAAGTTTGCCGAAAAGGGAGTGCAAGTTCGCAAAGTAGGAATAAATACACACGCACAACAAACCACAAACACACACACACAAACACACACACACAAACACACCACACACACACCACACACACACATGCACGCACGTGCGCACGCACGCACCGCAACGTGTGCTGTAAAAGTGATTTGCAAAATTCTTACATGATCTGACTAACGCGTGCAGCTCTGCACGCTAAGAACATTTTGATCCACAAACTCCAGCGATCAATAGTCGCAGCCTTATGTAAAGTGCCGTCCTCTACCCATCTTCGCAAAAGATAAAAACGCCTACTTGGCCAATAAGAGATGCACGGCAGCCGGAGCAATTACCGAGGGGAGCAATCGTGGACCATAAATTACTATATTTCTGACAGAGACAGCATTCCGGTTATTCAGAAAAGGTTCATTAACATGCACGCGAAGTGAAAGCGAGAAACGAATTCCTACACAGGCCTACCACCGGTGTGATAACATCAGTTGCGAGATAAGGGTAATGGTGAGCATGGAACGCTAGCCTATCATCTATCGGACGTATACATCATCGATACGAGGATGTGGCCGAGACAGCTGCCGCCTGGAAGCCACTTTTTCAACTTGAGCACCCCTTCTCAGTACACTGCATATCTATTTTATAACGGCGGCAAAGCTTTCTAGATGACTTCGTTGTCTAGTAGAACATATGCGAATATGTAGCTCCTGGACAGCGTCTTCACATGTATGGCCTTAAATGTTTGTGAAAGCACGCGTCTGCAATAACGCTTACTAGGGGCGTCTGCTCAGACACTTGGCAGGTGTCCACTGGTCCGGGTGGTTAGAAGAAGCCACGCATTGGCTATAATGTTCAATAGGGGGCTTCTGGTTAAACACTTGACTGTATGCCATGGTCTGCGAGGCTGGCAGATTTATATGTTCTACAGAACGTTTAATAGCAGGGCATGCCTGGTTAGGCGCGTGGCAGGTATCGTTGTATCAGGGAGCTACGTTGCTGTGCCTTTTATTCTTTAAGAACGGGTTAACTTCACCTACTCCTGGTACAGTTTCAACGATGAACATGCTTACGTGCTGGTTAAGAAACGCAGCTGGAGGCTTCTAGTTAGACGCGTGCGAGTACGTCTGGCCGCATAAGACTGGTCGACGCTAATTGGCCTTCAGCAGCCCTATAGAGCACTTGTCGTCTGGCCTACTTGGCGGTGGAATCAGAATTACTCCGCGGACTTACCTACGCATTCCACACAATTTGCGCATGCAGATGATTTGTCGTCTTCGAAAAGGAACGTGAGCTTATCCCCAGAACTGTTTAGGTGGGCTAGAATAGAGAAGGGTGCCCAGTATCATTCAGACCATGAGGCTTTGTTGCTGTTAACCGTATTTACTAGCTTGTTCCCAGCACCATATGTGCTGAAAGTATTCTGTCGAGTAAGTGGGTTAGAGTGCGATCATTCTTTTTTTTTGTACGTCGTAATAGCCAAGGCTTACAGTAGCTCTTCCCACCGAACCACAATCCCTGCATCATTATCCTGGAGGAAACCTTAGTTAAACCTTCACATAAACGTATACGGCACATCTGTAAAACGTTCATTACCATCAATTTTTGCAACGGTCAACGTTGTCACAGCCAACAAATGGCTGCCGAAATAAAAATGTTTTTAATATGTAACGCGTGCACATTCGAAACGTTAGGTAGATATCCCGTATAAAACATAAATGTTAGATTTACAACGTACACGTGGTGAACGTGCGGCACAGTCGTGGTGTACATGAAGGTCTTTTTTGCATATGTTTGCTGAGGTCAATTATTCGTACAAGGTGCGTTCGGTATGATAGATAAAATGGCTTGAACGGGATAACAGACGTCATGTGCGCATGCTTAGGCGCTCATGAGCGTGGAAGTGCAGTGGACCTATTTTTCTAGAGTATTCTGCAGGCAACATTTTGAAATCGCGAAATCCTCAAGACAAAGCTGTATGCAAAACTGCAATATGCGGATATATATATACTATGTATATGAGCTGTAGATAAGAAGTTTTTGGTATAGTTATTTCAACGCGTTGAAAATGTGTATCAGCTTCCGAACGCCATTTGTATTATAAAACGACACTCAATACTCGGCACTGTTCGCGCTATATTATGCCGACTTTTGCTGAAGTTGCACAGCTCTAAACTAGAGTCTCTTAGCGGACATAACTACGAACCAAAATTAAGAGCAGTCTTCACCGCACGATACGGTCGCAATAGCGGCAGGTGTGGTTGTTCATAGACATATGTTTTATTTTATATTCACGTAACCTAGGCATGTGCGAATTTCAACTACAGATATCTTCTACGTCAACCTTCTTCATATTGTTACGTGATTTCGGCTGACTGAAACAGGGCCTAGTGGGACATACCCAAAAAAGGTACCTCAGACTGAGAGTGGAGAAGTGGATGTTGTCTGTGAGCTGCGTATAGGCTGTAGACTGTCTACTGTTATTTTCCACGTAATCTTTTGGTGGAGGTGCTGGGTACTCTTCTGACTACGGAGCTACGCAGTGGACGCCTCCTTAAGTGTGCTACCATGGCTCCGGGTGAGGATACGGCTTCGCCACCTACTTCAGTAATGACAGCAACCCGGTACGTCACCCTAACGCAACCCCATTATCCCGGTACTTTTACTGGAGAGGAAAACGCGAATGTGGACAAGTGGCTCAGTATGTACGAGCGTGTCAGCAAGCAATATGGCTGGGACCCAACCGTTCACTTGCGAATGTCATTTTCTATCTTGACAAGACTCCTCGCATTTGCTTTGAGACCCATGAGCCGAAATCACGTAACACAATTTCCACGTAACAGATCAGCCCTTTCCGCGTAACAATATTACGTATTTCCAC